>JAWNPP010000160.1:660000-906153 GCA_035047445.1 Drosophila siamana | reverse complement strand
GGGGAAACAGCGCAGGCAGGGGAGGCAGAGAGCGAGAGAGGCAGGGGCAGGCTCATGTGGCAGCCAAGTTGGCTCATTTCCGCTTGTGGCGCCGCCATTGCCCAATAGGCCGCTTCCGTTCTGCCTCCCTGTATAGCTCTCTCTCACTCTCGCTCCCTTTGTGACTGTCTGAATCTCGCCCGCCCTTTGGCTTTGCTCATTTTTGCCAAGAGGTGACATTTTTCGCATTGCGGTTTACCATAAAGTATTTCATTGGGGAGTTGTTGTCTGTGTACATTAGCAGTGCTCCAATGCTCCGCCTGAAGTTGCCATAACCCTCGCACTCCGCAGCCAGCCAGTCAGATTTCCATTGTTAACTCGTGTGCGTTGCCCATCTGTCTCTCGCGTGGAGCTCGTGCTCGTTGTTTTCCCCCTTACGGTTTGTTTTTGCACATATCTGTAAACTTTATTTGTCAACGGGACGCATATGCTGTGTGCTTGCCAAAAGAAGACAACAACAAAAAAAAATGGGAATAAAATAAAAATAAACTAAGGGAATCATATTCTGAATGCTCTTTCGCAGTCGTTATTGTTGTGTTGTCTGTTTGTTGTTGCGTTTAATTTAGCTTAATTTGATTTTGGTGGCACTATAAGGCCACATCAAGCACTGCGCAGCGCATGCAAAAGGAAGTAGTAACAATGCCAGACAAATCTCCGACACACAAATATATATGTACGTATGCAGATTACAGTTTGCTATTATGACTAACGACATGTCTGTTTAAATGCAGTTGTACTGGGACCCATATTAATTTCGCTGAAATTATGTTTTCTCTCGGCTGTAAAGGCGAAGTCACATTTTAACTGCAGCCCAAAAATATGCAACGAAAAATTTAAACACACATCCTAAATGAATGTTCATAGCCTTTAAGCTTGGCATAACAATCAAGTTTGTTAAATTGGAGTTGTCAAAGTAAATTTACTAAATTGAAAGTCTTTGTTTTGGTCCAGCACAGTCAATGATTGGCGTTCATGCATATAACTTGATCATTCGAAAAAGCTGCAATATACTAAATGTACTTTGTGCAGTGGCTTTAAAACTGTAAATCGACCAACTCTGAAGTGGTTTGTGTCTCCGCTGATCTGAGGTTGCATTATAAGTCTAAATTAATTTGGAATGATTTTAGTTCTTAAAAGATATTTGTTAGTGATGCAGCATAATATAACCTAATGGCTTCTAATTGAAGCTGTGGGTTTCAATGCAGGAACTACAGCACTCTGCAGCCACTTCCCTTAAATTTAACCATAGGCGAGCCTCTGACTCCGTAAATCTCTGCATCTCTGGCTTTTGTGCAAGCTAAAAACGAAGTCTCACTCGGTGCTGGCAATAAAATTCCTGCACCTTTTTGACAAATGAAACGTGCAACAAACAAGACGCTGCAGCATCTGCAGCAGTAGCAGCAACACCAGCAGCCGCATAGGAGCTGGAACAGCAAAGAGCCAGTGCCAACAAAGATTTATGCGTTTTACAGAGTCCACACTTTATGCGAAACTAAACGGCAAACAGTTTGAGTGAAGAAAGGCACTGGCAACTGGCCTGTGTTGTGCTGGCCTGTTCTGGCCCGGCAGACGGAAGTCAGCCATGACAGCGGCTGCTTTTGGCTGTGCAAACATGTTTTGCATGGGCCTCGAGACTGACCAGCGAGACGGCGATTGAGGCGAGAGGGCGAGCGAGTCTATTGTGCCTTTTAAGAGACTGAACTGAACAGCAGCAGAGCCTGGCAGCGGGCAAACATTTGTGGAGCTTATTAATATGCATCCCATCTCAGTTGCAGCAGCAGCAGCAGCTCCAGGGGATTAGACAGCTGCAGCAGCAGCAGCAGTAGCAGCAGCAGCAGTAGCAGGTGTAGCAGCAGCAGGTGTAGCGCTCTCTGCTCTCCACCTGAAATCGAAAATTTTATCTACTAGGCCAAGCGCAAAGTTTTTCGCTTCGTATCGAAAAGTCGTTAGTAAGCTGACCACAAAAAGCCAAAGAGATGTGCATGTAGAACACAAGAACATGTAACTCCAGAGGCAGCAGCAGCACTAAGCGACCTGTGGACCAAGTTGGCCACCGAAAAGGTTTTATGTCTTAGTCGCAGTCGTCCTGACGCTAAAAAATTAAAGTTTATCCAGAGACTTGCACTTAGTCTCGGAAAACTTTTCTCAACCAAAAACTTTTCGCACTGAGCTTGAGCTTGAGCTTGTCTCTCTGGTTGCCTAAGTAGATATCCTAACCCAGCCATTCGTCGGCGAAAAGGAGCTAAAAAATGAGCTCAACACTTGACCCGCCCGCCTCACCTAATTCCAGCTATAATAAGTTTAATAAATTCGCCAAGACAGTGGATGTTTTGCGTAGAAATCCATTTACTTTTCTGTACTCAAAGCAATGCTTAAATTATACAAATTTCAGCTATGACAAGTGTATATATACAATTTTACTGTCAGTTCCACGGCAACACAAACATAAACTACACTACATTACTCTTGATCGCCGCACAGCACTTGAAAGACAATCACAATGAAGTTCTACTTCGACGATCGCATGGTTTACTTCCCAATCACGCTGGCGATTCTGTTCGGTGGTGCAGCAATCGTAACTTTCTACTCGGGCTTCTACCACGAATCAGTCAAGATCAAGACAATCAGCGTGCACTTCTTTCTGGTGGTGCTGGGCCAGTTCCTGTTTAGCGACACCATCAAGTTCATATTGATGTCCATCGACCAGGCCACCTGGCCCAGCAAGGAGAGGGCGTTCAGCGACCAGAGGAAGCCGCTGATGCACTCTCGCACCGACTACCTGAAAATGCGTTTGAATTCGCTGAAGGCCCAGCTGCGCTACGGACAGGATCATCTCAGCGAGTCGCTCAATCTGCGCTTTCAATTGATCTCCGTCGATCTGTGTCTCTATGGCACCTATTTCCTGCTGCTCACCTCCGTGGTGCTCGTCACACGCGACGAGCTGCTCTACTACAACACGGCGTTGATGACGAACATCTTTATGACCAATCGAACGTATACGGTGGGCCTGGAGATGATCAATGAGCTGGATCAGTTCTACACATTCGTTGAGCTGACGCTGATCAATGCCTTCGACACGGCCATCAAGGAGACGGGCTACCGCACCTGGATATACGGCGATCAGACGTCCAAGCTTGGCGTCATCCGGTTGCGACAGCTGCGCCGCAAAGAGAATTTCCATCTGGGCTGGGGCGATCTGGAGTTCTCGCATCTCGACTACAATCCCAGATGGAAGCTGCCCTACGAGCGCACGGCCTACACGGACAAGTATTGGAACATCTACAAGCCCTGGCTGCCCTCGTCGGTCAGCTACAGCACTACCGAGAGGTTCTTCATGGAGTTCTTCAAGCATCGCGGCTACTATCACGACTATCCGGAGACAGTCGGCTATGTGACGCTGCTGGCGCGCACGCGCAACAACAGCATGAAGGTGATCAACTATCTCAGGTCGCATAGATGGGTCACCATTGGACAGACGGCGGCGGTCTTCGTCGACTTTACGATGTACAATCCGGACGCGAATATCTTCAGCATTTGCACGCTGATGGTCGAGCAGACGCCGTTTGGCACCTGGACGCACAACGTGGTTGTGAACAGCATCCAAATGCAGGTGATGGATCAGCTGGGCACCCTGGGCTTCATCGTGACCATCATCTACATGTTGGTGCTCATTCAGTTCTCCAAGACGCTGTTCGTGACGCTCTGGTATGAGCCCTCGAAGCTGCGCAGCATGTGGAACAAACTGGACCTCATCATACTGACACTCAACGCGCTCGTCTTCTCGCTGATCATCGTGCAGGAGTTCATGGTGTCCTCGCTGCTCAACCAGATCGAGTACGCCAACAAGCTGCAGTTCGTGGACTTTCGCAAGCCGGCCCTGGTGAAGGCCACCTGCAGCCTGGTGCTGGGCGTCCTTGTGCTGCTCACCACGCTGCGTCTGTGGAAGGTGTTGCAGTTTGCGAGCGTCTTTCAGCTGTTCTCGTTTGCGCTGTTCAGCGCCTGGCAGGCGCTCGCTAGCACCGCGTTGATCATCTTCATATTTCTGGCCGCCTTCGCCATCGCTGTGGCGATCATCAATGGCAACAATACGAACAACTTCAATCACATCATGCGCAGCATCGCCAACTTGTTGTGCTTCTCGTTTGGCTTCAGCCAGCACATCAGTCCCCAAGATCTGTTCCATGGCGGCTTCGTGATTGGCCTAATACTGTACTGCATACTCGCCTTCGTGATTGCCCAGCTGCTGATCAATGTGTTTGTGTCGACGATCAATGGATACTTCAGCTATGCGAAGGCAGTGCGCGACAATCAGGCTAAGCAGCCAATTAACTTTCTGCAATTTCTGCGTGTTGAGTATCCTATGATCTTTCGCTTGTGGAAGAAATTGCCGTGCGTCAATCGCGGTTATAGCCGCCAGAATCGAACTATTGCTGAGAACATTAAGTTCATTTTGGATCAGAAGCAGAATACGAGTATCAAGAACAGACATCTTGCTTTCGCCTCCACCTCCACTACGAAGACTGACGAGAACATGGACGAGGCCAAGAAGCAGGCGAACTATAAGAAGCGCATTGCCCGCATCTACAACATTGCATCCATAATGCAGACCCAGATGCAGCTGCTGGAGCACTTCTGGTACATGGACAAGATAGGGAAGGCGAAGCTCGGCTTCACCAAGGAAGACGATTCATCCGATGAGGAATATGTTGTTTAGTTATCCAACAGTTTCCATTCAAACTTACAACTCATTATTACTCTCAATAAATATGTGCGATGTAGTTCATTGAACTGGAGCAACCTTGTCTACGAGACACCTGTGACCTTGACACACATACACAATCGTCTACACACACACCCACACACACACACGCGCGTACGTGTCTGCATAACTAATTACAGTCTTTGACACAACTGCAACTTCAAAACAAACGTTTTAAGCCACAGCTCAGTGCGGCCAATAACTTTGCGCACTGCACGCAATTATTTCGGCCAAGCGACGTGAGTTGCATTGAGATTGACTATCACCATTTTCGTCACTTTGCCCATGAGGACTTTCAAAACAATTCGAAGTGCAACAGAAAAGTCTTCATTCACCAAGCTCGTATTTTTGGTTGAGTAGTTTATTTTAAAGTCGTTTCATTCGAGTTTCTTACAGAAGAACTGGAGCAGCAGCAGCAGTGTAGGCCAATGGAGAGCTGTATGCAAGAGGAGCAGCCAAAGGAGCGCTATAAGCCAGAGGGGCAGCGAGGGGAGCAGCAGCGTATTTGGCAATGACTGGAGCAGCAACTGGAGCAGCCAGAGGAGTAGCAACTGGAGCAATCACTGGAGCAGCTGCGATGCCATTGTAGTTGCGGGCAATCACTTGGCTGCTTGTCGCTGTCACATATGGAGCAGGAGCAGCGACAACTGCAGCTGGAGCAGTATAAGCCAAAGGCTGACCAAGGAGAACTCCGGGTTTGGCGGCAACGCAGGCGATGACGGCGAAGATGACAACGGCCTGCGAATAAAATACATTTAAATCAGGAACTTAAAGGATAATCTCGCAGCTGATCGACTTACGAATTTGAACATTTTGTTGGGTTTGTGGATTTGTTTACAGCTCGAAGACTGGAACTTGTTTGATACCATTTCTAGCTTCACTCTGCAATTTATACAAAATTTGAGACTTCATTAATAACTTGACCTTAGGTACAAATGATTATATCATTTATAGGTGCAACGACGTGTTATAAATTAAACAGTTTGAAACAATTTAAAGAGCGAAATGAAATGCGAACTAAACCGTTAACTGGTCTTACGCATTTCAATGAACCAATGAACAACAATGACTCACAACCCACCGAAGACTATTTTGGGTATAAATACTCGACGATTGTCCAAGTTGGACATCAATCAGTTTGCAGCTCACCCTCGAAGCCAACACAACAAAACAATCCTCAACATGTTCAAATACGTAAGCAGGATTAACCTATTAACCTGAGATCACTATATAACTTCTCTCTGATTTCAGACTGTTGTCATCTTCGCCGTTATCGCCTGCGTTGCCGCCAAGCCCGGAGTTCTCCTTGGCCAACAGTTGGCTTATGCTGCTCCAGCTGCAGTTGTCGCTGCTCCTGCTCCATATGTGACAGCGACAAGCAGCCAAGTGATTGCCCGCAATTACAATGGCATCGCAGCTGCTCCAGTGATTGCTCCAGTTGCTACTCCTCTGGCTGCTCCAGTTGCTGCTCCAGTGATTGCGAAGTACGCTACTGCTCCTTTGGCTGCTTCTCTGGCTTACAGCGCTCCTTTGACTGCTCCTCTTGCCTACAGCTCTCCATTGGCCTACACTGCTGCTGCTGCTCCAGTTCTTCTGTAAGAACATTGCTCCATCGAGCAAAAATAAACTATTTAAAACGTAATTACCTCTTTCGGGATTTCTGTTGAGCTTTATTAATGAGATTGACGTCTTCAGGGCAAGGGAAATTAACGACTACTTTCAATTTGAATGCAACTCACGTAGGCACTGCAAAATGTTTGCCTAAAGTGACAGCAGTTATTGGCCACACTTGAATTTGTATTCAAGATTGAATAAATGGTTTGTTTTGAAGTTGTGGCTAAAAGTATTTATGTCAAGGTCGCAAGGACAGCTTTTCAAGGTTTCTTAAGATCAATGAACTCCATGAAGTGAAGAAGAAGCAAATATTGACCAACGTAATATAAAAATTAAAAAAAATGTTTGGTAAAAATGTTTTTTTTTAATTTTTAATGTCTGATAGCACTTTTAATATAATTATTATCTAATTAGCTATTTAACGAACACTTTATAACACGACGGGTTTTAATATTACACAAAATATGACAATTTGGCCTTTTCTACTAAAATAAAATTAATTCAAGGCAAAATCAATATAATCCAGGTGTGTAAGCGTGTAATCTCAAAAGTAAACTAAGCTATTTGCTAATGTATTAGTTTCCATTCTTACCAAGAACTAATTCTGCTCTTTTTATGCTAAGGAACTCCGTAGTGGAGTAATGGCAAAGTATTATTGATTTATTGTATTTTTGAAGAAACTTTTAATAATATTAAGAATGAAATTACAGATATTTTAATACAATTCACAGTAAGATTGAATTAAATCGTAACATCGATAGATTTTTTACAAATCATTTCACAAAAATCGATTACCCATACTCGATAATTTAAGACAATTAGAAAGGAATTAAAAAATAGCAGTATTTCTTTTTTAGTTCATAGATCACAGTTTATTACTTTAAAGCAAAAGTGGTGCAGAAGCAGCATAGCTCAAAGGAGCGTTGTAAGCCAGAGGAGCAGCCAAAGGAGCGCTGTAAGCTAGTGGAGCAGCGAGGGGAGCAGCCAGAGGGGCAGCAGTATACTTGGCAATGACTGGAGCAGCAACTGGAGCAGCCAGAGGAGTAGCAACTGGAGCAATCACTGGAGCAGTTGCGATGCCATTGTAGTTGCGGGCAATCACTTGGCTGCTGGTGGCAGTCACATATGGAGCAGGAGCAGCGACAACTGCAGCTGGGGCAGCATAAGCCAATTGTTGGCCAAGGAGAACTCCGGGCTTGGCGGCAACGCAGGCGATAACGGCGAAGATGACAACGGTCTGAAATCAGAGAGAAGTTATATATTGATCTCAGATTAACAATTTAATCCTGCCTGACTAAGAATGTGTAAATACTTCAGCATATAAATAATATTTTTGCAAATAGTTAATAAAATTTTGAGCTAAGAAGCAAACATTTATATTGCCATGTGTATTTTTTTAATGAATATTTTTAATTAGAAGAGGGAAAATTAATCTGCATCTTTAATCCTGCTTACGTATTTGAACATGTTGAGGATTGTTTTGTTGTGTTGGCTTCTAGGGTGAGCTGCAAACTGATTGATGTCCAACTTGAACAATTGTCCAGTATTTATACCCAAAAAAGTCTTCGGTAGGTTGTGAGTCATTTTTGATCATTGGTTCATTGAAATGCGTGAGGCCAGTTAACGGTTTCGTTTGCATTTTAGAGCCGTTTTGTTTTCGCTCTTTAGTGGAATTTGTTTCATACTCTATTATGTATAACACGTCGCTCATATTATAAATATTAAGACTTGAGGTCAAGTTACCATTTGAGTTCCCAATTTTGTATAAATTGCAGAATGAAGCTGGAAAAGGTATCAAACCATTTCCAGTCTTTGAGCTGTAAGCAAATCAACAAATCGAGCAAAATGTTCAAATTCGTAAGTCGATCAGCTGCGAGATTGTCCTTTAAGTTGCTAATTAAATTATTTTATCCGTCAGACCGTTGTCATCTTCGCCGTCATCGCCTGCGTCGCCGCCAAGCCAGGAGTTCTCCTTGGCCAACAGTTGGCTTATGCTGCTCCAGCTGCAGTTGTCGCTGCTCCTGCTCCATATGTGACAGCGACAAGCAGCCAAGTGATTGCCCGCAACTACAATGGCATCGCAGCTGCTCCAGTGATTGCACCAGTTGCCACTCCTCTGGTTGCTCCAGTGATTGCAAAGTACGCTGCTGCTCCTCTGGCAGCTCCTCTCGCTGCTCCCCTCGCAGCTCCTCTGGCTTACAACGCTCCCTTGAGCTATGCTGCTTCTGCACCACTTTTGCTTTAAATCAATAAACTGTGATCCATAAGCTAAAAACGAATTTTATATGTCTATTTTTATATTTAGTTTGCAATTGTATTCGATTATTGCCTGGTTTATGCAGTTATGCATTTGTTAGTGTGCCAAAATTTGTCACCGATTTTCGAGACATGAATCATAAAGAATCTATTGAAGGTATATTTTGCGAATTAGCATTGATAAAATAATTTAATTGAAATCAATCTCACAGTGAGTAATACTAGAAACAATATGAGAATTTGACTGCTGCTATTCTTTATTAATTTATTTATTAATCTATCACAATATTGAAATAGGCCTGACTAAGAATGTGTAAATATTTCAGCATATAAATAATATTTTTGCAAATAGTTTATAAAATTTTGAGCTAAGAAGCAAACATTTATATTGCCATGTGTATTTTTTTAATGAATATTTTTAATTAGAAGAGGGAAAATTAATCTGTATCTTTTTTTTCTTTTAATATAAAACACGATCACTTATAACATATAATTGTTCCTATTGTTTTAATAGTGTTAATTAAACAGCTATTAATATAATAATTATATTGAAAGGGCTGCCATATTAGAAAATAAAGGTAAAGCTTTTTTAATCCACTTATAGTTTTCTCGCATTTAATCTTATTTTTCTTCATTTCGTTTAAGTTCATTGATCTCAAGAGCTAAAAAAACTGACCTTGACATAAATGCTTTTAGCCACAATTTCAAAACAAAGCATTTATGCAAACTTGAATACAAACTCAAGTGTGGCCAATAACTGTTGTCGCTTTAAGTAAAAAATTTGCAGTGCCTACGTGAGTTGCATTCAAATTGAAGGTAGTCGTTAATTTCCTTTGCCCTGAAGACACCAATACCATTAATAAATCCCAATAAATACTAGCGAAGAAGAGTTAATTCTGATTTAAATTGTTTATTTTGGATCGATGGAGCAATGTTCTTACAGAAGAACTGGAGCAGCAGCGGCAGTGTAGGCCAATGGAGAGCTGTAGGCAAGAGGAGCAGCCAGAGGAGCAGCCAGAGGAGCAGCCAGAGGAGCAGCCAGAGGAGCAGCAGCGTACTTGGCAATGACTGGAGCAGCCAAAGGAGTAGCAACTGGAGCAATCACTGGAGCAGCTGCGATGCCATTGTAGTTGCGGGCAATCACTTGGCTGCTTGTCGCTGTCACATATGGAGCAGGAGCAGCGACAACTGCAGCTGGAGCAGCATAAGCCAACTGTTGGCCAAGGAGAACTCCTGGCTTGGCGGCGACGCAGGCGATGACGGCCTCTGGCTGCCCCTCTGGCTGCTCCTCTGGGTTATAGCACTCCTTTGGCTGCCTCTCTGGCTTACAACGCGCCCTTGAGCTATGCTGCACCTGCTCCACTTTTGCTATAAATCAATAAACTGTGATCGATAAACTACAGACCTCTGTGCCTTTTAAATTGAATTCCTCGTATGCTGTTAAGAGGCAGCTCTAACAAATCTTTGAATTCATGATTTAGCACCACAAATATCTATTGCTTTCAGTACAGAATTAGAGCCCCGATAATATAGCGCGGAACTTAATTTAAACTACAAACGCTTTTGAGCATGTCAAATTATATATTTACTTGGATTAACGTTGCGTTGTGATTTCCGTTTAACTTGTATTATACCTGCATCACGACTGCTTTGTTTGGCCACTCAAAAATGGCTAGGCGGATTAATATGAATTGTTTTGCACTTTCTCGTAAGCTTCGTAGTAATTGCCTTTCAAAATAGAAGAACAATAATAAAAAGAAGAAAGTTCATATGAAGCAAAATTATCGAGAGCCAATAGAATGAAAAAGCGAACGAGTCGATGGCTCTTCTTCGCCGTCACCGTGTTCATTATCCTGGGCCTCACAGGCTTGACTTATTACTATGTGGGCGTGGAGCACGAGACGGAGCACTTGAAGAACATGCTGATATCAATAGTGATCGTGCTGCTGTTTATAATGCTGATAGGCGAGCCTATCAAATTCATTTTGATATCCATTGACAGGGCCACTTGGCCCGGTAATTTACCAAAGTACCGGGCATATGAACCGGAGGAGGATGAGAAGTACAATCGCTTGGATTTTCTGCAGCAGCGTCTAAAGGGCTTGAGGATTCAGGTGCTGATCAATGAACGCTATCGCAATGCCACCGTGAATGAGGAGTACAAACTGATTGCCCAGGATCTGATACTCTATGGCAAATACTTTATAGTGCTGATCATCATACTGCTGGTGAATCGAGACGAGTTACTCTACCACAATACGGCCATGTTGACCAAGCTGCTCACTACGAATCAGACCGATATGATGGGCATGGCGCAGGTGGTGCATTTGAATCAGGTATTCGACTTTGTCAGGACAACGCTGGTCAACGCCTTCGACTACGATGAGGAGGACAGGGGCGTCAAGTACTGGATTCACAGCGAGCCCACCAAGATGCTGGGCGTTGTGCGGCTGCGTCAACTGCGCCTCGCCAAGGAACAGTTCGGCTGGAATGCGCCCGAGTACACCAATCTCAAGTATATGCCCAACTGGGAACTGCCGTATCGAAAGCTGCACTACGCGGACAAGTATTGGCGCATCTACGACCCCTGGTTGCCCATCGATGATCACCACGACATGACCGATGCCATTCTGATGAAGTTCGATCACATTGGCTTCTTTCAAAACTATCCCGAGCTGCGCGGCTACGTCACACTTCTGGCCAGGAACAAGGAGAACTCGATGAAGATTCTCGACTTTCTGTCTGAGTACAATTGGCTCAACTACAACACATCGGCGCTGTTCCTCGACTTTACGCTCTATAACGTCGATGCGAACATATTCAGTGTCTGCACACTGCGGACGGAGAACACACCGTTTGGCAGCATCATACCCAACGTGGACTGCGACAGTGTGAAGCTCATCGAGGAGATGGAGCAGCAGAAGTACATTGGCCTCATTGTCCTTGTGATTTACATCAGTGTGGTGCTGCAGTTCGCACAGGCGGTGATCATCACGTTGTGGTATGAGCCGACGAAAATCAAAGGCTTCTGGAATAAGGTGGATCTGGTGATCATTGTGCTCAATATGGTGATGATCGCGTTGATCGTGGCGCGCGCTTCGATCGTTCACGGCATGCTGAAGCGCATGGAGGGCGCCAACAAGTTGGAGTACTTGAATTTTCGGGCTCCAACGCGTCTGCACGCCTTCTCCACGATCCTGATTGGTTTCCTCGTCTGCCTGACGACGTTGCGTTTGTGGCGCGTGCTGCAGTTCTCGAAGGTCTTTCGCCTCTTCACGCAGACATTTGCGCTGGCCTGGAAGGCGCTGGCCATCACCATTGCCATGATCATGATCATTCTGATGGCCTTTGGCATGGCGTTCACCACAATCAATGGCAACAATTCGGTGTACTTTGTGCGGCTCCTGACGAGCATCACGACCACAGTGTGCTTCTCGTGTGGCTTCAGCAATCAGCTACATCCCAAGGAGGTGCTCCACGGTGGCTTCTATCTGGGGCTTTTACTCTATGCTCTGATGGGATTCGTGCTTGCCATCTTGTTGATGAACATGTTCATCACAACGATCGCTGATTACTTTCGCGTGGCTCGCGCGGCTCGCGACGAGAAGACGGCGCGGCGAATCAGTTTCTTTGAATTTCTGCGCGTGGAGTATTACAGCTTCTTCGCCTTCTTCCGCAAACTGCCCTGCTTCCGGAAGATGTACAACCGGAATAATCGCACAGTAGCTGAGAATATTCAGCTCAAGTTGTACACTCGTGCACAATCGAAGACATTGAAGTGGGAACGCGAACGACAGAAAATGCTTGCCGACCTTGAGAAGCCCAAGGACGAGGAAACCTTGCAGGCCGAGTACAGAGACCGCATTGAGCGTGTTTTGGCCGTATCGTATTTGCTGAACACTCAAATGGAGATTCTCAATCTGTTGTTCATCTCCCGTAAGCCAGACTGGAAGGAGCGCCCCGACGATCGAACCGATCAGCCTTTCCTGGACACAGATGAGTCCAGTGATGATGATGTGATAAGGGAACGGGTTAAAAAAAGGAAAAATCTAGAGATGGACGAGTCCAATCCAAATGAAAAGGGTGTACAAAAAGATAAAGATAGTTAAATATAAAATATCCATTCGAGAAAAACAATAATCACTATTGTGTGAGCTGCAAAGAAAGGAAGATAAAAAAAAATAATGGAAAAATATTACTAGATTATAGATAAGTAAGTAGACTAAAAATAGTTAAATCGACTTTATAAATAATTGTTGAAAATATGTAAAAAAATTGCTATCTCTTCGAAATATATAAAATAAAATGCAATTGTTGATAAAAGATATTAATAGTAGATGATATCAATAGTTTGCCTGTTAAAATAAATATGTAATGACAGCAATTGTGCTGCAAGAGTATTTTTATAATTGCTGGCCATATTTTCGATAGTTTTTCATTTGAGTATTGTTTATTTTGTTCAGTTGTTCGCTTGCGATGTCACAGCTAAATAATTATGCGCAAACAGGCAAAACTTGACTTGAAAAGGCTTTTAGGCCAATTTGGCGCTGCCATTGTTGGACTTGTTTGCAAAAAAAAAAAAAACAAGACAAAAGAAAAGGAGGAACTTACGGAACCTGAGCTGGACTCCGGAGACTTAGTCAAAGTCTGGCTGTGGGCCAAAGCAAAATGACTTATGGGTAACAAAGTAATCGGGGCATGCCCAAAAAGGCAGCAGGAGTGAGAAAAGCATTCGAGCCGAATTCACAATTGTTATGAGTAAGCAAATAAAAATTTAATATCTCTCATGCTTTTAGGCTGCCGTCGATGCTGCCGCTGTTGAAAACTATTTGAGTTGCCCAGTTTTTAGCATCACACACACACACACTTGCCACTTTTCTTTTTTCGTAGTGTAATCGGAGGCAGCAGTTATTGTTAGACCCACACTAAAAAACTTTACAAACATTTTGATCAACTGCAAATGTAGCTAAACTAAACAATTGCAAACGGCGCTAAACTTTTGCTCACTTCTTCCCGATTCGCATCCCATCTGCTATTGCAACACAGCAGCAGCGACAACGACGCTGCAGATAGACAAACTGTCTGCAACTTTTTTTTGGTGTACACCATTTTGTGTGTGTGTGTGTGCGTGTGGCTGTGCGTGTGTGTGTGTGTGTGTACATATGTGACTTGGGGAACTGTATAAACTTTTATAATTATTAGCAACAAATGAGCAGTGACAGAGCACTTTTGCCGTAACAGCAACTTTCTGCAGACAGATCCTCTCCAGAACCCAAACAAACAAAAAATAGAAATCACAAATGATTCCGGGCCACCCAGGCTCAATTTAAAAGTTTTAACTACCTGACTCTGGATGTCTCCTCTACCTGCAGCCGAGTTTCGGAGTCTAAGAAATAGTGTCCCAATCAGAAGCCATGTGAAGTTTTAAATGCATTACAGGCTGTAGCAAAAGTTTCTAATTTTTGAGTTAAGCAGCTTTTTATGCGAAACTTCTGCACAAACACGCCCATGACAAACGTTAATGCATATTGTAATATTTTGCAAATTAATTCTAGGTGTGCATGATTTTAGCTGTACATAAGTTGATGAAATTACCATTTATAATTAGTCAAACCTTTTCAAAAATATACAGTTTGCTCTATAAATTATTGCAGAATTGTCAAGGAAATTTTAATATTACAGTAATATTAAACTCTAATAAAAAGCGTAATTCAGTTCTAATTAAAAATAGTAATAATGAAAGCTTTAATTACAATAAGGTAAACTGCCTTTTCCCTTTCCCTTTTGCAGTTCGACTCGCAGCTTCATCCGCTGTTTAATATGTTTTAATTATGCCTTCTCATAAACCGTTTTTAGTTGTGCTACTGACAACCGATATTTTGCGTGATCAATGCAAGTGAAATAAATCACTGAATTCGTCGTAAAAGCAGCTTTCTAACATCATGAGCACAAACAACTCTATACTTGTAAATATCGACAACATTAAAATTCTATATATTGGAAATAATATTCCAAATTAATAGTTTTATAGTTATATTTTAATATAAATGACAGTAAGAAAATTATTAAAGTTGAGATAGTAATAGTAAATTAAAATAGTATTGATAATACTAACACTAACAATAATAAATGCATACATCACCGACTAAGAAACATTTCGTTCTTTGTTCTCTTTTAAGTGAAATGTAAGAGCGATGCAAACAAAGCTTCGAGGACTAAGAGAGTGCTGAATGGAAAGTGAACTGAAAGCTCGCTCAGTGAGAGCGAGCGAGAGAGCCGCAGCTTTAGCAGTTGGCTGCTAACGTCGTAAAGCTTTTTGGGTTAAAGTTGCAAGTGCTCTGGCCATCAAATAAACCATCGCTGGCTTTAGGATTTGCCGAGAGCTGGAATTTAATTCATAAGTTAAGTGGCGTGTCCTCGGCCGTATACAGCCAAGGTTAAGTGTGGCTCTTTGGCTGCTGCAGCCGAAGTAGCAGGAGCGAAAGCTGAAGCTGAAGCTGAAGCTGGTGCGGCAAACACGTCAGCGCCGCGTCCTGAATCCAGAATCCTGAATTCAACCGCCCACTCATCTAAAGCATGTGGGAGTTTTACTTCGAGAGCGAATACCATTTTTGTCGTATTTCTTTTACGGTTTTGCTGCTTGAGCACGATTTTTAAGGCAGCTGCCACAATGAAACCGCATCCCCCTGAAACACAGTCCTCCACCCGCCAGCTCTGTGGCACAGAGTTTCTCCCCCTTGGACCATCATCAATTAAATGGCGGCGACTTTTTGTTAGCGAACTTTCGGTGCGCATAAACAATTGCCTGGAAATATAATACATGCCTCTCGTTGTCTGGGGTTGTATGAACTTTGAGTTTTTTTTTGGCCATTGTCTTCAGTCTCAAAACGGTTTTGATTGAATTTTTTTCCGTTTTTTTTGTTGGCTGTAAGCGCAACAAACAAATTAAGCAAATGACACTGCGAACAACCAGCGAAACAGAATACGAACTGTAACCAAAAAAACTGGCCGAAAGGCGCTGCGATAATAACAACAACAACAACTGCAGCAGCAACAACAACAGAAACAACAACGGTAGCATTATCAAACCTTATCACGCCCTTGTCACGCCGCCCACATGATTTGCATAAAGAAATAACCCAAAAAGTGCGACTGGGAAAATTTTTAAAGCCAACTGACCTTTCGTCTGCAAATTTAAATAGACGCGTGCCTCCCGCCTCTGCCCCGTCGCTCCCTTTGGCCCTGGGTCGAGTATTTTGATTTGCAAGCCACGTTTCAAAAATTCCCCCACCCGAAAATTAAGCTGGGTGAATGAAAAAAATATCAAATGATACTCTCAACACCTCACAATAAACAAAAAGCAATGCAGCAAATATTGAAGTAATCAAAAATGCAAATGTCACTACGTGAATTGTAAAATGTGAAGGTGTCAGGATGCCACCCGTGGTTTGTTGTCTACTCCGCCCACCGTCAGCTGCTGACCAAGTGGGAGAGAACAAATAAATTTGCTGGCAAATCAGGAGCACATTAATTCTTCTCCCTCTCTCTCCCTTTTGGCTGTTTATCACAAAAAGTTAATTGCTTTCCCGTGCTCTCTATTAATCATATTGCATAATTTGTTTAGCCTAATTAGCGACAGGCAGCAGAGACAAACAGACAAACTGCTTGACTCCTTCAGGACGGCGGCAAGGATAAGCCGATTCAGAAGACGTCGAACACGCATAGCTTGAGTTGCTCATTAGGAGATGATGTTCACAGAGCATCTTGCACCATTATATTTATATTAATTTGCACATAAAACCCAAGTCATAAAATTTTTAACTGTAGATTAAACAGACGCAGAGAGCGACTTAAACAAATCAAATAGTATATGCAAACTTATTATTCAAAATCCATAATGTCATCTAATCGAATTCTATTTTTCAATTTATTGCATTTTTGTTTATATGTTCGATTTAAATATATAGAATTCACAACTTCTAAATTGTGTTATTTATTTAGGAATCGAGTACATATATCAACTGCAGTCATTTATGATAATCAGATCCATTTAGAAATCATTGAATTAGCTTATGCATAAAATTTGGTGTGTGCAATTTTATAAATCATGTTTACAGGCAGATTTTTCAACTTTAAAGCTTAAAGCAGTTTTCTGATCTGCGAACATTAATTCTTATTATATTTGTGAACAATAAATGCTTTCAACGCCATTTTTTTTTACACATACGAACATGGCTACTCGAAGATAAGAATGTTAACAAATGTCAACGTCATTATTTAACAATTTTCGTTGGGTCTACGAGCGACATGAACATGAAGCATATCAGCAACTCATGCTCCACACAATCATTTATACTTCTTCCAGACTTTGAGCAGCCTTTTCATGCAGTGTCCTGTGCTTGCGATGTTTGTAGGCAAATGCAGCTAGTCGAAAACCTAGTAAATACTAAACAGCATCGCCGACTTGGGTGAGAGGATTTTTTAATGCAAAATCCGTGTCGCGTTGCGAGCTGCTGAATTACTACTGTTTACTCGCTGCTCGTTCCTCGTTTGCTCTTTTTGTCGCTGAGCATTGTCCGCGCACTGTTGTTGCTTGTTTTTGCCATTAACAGCAATTACAAACGGGAAACAACAAACAACCGCAACACCAAAAATGGGCGAACAGGACAAACTTTTAATTATTTAGACGAGCGCGCGAAAGTCACACGGGTTTTTCATTCACAATTCCGGCAGCAGGTTCGGCCTTTGGTTATGGGTACAGTTACTGTTACAATAACAGTTTTTGATACCTGCAACAAGGTAAATTCAATTATACGGTTTCTGTTATTGGTGTTTCATGTTTCTAATTACAAGCAACTTTACTGGTTGCAACCAATCAAATTACAGACGCCTAGCCAAGGAGCGGAGATTCACACAGGACACGGGAAAAAAGCAAATGCAAGAACAAATATAAGGCGTCGTCAAAGCACAAATCCTGCCTGAGGTTCTGGGGCGATAACATATGCCAAGGATTTTGCCACTCTCCTTGGCACAAGGATTTTATCGTCTATCAGCATGCGCGAGTGCAAAAATGACTTTTTAAATTGTGCATCAATGCATGAAATGCGCTATGAAAGCGATTCAGATAAATACCCGAATCTAACAAAAAACCTTGTGGAAAAGTCACTCACAAAGAAAACCATGTGCTGTGAGTGTGTGGGTGTGTGTGTGTGTGTTTATGTGTTTGTATGTATTGTGTGTGTGGATGTGTAGAACCGAGATTGAAAAGCATTTCGCCAGCTTAGTGGATCAGTCGTCGAGTGTTTTATTTAACTTGAAATCAGTCTTTGTTTGCTATAAAGAATATCTTACAGCAGAAGTGGAGCAGAGTACGCCAGAGGAGCAGCCAGAGGAGCAGATGCATAATTTGCGATCAAAGGAGCAGCCAATGGAGTAGCAATTGGTGCTGCAACTGGAGCAGTCAGAGGAGTAGCAACTGGAGCAATCACTGGAGCAGCAACTGGAGCAGCCAGAGGAGTAGCAATTGGAGCAATCACTGGAGCAGCTGCGATGCCATTGTAGTTGCGGGCAATCACTTGGCTGCTTGTCGCTGTCACATATGGAGCAGGAGCAGCGACAACTGCAGCTGGAGCAGCATAAGCCAACTGTTGGCCAAGAAGAACTCCGGGCTTGGCAGCTACGCAGGCGATGACAGCGAAGATAACAACGGCCTGGGAATACAACAAATTTATTAAAAACTTAAATGACAATCTCGCAGCTGATCGACTTACGATTTTGAACATATTGCTCGATTTATTGATTTGCTTGCAGCTCTAAGACTGGAACATACCAATTACATCTTCACTCTGCAATTTATACAAAATTGGAAACTCAAGTGGTAATATGACCTTAAGTTTAAATATTTATAATATGAGCGACGTGTTACACATAATAGAGTATGAAACAAATTCCAGTAAAGAGCGAAATCAAAACGGCTGTTAAATACAATCAAAACCGTTAACTGGTCTTACGCATTCCAATCAACCAACGAACAACAATGACTCACAACGGAATGAAGCTATTTTGGGTATAAATACTCGACGATTGTTCAAGTTGGACATCAATCAGTTTGTAGCTCACCCTCGAAGCCAACACAACAAAGCAATCCTCAACATGTTCAAATACGTAAGAAGGATTAAATTGTTAATCTGAGATCAATATATAACTTCACTCTGATTTCAGGCTGTTGTCATCTTTGCCGTCATCGCTTGCGTTGCTGCCAAGCCCGGAGTTCTCCTTGGTCAGCCTTTGGCTTATACTGCTCCAGCTGCAGTTGTCGCTGCTCCTGCTCCATATGTGACTGCCACCAGCAGCCAAGTGATTGCCCGCAACTACAATGGCATCGCAGCTGCTCCAGTGATTGCTCCAGTTGCTACTCCTCTGGCTGCTCCAGTTGCTGCTCCAGTGATTGCGAAGTACGCTACTGCTCCTTTGGCTGCTTCTCTGGCTTACAGCGCTCCTTTGACTGCTCCTCTTGCCTACAGCTCTCCATTGGCCTACACAGCTGCTGCCGCTCCAGTTCTTCTGTAAGAACATTGCTCCATCGATCGAAAATAAACTATTTAAAACATAAGTAACTCTTCTTCGCTGGTATTTATTGGTGTTTATTAATGAAATTGGCGTCTTCAAGGGCAAGGGAAGTTGGCGACTACTTTCAATTTGAATGCACCTCACGTAGGCACAGCAAAATGTTGGCTTACAGCGACAGCAGTTATTGGCCACACTTGAAATTGTATTCAAGATTTGTTTGATGGTTTTGAAGTTGTAGCTGGAAGCAGATTAATTTTCCTTCTTCTAATTAAAAATATTCATTAAAAAAATACACATGGCAATATAAATGCTTGCTTTTAAGCTCAAAATGTATTAACTATTTGCAAAAATATTATTTATATGCTGAAATATTTACACATTCTTAATCAGGCCTATTTCAATATTGTGATAGATTAATAAATAAATTAATAAAGAATATCAGCAGTCAAATACTCATATTGTTTCTAGTATTATTCACTGTAAGATTGATTTCAATTATATTATTTTATCAATGCGAATTCGCAAAATATACCTTCAATAGATTCTTTATGATTCATGTCTCGAAAATCGGTGACAAATTTTGGCACACTAAGAAATGCATAACTGCATAAACCAGGCAATAATTGAATTCAATTGGAAACTAAATAGAAAAATAGCCATATAAAATTCGTTTTTAGTTTATGGATCACAGTTTATTGATTTAAAGCAAAAGTGGTGCAGAAGCAGCATAGCTCAAGGGAGCGTTGTAAGCCAGAGGAGCTGCGAGGGGAGCAGCGAGAGGAGCTGCCAGAGGAGCAGCAGCGTACTTTGCAATCACTGGAGCAGCCAGAGGAGTGGCAACTGATGCAATCACTGGAGCAGCTGCGATGCCATTGTAGTTGCGGGCAATCACTTGGCTGCTTGTCGCTGTCACATATGGAGCAGGAGCAGCGACAACTGCAGCTGGAGCAGCATACGCCAACTGTTGGCCAAGGAGAACTCCGGGCTTGGCAGCAACGCAAGCGATGACAGCGAAGATGACTACAGCCTGAAATTAGAGTGAAGTTATAAATTGATCTTAGATCAATAAGTTAATCCTGCTTACGTATTTGAACATGTTGAGGATTGTTTTGTTGTGTTGGCTTCTAGGGTGAGCTGCAAGCTGATTGATGTCCAACTTGAACAATCGTCGAGTATTTATACCCAAAATAGCTTCATTCCGTTGTGAGTCATTGTTGTTCATTGGTTCATTGGAATGCGTAAGACCAGTTAACAGTTCCGTTCACATTTCATTTCGCTCTTTAAATTGTTTTAAACTGATTAATTTATAACACGTCGTTGCACCTACATGTTATATACCTAAGGTCAAGTTATTGATGGAGTTCCCAATTTTGTATAAATTGCAGGGTGAAGCTGGAAATGTTATCAAACAAGTTCCAGTCTTCGAGCTGTAAGCAAATAAACAAAGAAAGCAAAATGTTCAAAATCGTAAGTCGATCAGCTGCGAGATTGTCCTTTACGTTGCTAATTTAGTCTATTCCCAGGCTATTGTCATCTTCGCCGTCATCGCTTGCGTTGCTGCCAAGCCCGGAGTTCTTCTTAGCCAACAGTTGGCTTATGCTGCTCCAGCTGCAGTTGTCGCTGCTCCTGCTCCATATGTGACTGCCACCAGCAGCCAAGTGATTGCCCGCAACTACAATGGCATCGCAGCTGCTCCAGTGATTGCTCCAGTTGCCACTCCTTTGGCTGCTCCAGTTATTGCCAAATACGCCGCTGCTCCTCTGGCTACCCCCCTGGCTGCCCCTCTGGCTTACAGCGCTCCTTTGACTGCTCCTCTGGCTTATAGTTCCCCTTTGACGGCTCCCCTGGCTTATGCCGCTTCTCCCGTTGCCGCCCCCGTTCTGTTGTAAGAACCTGTGACCTAACTGAAAAATAAAAATCAACATTTCTAACTTAAAAGCTTAAGTTATCTCTGGGCGCACTTGGGTGACTACTAATTGGATTTACAGCTTGCACATAAAACAAGGGCTCATTCGTCTTGTTGGCCGAATTGAAGTGCAAGTCACGTAGAACGCGTTAAAATTATTGTCAACACCGGCAGTTGCTGTTTCCATCATCGTCGGTTGGTCGACGCGTGACATCTAAGTGACCAAATTGTTTGCTTTAAATTGGCTTTTGGACAAAACTTGTAATTATGTCAAGGTCACGGGAAAATGCGCAGTGTCCACATTGCGGGCTAAAACAATTTTTTAAATATTAATATTATTGATTTGGAGATAATATATATTGTATGTTATTTAAAGATAGACTTTTGTTTCGATTCAATGGCAAAAGTTGAAGATGCTTTGTATAAATAATTTAAATTTCAGCATTAATTAGATTATCTTGGCTACACCAGTATAAATATAAAATAAATTTTGTTGTATAGTAAAATCACAACTAATAATTAGAATTCGAATAAACGAGAATATTTATATATATTGAAGTCAAAGAGTAATTTGAATGAAAGCTAACGAAACATAAATCGATATAAGATATATCGAAGTTAACAGAATATTTAAGTAAACAGTTTTCTTAAAATTGATGTACACTTACATATGTACCAAAGCCAATCTGAAGCAAGTTCCTTTAATTGGACAATCAAATTAGCGCAGTTAACTTAAAGTTCTTTTAAGTTAGTCTACTGAAAATTCATTGAAATTAATTGATTAAGTTAAATGCAAGTATTTAAAATAAAGTTTTTAATTTATTTACAAAAGATCACAGTACAACAGCAATTGTTCAAATTAAAAGTGGACCAGGAGCCGCAGCATAGGACAAGGGTGCGCTGTAGGCCAGTGGAGCAGCCAGAGGAGCTGCAGCATACTTGGCAATGACAGGTGCAGCAGCCACAGGATGAGCGAAAGTTGCGGCCACAGGTGCAACGGCTCTGACGACTGTTGCAGCGACTGGGGCAATTGGGGCGACGGGTGCAATTATAGGCGCAGCGGCGATGCCATTAAAGTTTCGGGCTACCACTTGGCTGCTGGTGGCTGTGACCACAGGCGCGGGTGCAGCAAGCACGGTGGCGGCGAGAGGAGCACGAGCAATCAGAGGAGCGTGCAACAATCCTGGCTTGCCGGCAACGCAGGCAATCAGAGCGCAGATGAGAATGGTCTGAGTGGCGAAGCGGGTGCGAATGCATTAAGGGGAAGTAGACATTGAAAAATCGTAATTTAGGCTACTTACGAATTTGAACATGTTAGGAATTTGATATTCTGATTGCTTTTGGAGTTGATGCGTTAAAAGCGAAACTCTGTTTGATGGGCTGTCTTCGTTTTCGATTTATTTTTATAGCAAATCAAAATGAACGTGACGGACACGCAATAGAAAATAAAAACGAATAGGAACAACAAACACCAAAATAGAAATTAGCATGCAGAGCGCAGAGGCAAAGTAAAGCATCGCAAAACGAAGCAGGCAAACACAAAAACACAACCGGACTCTGCAAGTCTAACTGTAACGGTAATAAGCACGTTGATTTATTGCTCGTGACACGAGCCGCCCACATTTCACTCAAGTTGTATTTGCTCGGGTCTTGCCATGCATCTATCGATTGTTTACATGTGCTTTTACACTGACTATCGCGCCTGCAGTTATCAGAAGCTCAACAGTGCTCTGTTAAAGTGTTTGTCATTAGCTATAATTTGTAGTGAGCTATTGTCAGTAGAGTTTGACTATATGTAAACACGTGATGCAAAGTTTATTTGCCTTAATTGTGGCAGTATATCATAATCATTAATGTGTTTGTGTATGAGCACGTGGCGAGTGTCAGTCAACCTTAAAATACCTGAAGTAAAACCCAGATTGCGGCAACCTTGACCCACAAAAAAAAAATGGTAATCAAAAACAAAATAAAAAAGTTTTGTGTCAATAAACGAGACTGTCGTCCAATTGTGCGGGTGCTGTCCATGTGTGTGTGCCTGAGTAAGTGTGTGTGTGTGTATTTGCTGACCCCAACAGTAGTCGGGAGTAAGCAATAATTTTAAGTTCGCTTTGGCTGTCCCGTCCGTACGTGCTCAAAATGCTTAATTGGTCGAGTTCTCTGAACTGAACCGAACGGTCGAACCTCTGGCCCAGGTCAGGTCACTGCCTGGAGCAAAGGCTTTCCCTATATGTATGTGTGCGTTTGCATGTGTGTCATCTTCTTGAAATATTGGTCTCACAACTCGTTACACACATTCTGCAGCTGTAGCAATTAAATGTGTAGTGAAATAGCAAGAGATGTTAAAGTTAACAGTTGCTGTTTTAATATAATCGAATTCTGTTCTCTATCTAGCGTGTGTTTTTTTAATTAATCGATAGTTACCCATATATTTGGGCCTATTCAATCGATTTTAACAATACACAGAATAGTTTTTTATTTGAACTAATAAATAGGTCGAAGATTTTTTTTATTATGGGTATTTAACTATAGACAACATGATATAAAAAAAGGCTGGCCTTAATTTCCCATTCAAAATTTTATTAGAATAGAATTTTAATGCTCCCTCCATGACTATGAATCTTAATTTAAAAATAGCTGTATTAGATTTATTCTAATTTGGCCCTAATATTTACTTTCCAAGAACATAAAAAGAATCTTTTGACTTTCATTAATTAACATTTTGCATTTGCATATTTCACTCTCTTTCTCCAATTCGAGGGACATTTTCCGCAAATTGGGTCGAGGTATTTTGCAATTTACTGTTGCTTAACTTTAAGCTATTATTGGTACTTATGTCAGATATGTCATAAATGGGAATTTAGCCATAAAGTGCATTTCTGAACTCTTTGAAATTCGAGTGCGTTTGGCATTTCGCCGTTCCATGCAAGCTATGCGTAATTAGTCAAGGCAATTGTAACTGAAATTGGCTGCCCTTCGGGGTTTGTCAGCTGCAAATGCGACCCTCAAAGACATTGCTGGCATCTAAGCACTGGTCGCAATTATAATGCCGCCACTTATAATGGACAACAACGCCCTACGCAGGGCGCATGTTAAGTAGCCGCGTGAATGCGATGCATGGGTTACTTGGGTATAAATATGCGTGGCGTGACATCGACTTGACATCAGTCAGCAATTCGCTTTCAAACAGCTACCACCAAGTCAGCACATCAACCAAATCAATTCAACATGTTCAAATACGTTAGTATTTCATATTCATATTCCACCCTGGTGGCCAACGACTAATCCTCGAACTAACTCCTTATTAGGCCGTTGTCATCTGCGCTCTGATTGCTTGCGTTGCCGCCAAGCCAGGACTTTTGCACACTCCACTGGCAGCCCCCGTGATTGCGGCACCTGCTCCCGTCATTGCAGCTCCCGCTCCTGTCGTGACCGCTGCCAGCAGCCAGGTGGTGGCCAGAACCTTCAATGGCATCGCTGCAGCGCCCGTGATTGCAGCTGCTCCAGTGCCAGTGCCCGTCGCTCCAGTTGCTGCTCCAGTCGTAAGGGCTGTGGCGCCAGTAGCTGCTCCACTGGCTGCTCCTTTGGCCACTCCATTCGCTGCTCCTATCGTTAGGGCTGTGGCGCCAGTTGCTGCTCCATTGGCTGCTCCATTGGCTGCTCCTTTGGCCACTCCATTCGCTGCTCCTGTCGTAAGGGCTGTAGCACCTGTTGCTGCTCCCTTGGCTGCTCCTGTTTTCCGTCCAGTGGCTCCAGTTGCTGCTCCATTGGCAGCTCCCATTGCCACTCCATTCGCCGCTCCCATCGCTGCTCCAATCGCTGCTCCTTTTGGCGCTCCAGTCGTCAGAGCTGTGGCCCCCGTTGCAGCACCTCTGACGGCTCCATTTGCGGCTCCCCTGGCCCATCCCTATGCGGCACCTGTCTTGGCCAAATACGCCGCCCCATTGGCTTTTGGAGCAGCTCCATTGAGCTACGCCACAGCACCCGCATTGTGGTAAGAGCCAAAGTCCGGCACGGATTAACAGCGTGTATGTTCAATGACTGATAGCCTTTAATAAAAATCGTCCAACTTGGTACAAAAAAATACAAATTGATTCCATTGTTTGTCTAGACCGCAGTATTGGTTACTTTTATGCTCTACCTCGATAGTTAGTGCTTTGTTCTCAATCACTTTGTCACAACATAGAGAAAATCACATTTTTATTAGATGATAATTAACAAAAAGATGATCCTAATCTTTCGGTTTTATATTATGAGAATTAAATATAGAATTGAATAACAGTTTTTAAGCATTTTCAAAGATGGTGGAATTATTTAAAAGAAACAATAAACATGCCTATATTAAAACCATTCTTCGAAACTTTGGTAGAAAACCCAAAGGGAAGAATTTAAATTAATTTAAAGCTAAGAATTTGTATTTACAGTTTTTATTAGACACAATTTATTTGTACATTAATATAGAAATTTAAGTATTTGTAATATAATCAAAAGTAAATGCCTATTTTTCATTTGTTGCACTAAATGATGCATATGAAAATTTCAAAAGAGCATTGAAGTTTCTTCAGCATTCTATATAGCGCTCAATTTTGATGTTTCCATCATTCTTTTTTGAACATGCCACCAGAGCTGTTGGAAAAGTTGGCTTGAGAGTCAATTGAACATCAGTTATATTCAGGTCATTTGTGTTTCATTGTCCTTCGCCTTTTACTTACATGGCTGTCTAAAGTGGACTGTAGTATATCTGACTACACTCACACAATCCCATTTGGGTTGAGGACCGAACGGAAATGGACTGCATGCTGGGAGGTTGAGGTTCGGATCGTTTCTCGTGCGCTTTTCATCCATATTTGCCATTCATTTGGCTTTGGCAAACAAAGCAAGGGAAACGCGCATCCAACGACCAATAAATGTCCACATAATTTTCTTTTGATATTCTATGTCTCCTTGCTCGCATTTATTTTTCTTCCTTTTCTTTTAATTCTTTTTTGTTTTTGTGGCTCATACGAGTGCTTAAAAATTTAATCTTAAAGTTGGGACGTTTTTTTTTTTTGGGTTTGGGGCAAGAAAACTAGCGGCAAAGTGAGTCGAGCAGCGATGCAAAGTACGAGTAGAAAGCGAAAACTTAAACAGATACGATAAGCGTCACACACACGCCTCGAACCTCTCTGCCCTAAACCCTAGTGTTCACCCTTTATTTCCTTCCCTTGCCCTGGCAGGGTCGGCTGTAGTTGAGAAATATTCCATGTCGACGTTGGTTGATTTTCAACAGCAGCGCAAACGCTGCAAAGTTTATCCTCAATTAAACTTTTTGTTGTTGCGTAAAATTGCGCCAGAGTTCAGTTCCTCCTCATGTGTGTGTGTGTGTGTGTGTGTGTGTGTGTGTGTGTATGTGTGTGTGTGTGATAGGCCATACGTTACGCCCACATATGCAGAAAGATGTGCGGCACGGATGTGCCTATCCTATTCCCAGCCTCATCTTCATTTGTTAGTTTAACTTTTAACTCCACTTGCCTTAATTTTTGCTCCAACTTTATTGTTGTTTTTGTTCCACTCGGCACATTTTTGGCAATTTCCGCCCAGGGCAAGTACATCCCACAACCCCTTTGCGCCTTTGCGAACCCATCAACAAACAATTCGGAATCTACTCGTTCGAGAATGGCCCAGTTTTCATCTAGAGCCTTTCTTTCATTAGCTCTCCTCACATGCGTTTTAATTTGTTGCATCATTGCGTTGTCGAGTTTTTCGCTTTTGGTAATTGATTTCACATCAGCTTCTTGTGCTAACTTTTAATGCACATTAACGTCTAATTGAAAAAAGGCTTTCAAAGGGTTCGAATTTATTTTCTTTGCGAGTATATATTTCACAGCAATTAATTTTTCGTTGTTTTTCTTAATTTATTGGAATTTTGTGGCTAGATATTTGTTTCCCAATTCTTGTAAATTTGAGATGCCCATAAGCAATAACGATTCTCAGAAGTGATGAAATTCAAATTTGTTCAAATCACCGACACTTAACGATTGTTTTGTCTAAAATTAGAAGCTTAAATGATTTCATTAAGTTTGCAATTAGCAGACTTGTACATTTAAAGACACATTTTCAGTTCTTTGAAATAACTAAACTACAATTCCAACATAAATATAAGTTATTGCGCAAAGCTCCAAAACGAATATAATTCCATACATATTTTCATTTTCAAAAAACTTCTATATAATTCTTTATTAAAATGATATAATATGAATGCAGTTTATATAAGAACATAAAAAAATTTTGCAACATTATGTCGAAAGCTGTACATAATCTTCAATAATAAGGTTTTAAAGCTGCGGTTTTTTGGGTTCATCTTCAGTCAACTTGATCTGCAGGTGAACACCCTGAAATCTTTCCTTTCTGCACAGAGCACTTCAGGTGCTGCAGCTTGTGTTCCAGTAAGGAAAACTAAAAATGGAGAAAAACGACTCATCTTAAAGGGTGGCAAGGTTGAAGCTGGCAGTGTTGCTGCTGTGTACCAGATTGTTGGCCCCGGTTTGGCCTGAAGAGTGAAGTGGAGTCTGATGCTTTTAGCCATTTCAGGGAACAACACCGCAAAAATTCAGGCAGCCTTCTGGCTTTTGATATGATGATGATGACGACGACGAGGATGGGGATGAGGATGTCGCATATGGAGCGCTGCACGGGGCTTGGTACATCGAGTACGTGATTTGTTTGCCAGAGCAATTTACATGCCCGGGCATGGATGAGATATGTTTGTGTGTGTGCTGAGCTGGTTGTGCTGCGGCTGCCACTTTGACATTTGGCACCCGCAGCCATGGATCCCATTCCACGGACACGCATACACGCAAAGTGAATGGAAAATGGAAATGCGTGGCGGGCAAAGCAGTCGACAATTGGATGCGAAAACAAAAACCGCATTGCTTCACAAAATGCCAATCGAAGAGCGAGCGAGTCGACGCAACGCACAAAGCGTCATTTGAACTGCGACCGACAGGTGGCGCTGCAAAACTTAATCGCCAAATGTAAAAAGCGACGCGCGTTAAGCGTCTAAATAATGAGTAGCTGTCGCAACGCAGCACAGAAAATGGCAAACGCTTTCTGCCAATTTGCATTGCCAGCGAAATGCAATTGACATGGCACAGACGGCAACGCCAGCTTAGCAATCAGCAGAGGTAGCTGAATAAAAATCGTATTATTAAAAAAGGAAAAAAAAGAAAAACAAAAACAAAAACACGCTTTATTTAAATGAAACAAAAAGCGCTGGCAGTGTCTGCATCGCTGGCTGTCAATTGACATAAGCTGGGAATTTGCACGGTAAGCCATTGCATTGGTTAGAAGGGGATTACTGCATTGATTTTCGCTGTTGCTTCCGCTTCCGCTTCGGCTTCGACTTCTGCTATGCCAAATTACGCATACGCCGCATGTGTCGAAGGTGCCAAAGAATTTCAGCAGCAGCCACGAAGCTTTTTGCAGCTACTTCCTCAAGCAGATACAACCAGGAAAAAACAGAAGAAAAAAAGAAGACATTTGTTTTTCTTGCGTTTGCCAGACTTCCTCCCAAAAAGGGGGTGAATGTGTGTGCGACGCTTATTTGCTGACACAGCTACGATCCGCATTTAGTTGCGAAAGCGAAAAATAATTAATTAAGAAGTGCAAATCATAGCAGAATTATGCGGGCTGCCAAATTAAAACTAAAAGTAAATGCCAGCAACAGACGCCGCTCGGAAATAACCAGGCAGATCTCTTAAAGATACACAATGAAGTCAGGCACACACACACACACTACACACACTCGCAGATCACTTGTTCACACACATGCTGAAATAACCCGCCAGAAAGTTGCTAGAATTTCAATTTGTCTGCTGTCAAAGCAATTAACACTTCTTTCTCCTGCAAGTGCTTAAATATGTTTACTTAAACTATTTCCATCCATTTTCCCAAAGTAACTTTTCCATTATGTTTCGCTAGCAATTGATTATTATCGACTTTACCCCGAACGTGTTCCATTACTTATCGTGACAGATTGAATAGTTTGGCCATAAGTCTATTGCAGGTTAAATCTCTAGAGATGTACTTTAAAATATGCATTTAATATAAATGATAAAGGAATCAAATTCTAAGATATCGAAGGTATCGCTAACAATTAATTACTATCTAGTCTTTTTGAAGTACCGTCTAATATACGTCTCTTTTATTTCAATACCTTTAAAATATGCATTTAATATAAATCATGAAGGATTCAAATTCTAAAATCTCCAAAGGTATCGCTAACAATTAATTACCATCTAGCCTTTTTGAAGTATCGCCTGCTATCTGTCTCTTCTATTTCTTGCCATCATTTTTAGTGCTTTATTAGTCCAATTAAGACATTGACATTTGAATAATCTGCTACCATTAATTATTAGCAAAGTCGCAGAAGCAATACCAGAAGTAACACCCACTAGACTCTGTTTGTTGTTGGCTTTGCATTTGACAAAGTTGTAAACTCTGGCAGCCAAAGAGTTTACAGTATGATGACATACGCTGTACCAGCAACTCGTTGAAAAGTGTGCAACGTGCAATTGTAACAGCCAAGCCAATTAAAGTGCCTCAACTCCAGCTAACTTGAGCTCGAACTGAGTTCAGCTGAACTTGGATTCGGTTGTCTGGCTGTCTGCTTGTCGGTGTTTCGTTGTGGTCGTCATTGGTCGCCGACGACAAGTAAAACTCAAAACACCTGAGGGCCTTGTATATACGTATGAATGTATATGTACATGAGCAGAACTTCATCTGTCTGTTCCATTCCGGCCATGTCTATGTATTTAAACTTTTGTAATAATCTACAGCAAATGCGCATCGTCAGCGTCTTTAGCTGCACAACAACCGAAGTTCTGGGGCGCCATTTCGCTTTTGCTATTTGTTTTGCGACTTCTGTTGACGTTGTCTCCAGCACAGTCTCAGTCTCAGTCTATCCAGTGCTCACTCAGTGTCGCCGAGGGCGAACAAACTTTACCTTTGCCCAAATTTCATTTATAAACATTCCAAGAGCGCAGAGGGAGGTCTGCAAATTGAGTGTTTAATTGCAATGAAGTTGCATCTAGCAGTCAGTGGCAACATATGCATGCAACGCAAGCGAACTGGAGGCCAGATGACAACTGCCTCAACTTGCCAGCAAATGGATGTGCACTTAAGCGCTTTTAAGGACAGCTTTTGTCTTGGACGCCGTCGGAATAACACAGTTAAATATATGATCCTAGATAGAAGAAATGCGAAGCATTAGGTTAACTGATTAAAACAAGCAGTTGTTTCATTTAATTCATCTGGGAATTTAAATTACAAAATGTGTTAAGCATATTACGTATACGCAGCATGAACTGTTGAGAGTGTCGGTATTTTTACATAAATAAACAATAATTCAAAGAATTAAAACATGAAGGTGAAGTTGTCAAGTGTTTGGAGGGCAGAGAGAGGGCTAAGAAGTTTACCACTAAGTGGCACTGTTGGGAGTTGAAGTCAACGAAGCCTCTTGTGATCGCTGAAGCTGCTTGTTTGGGCTGCGCAATGTCTTTGATTGTGGGGAGTAGTCATAGACGCGGTTGGAGGCAATAATTTCACTTGCGTTTTCATGCAAACGCAGAGCGTCAAAAGTAATTTGCATTTAGCAAATATTTGTTGGCACCAAAGCCGCTGTCAACGTAAAGGCCTCCGACCAGCGCTAATGTCGCAACATCAAAGTGACGTGCCGCCATGCGTGTCAAAGGCGTTGGCATAGCTTTAACTGTAACTCGCTTACCGTTATGCCAGCCAGCCAGTCAGAGCCAGTCTGTCCTTCGCAATTTAGCGGCATTCGGCAAAAAAACATCATCCACTTTTTCTCTTACTTTTTTCGTTTTTTTTGGCGCCCTCTGGCGGTCGAGGACGCATCACTTGACAAACGAACGTTTCGTCTACGTCTCGGCATGGCTTAAATGAGTTTCAACAGCGTGCGGAGGAGATAGAGGGAGAGCGATAGGGAGAGAGATAGAATTGGCTGCTCACCCCTCCCAGCTCGAGGCATCGGCGTCGGTCTGAGCTAATTTTTTGATGGATCTGCTTGCTCTTTTTTCACTTTATTTCTGGCCGGCCTGCTTTTATTTCTTTCACATTTTTCTCCGCTTTTAACTTTTGAAGGTGTCAGTTTGTGGCTTGCAGCTGTCGCTGCTGATAACTGCTGTTTGTTGGGCCGCTATAAACAAGATCATTATATTTGCTCAGTTCAAAGCGAATGGCGACTTTAAGGGTGCAACTTTTTTGTGTTTTTTTTTTGTTTGCTGTAGTTGCTCCCTTGCCACCTCTGAACTTCAGTTGGCACCAGTGTGAGTTGAAGTTATTTTTTTGTATTGCGTGTTGCTGCTCGCAATTGGAACTTTTGTGTGATTTTTAAGCCATCAACGGGGCAGTTGGTGTTGCAGTGGCAAGTACAATACCTAACAAAGTGCAGAACATTGCCACGCGCTGTTCAGCTGCTTGTTGTCGTTGCTGCCGCCATTGTTGTTGCTGTTGTCCTCGTAGTTTGTTTGCATTGAATTTTTCAAATCGTCCACCGAGCAACCATTTGCCAAAGCTGCTGCTGCTGTTGCCTTTCGCTATGCTTCCGTGCATTTTGTTGCACTTTAGGGGGGCAGGTGAATGCGCGAGGGTTGCCTTAAAGGTTGCGACCAAAGAAAATCTACTTACTTATTTTCAGCAAGTTGTGTGTATTAATTTTCTTCGACAACAGATATTAAATTATTATTGATGAGTCTGCTGAATTAATTCACACAACTTGTATTTATTATCTCAAATAATTTAAGATATAAAGTGAAACCATTTGTTTCTTTTGGGCAAGCAGAAAATGCATATTCCTTTTCATTATTGATAATTGATTCATTCTACTGCTTTGTCTTATATGAAAAAGTACTGTTTGCTTTTTTACTGTCGTCCTCCGTCGCACTCAATGCATGTTTTTCTATGTTTTTTAGCATTTTTAAGCAACAGTCGAGTGGGGAGTACGGGGGAAATGTGTTTTGTTTTCCTTTTGACGGTGGCGCTGCCGCAACGCCCTCTCACCCTCGCAGGCGGTCCCCGCCTTCGTCTGGATTTTCGTGCCCATTCAGTGATGACTGCAGCTTGCGATTGTTGGCAGAGGCACGTGTTCAATAACAATTGTGTTGCATACTTTAGTGCGCCGGGGCAAGCATTAAATTTTAAAGGAGACGCAACTGCAGCAGCATGCTGCAACAGCTCCAACAGCTCCAACGAGTGCCAGCCATCTTGGACTTGAGTGTGGCCGCGTCAAACGGTTTACAGCAAATCAATTACTGCTAAGAACTTTTCCAGCGCTAATTGCAAGAGGGTTTTCCTATTCGTCGTTTTTTTTTTCATTTTTTTGCAATTTGCCGGACTTTGTTCGTACTTTTGCCAGGCACTTTGTTGACTTTGTGCAGGCAGCCAAAAACTGAGAATGAAAATAAAATAAGTTGTAGATGAACGAGAATGTCGGTCGTTTGCTCTGCTTTGTGAGTTGGCCAAAATACTGTAGATTTATCATGACTGCTTTCTAAGGCTTTTTGCCGGCGATCCTGATTTCGGTTCTCGCTCTGTCTGCATTGCGCACTTCTTGCTGCAGCCGAAATTAATGTACCAGGCATTTAATTACGCGACAAATAAGCAAACAGCCCAAAACTTTTGCGCTCTTCATTCGTCCTGCGCTGCGAAACCTTTCAAAAGTCCTTTTTGAGGGCTGCTCCATTGGAGCTGGTTCTCTTCAATTTATGACTGCGTAAAGAGTGATTTGATGTTTGTGTTAAGTTTTTAACTACAGTTAACTTTGCTCCTTTGGAGGGAGGTTGCTTTGAAACCGTCTCCATTTCATGATAAAATATAATGATTTCTATCGTATCTTTTCCTTTTATTTTTATTGTACTATGATAATATAATAATGATTTCTAACTTCCGTTTTCCTTTTACTTTATTTTTTAATAAATTGCATCAAAGTTTCAAGTTAATTCCAAATTTTTTAAAGTTCAAATAAAATATGACGCATTTGTTCTTCTTTCAAAACAGGCTTCAACTCATTCTTAGAGTTAATCAAAGCCGAGTACTCTGTATGTATTTAACAAATTAAAAATATACACATGTTCAGAAAGACTTTCCCTACATTTTAATCGAGCTTTCTTTCGTCGATTCACTTAGTAAATAAACTACTTCGACCAGCGACCTGGCAACCCTGACAGCTGCCTTTTAGCAATAGTATATTAGTTGTCAGCAATCTTATTTGTGGCATAAGTGTGTGAGTTTCGCCTCCCCCCTCCCTCTCTCTCTCTCTCTTTCTCTCTCTTTCTCTGTCGTGTAATTAATTTGGCTCTGAGTGAGCCGACTCGATGAATAATCGTTGCATGCTTTTAGGCTGAGAGAAAAAGGCGTTGACAAATCGACTAAAAACGTACGCAGTGCGATTTTGGCAATTGTTGAAAGTGCCAGCAAGTTCTTGGTTTAAACTTGTGTACATAAATATGCAGTATATATATATATATATATATATATATATAGTATATGCACTTGGACAACTGCTTAATCAGCTTTATTTGCATTGATAGCCTTGCAATTTTTTTTGCACGGCGAAGCGCAGCGAAGTTAAACAAAGCGCAGCGAGTGAAGAGGAAACCAGCACAGCGTAAAATGCATTAAAAGCGTGGCAAACAAGCGGACGGAGTTGCACTGGACAAAAGGACGGATGGACTAGTGGACGGACGGTGAGACAGAAGGGGCAGCTTCTGCTCTGCTTGATTCCCCATGGAGAATTTAACTCCCAGTCTCTTCGCTGCCATTCAAAAGTTATGCATTTTCAAGTGTCTGACAGGGGTCTGCTGCTGTCTGAAGGAGGGAACCAGCCAACCAGCCAGCTGGACAGCCGCCCGCTGTTTACAGAGCTACTTAATCGAAGTGCTGCCAATGCCGCCAGGCAACGGCAACAGCAGGAGACGCAGCAGCAGCGTGAATCCTGGAGCTTGTCCTGCAGCTCCCACATTAAATGCAAAAATGTTTTTTTCGTTTCGCCCCACTTTGTGTTCATGCATATATATGTATGTATATCGTCTATATGTTTTCAGTTTGTTTTATCTCTGGCGTCCAATGGGTTTTTTTTTGTGTTTGCGTTCCGTTTGCATCCGATTTTCATTAATGGTCTTAACATAAAAATACAATTTGCTGACGTTTAACTGGTTTGGCGGCCGATAATAAATGTTTAAGCGTTGTTTGATTTAATTTTTTTACACTTTCTCCTTGCCACACTCGACACCGGGATTGAATCTACGCGGCAGTTGATGAGGGTGGTAGCTGATGAAAGCTTTAAATGTTGTTGGTTGTTGGATTTGCGACGCATTTGGACAGGTAAATGAAAAAGCAATCAGATTCATAATTAAATGTAGGGCATTATTTTGTTTATCATATTAATAAATATCTGCTCCTAGTTGAATAATAAATTCAAATTCGCAATAAGCGAATAATTTTCGCATTACTTGACGAACATTTCTTGGCTCTCCACACATCTATTCAACTGCATTTATTGATGCTGCCTCTGCTCAGCTCTGCCCGTCGAATCTGACAAACTGTCTGGCAGAAGGTAGATCATTCGAATCGGTTTAATTAGTTGGATAAACTGTCAAATACTGATATTACTCGTAATTCGATTAACTGCAGAGTCTCCTCAATTTACTGCTGTGGCGTTGACAACTGCAGGTTGTCCACCACCCACCTACTCGCCTACTCTTAGTGTTCGAAGTGATGGCGGTGCAATAAAGCAAAACAGCAGCTCAAATTGCCCGACAGCACAACCCCAAAACACTCCGTACACAATTCAACGCCCTTTGCAGCCGCTGCTTTTCATTTAATTGCGGTTGACTTTTGGGGCTTTGACAGACCGACAGAGCAGCCGACAGCAGACAGCCGACTGCAGACAGACTGATAGATGGAGAAAGGGCCAACAGCTACCCCGCCATCTCATACCCACTTGGCAACGGAATGCCAATCATCAATCAAGGTGATTTGTTTCAATGCCCCAGCCACAGATTTCACGCTGTTGTGACTACAGATGGACATGGAGAGTCCTGGGTGGAGTCGGGCCTTCTGCTTCCTGCTACTCAGCTTGCTTGCCACATGTGGCCAATCACTTGCATACACTTCAATTGGTGCGGTTGTCTCCGCTTCCAGATATCCAAGCAGCAGCAGCTGTAGTTGTTGTTCATCAATGAATTCAATCACGAAAATGTTGTTGGCTGGCGCGTCCCCTTTTCCCCTCACATCCATCCTGCTCCTGTTCCTGTTTCTGTCCAGTTCCTGTGCTGCCCGCAGAAGCCACAATGCTTCAATACTCAATCGCTTCACTCGTTGCATATTCATGAGCTGCGCTGCTGCCGCCGCCTGTTTGAGTTACTGACGTGGCTTTGATTTAATTGCCCTGATTTTGTCTATAATTTATTTTAAGCCATATACCACCAACGTCCACCAACTATATGCGCAGCAAAACACCAAGAGCAACAGCAACAAAACTTTTTGCGCAGCCTCAACTGTTGTGTTTGGCTTTTACTCGCGCATTTTTACCATTTTTTCCGTTTTAGCCTCTGCAAAATATTTCGTGTTCTCGTAATTTACCCATGAGTGCGCCACGTTGGAGTTGTCGCCGTGATTGCGTTTTTATATTTGCCCTGTTACTCACCGCATCTCGCCTGCGGGGGGTATATCAACCAGTAATCAGTACAATTACATTACATTCCCCCGGCCATTTACTCAACTACTTCGCTGTTTACATCCTGTATACGCAGCGTAGGCCGTCAAACCTTGGGCGACGTCAATTTATGCAGGACGAAATAACGAGTAAAGGTCTTGAATATTCATGCTAATCTGTATGATGATTTGACTGAAATATAAATTGAATAAATGAATTCAAATGTTGCTTATATTCTTTTTTCCATAATTAGTATGGAAATTGTATTGGCAAAATAATAAATAAAAAAATATAAAGCTGAAATATCAGCAATTTTATGTCGTTGAAACATTTCATTGTTTATATCGTCGTTCATTAATTTCATGTATATTTCAAATTAAATGTTAAAACAAGATATATTTAATTAGCAATTCATTTTTTCAATATCTATTGAATTCAATGTGCTGTAATGTTGCACAGAGGGTATCTTGTAATCTAGCATATTTTGCTTGCAGCTCTTCGATCTTGACTATTTTTCCTCATTTTGTTTCGTCCTGCGTTCTGCGTATACAAAATTGCAGAAATATTTCATTTCTGTCGCGTCGTTCTTCAGCATTCCCTCGTCGCGTTAACCGCAGCTACAAATTTTGAACGCTTTAAAAATGTTCTCTTATTTTTTTTCGCACTTCTGTCGCCATTTTGAGCACGCCTTGGCAAGGAAAAGTCGCCGTCGTTTCTCCCTCCGCTGCTCTCGCCAGCAACTTGTTCACAGTCGACAACCATTTTCAGTTTTTTGTTTTTTATTTTGGTTGTTTTATTTTTTGTGTGAATTCCAAAGAGGTGTGCGCATAAATTTCTGGTGCCTGTGCCCTGCAGCCAACACTTATGCAGGGCAGCGAGGGAGTTGAGAGTGAGTTTAGTACGCATATCCCTTGACTTTTTGTAGTTGCTTAATATATTTGCAAAAATGCGCGCGATTGGAGCAAAGTCGTTTTAAAGCTAGACTGATTGTAATTTGATTTGGCCCCTCTTTGCTTTCGCCAAATCCTGGGAACGCTCGCGCTCCGTCGCCTCGGGGCGCTGCTCGTTGGTGCCCATTACCGATTTTGGTTATTTCATTTTCCAGGCGACTTCAAATGTCATTTCCTTTAGCCGCCTTTGCCTTCCTCGGCCTGCCGTCTGCCGCCTTCGCGTTTGTCCGCCTTGTGATTTGTGACCTGAGTAATCGTAATCGCGCTTTATCTATTAGCTACGCAGCCTCCCTCATTTTGCGTCTTTCCCTTGCCATTTCTCAGGTCTGGTTCTGTTTTGGTTCTGGTTCTGGACGTTCTCTAGTCGCCGTCTTTAATGAAATTTACTCGGGTTGCCTTTCTATTTACTTTGTGGCACAAAATTAATAAAGGCGAGGTGCACAACAGCAGCAACAGCAGCAACGGCAGCAGCAGCAAAGGCAACGGCAAAGCCAAGTGGAAACTTAATCCCCAAGGAAATTATGTGAAAAATGTGCGTGGGCTGCCTCCGTCTGCTTTTCACTCCACCATCCGCTCACTTACCCATCACATCTCATCGTGCTCCTGGACAACAGAGCGTGGGTTCTTCTTTAGTTCTGTCCTTTTCCGATTCCAAGTTCCTAAGCGACGCATAACTGTAAATGCGTTTGCTCCAAACGTGCAGCGTATGGCCGAAAAAAAGAGAGCAACAACAACGAAATTCCATCGTGACCCCTTTTATTTTATATTTTCGGTTTGTCCAGTTTAAATACTCTTGCTAGAGGTATTATAATTTCTTGATCTAGTTCAAAATGACTTCAAATAAATCTCTTCGTTTTTAGGTTTGCTTTAAACTTGAGTCAAGTAAAGTAAAAAGATGTTTAAAATATATTCGTTAAGCTTAAGAAATGCATATAAGTGTATTTACGCTTTGCTGTGCTCAGCTTATCTAATTATGTATTCTGTGTTCTTTTAAATATTTCGGCAAGTCGGCATCCAATTCTTAAATGCGCAATTATTATTAAGTGTTTGTCGGTGCACAGAGACGGCGTTAACAGCAACATAATCAATTAGCGAAAACATTTTGTGACTACGCGAAGAAAATTAGAATTTCTGAAAGTCAGAATTTCGTTTTAATTATTTATATTTAAATTTCAGTGATTCGGTTAGTAGTTATTATAATAATATCTACCTATCAGCTTAGTTCACTTGTAGAACTGGTGTTTAAAAGTGAATTGTAATTCCGTTAAATTGGTAAAGTGAAATGTCAGCGTTAATTTTAAAGTTAGAATAATGCAAAACTAGCGACAGGATTTCACTTAGCTTGAAATCATTTCATGCACTGCTCTGTTTTCAAGCGCTTCTGATCCCTCTTGACTACACCTCTGCAAAAAGCATCCGTTTTCAAAGCGTTGTAGCATTTTTTTGTTATATTTGGTCTTTGGGTTTAGGCCTTCTGAAAACATTACATAAAGGTTGTTTGGCAATTCTGCTAAATTTGCATGAATCTCTTTGTTCTTTTCGTAGATTGGGCGAGGAGCAACGGTTAATTTTTGACTTTACCATTCACATTAAGGGGACGACTGTGTATGAGTTATTTGGGGCAAAGTTAAGGCAACTTGCAACTTGCATAATGTGGATAAATAGTCGTTAATCTGCACGTGCCCAGCAGCGTCAGACCCAGAGTCGGAGGCGGTGTCGGAGTCTGTGCCTGAATCGCCTTTGAGATGGGCCCGCAATTGTCTTTTGCCTTTGTGAACGCACTGGCCAAAAGTGTCAATTACAGACATTGAGAGGGCGAACAACAGAAGTTCTGCCCACCAACAGGACGAGGGAGGACAAGGGGGAGAATGGTGGATGGGAGACCGGAGCTTGTTACTGGGCGGCTGTCGCAAAATGCTTATGTAATTGTCAGCTCATTGTTTGGCACAAGGATAATATCGTAATTAGCTCGAACACGGCCAGTTAATTAGTTGTATAATCCGAAAACAGACAACAATCGACTTAAGCAAGCAGATGACACATTCCAAAAATCACTAATAATTAGTGGATTAATCCTAGATATGAACAACTGTTTTACTAACAGGTAAATTTCCATTACGAAAGAATAGCTCACATTTCTTGTAGGTCTGTTATTAAATTTTTTGAGGTTCATTTTAATCAAGTGCCATTTGTCGATTTGATTTTGTTTAAAGCTCTGTCTAAGTTGCTCTCGATTGTTATCTATACGGCCAGACAAGTTTTAGTTCGAGAGTTCAATTCGAAAAGCAATGATTAAAGCAGTAGAACAACAATAACCGCTTACAACAGACGAACACTCATATTCACCCACACAAACACACTCACAATCAACAATTTAGTTCAATGGACCGCAGGGCGTCTAATCTCTGAGTGAACGGATTGCAGTCTTTAGTTGGTCTAGGACTCTAAGTAACACTGAGCAGCTCTGTGAATGCTGTGCATTGTCGTTGCTTACCTGGTTCTTACAGTGCGGCCTTTATTTAATTTTAATTACATGCATTTAAATTGTACATTACCATTGACCAATGGCACTGTAAGCTAAACTCAAATCAGCCGTATGATAAATTGATTGAAAATGAACACAGACGTAGACACATAACACACAAACAGCTGCTGCTGTGTATGTGTGTGTGTATGGCTGGCTTTTATTTCCATAAATTGTTGTCTTTAAGTTGGTTTTAATTAAATTATTTGTCTACCTGCAGGTTTCCATCTAGATTTTAACACTTTGATTTGACAGTGCCAATAAATAAATCTATCATAATTTATAGTTTTCTGCTTCTGCACAAAAATATTTACTACATTTGCTAGTAATATGAATTTACTCCCGCAATTAAGCTTCTTGCATACATATTCGTAGTCTCTTAGTTTTCTGAAATGAAGTAAGGAGTAAACCTATTAATAGTTTCTGTTTGTCTGCTGTTTAGACAAATTTCAACAAAAACAATGAATGGGAGTTTATGGAAATGCAGTTGGGTAGCAAACAAATCGGTGTTTCATTTAACTGGTATAATAAATCTAATGGAATTAATTTATGACAACGAGGAAACTGATATACGAGTCCAGTAAATTGAATAGTTGGCTGACCATATACTAAGCAAATTTATTTTATTTTGACGATATTCATTTACTGGAATTAATATTTAAAAAATAATATTGTTCTGCTAAATGAAGAACAATACTATAACATTTTAAACGCATTTTTTCATTGCACATTTCAATTGTTTTCATATTATATTTTCGATTGTTTTTGTTAATTTTTTTGCATTAATCTTCATTGAGCTATAAATTTGCTTACTCTGTAAGATATAAAAAAAACCCCCAAAAAAAAAAAAAAAAAAAAACCAGAAAAAAAAAAAGAAAGAAAAAAAACAACCCCCGCCCCCACAAAAAAAAAAAAAAGGAAAACCCTCCCTACAACACCAACACAAACTATAATACCCTTCCACCCTATGGGTAGCGGGTATAATAATGAATATTGCAATACGGTAGCGGGCTTATTTTTAATTGATTTCTTATTCCGCATTAAGCTTCTTTGGCATCAATTAAATGCATTTTCCTACTGCTGTTGCCCATGACTCATTTACATTGTCCAGCAGACCAATGAAATGAATCTTTAATATGGGTGAAAAATGTTGTAGGACTTAAAGCTGCTTTCAATCTGCAACGAACGCTTACTTGGTCGATTGTTTGCTACCCTTGTATAGTGGCATTGTGGGTGTATTAGTTTGTGTTAAGTATACGCAGTGTAGGCAGACATAAAATACATTACCTTGTTTTATGAAATTCAGTGTAGTAACAAAATTTTTGTTGAACAAGCTGAGTTAAAGAATATCTTATATTTGGGCATGCTGCAGTTGCAGCTTCAGCCTCTTTTATTCGGTTGTTGTTCCCAAAAAAAAAAAAACCACAAAAACCAGCCGCAGAGCAACGCCAGTAACAGCCGCTGCAATGTTTCAAAGACAAGCCAGCTACAACAACAACTTGGACAACATCACACAACAAGAACAGCGACGGATTAACTCTCAAACCTGTAACTGAATGACCGCACACAGACAGCCAGCTAACGAGACCGAGTCACGGAGCCAGACAGTGATGGGGAGGTGATGGACAGAGTGAGAGAGAGAGAGAGAGAGATGCGGATTTGAGGTAGCCACATGTCAGGGACATTATGGAATCATGAACTTACTGACGTTGTTGTGCATGCCACTGTAATGGTATGTGTGTGCGTGTGTGTGTGCGTGTGTATGCACCTGAGTGAGCTAAACTCCATTTTGGCTATAGTTGTGAGTCGTGCGTCAACGATTTGTGGTTTGGTAAAGCGAACACACACCATCGCTAACGCGCGCACACACACACACACACAAATACACCGCCTGGCCATTTCAATCATCAATCAAAGTGTTTTGTTACGACTTTCATACGTCATGTTTTTCCCAAAAATCTCTCTCATACCTCTAGTTGTCTGTTTTGCGATTCGACTGTGTGTGTGTTGTGTAGGTGTGACTGTGACAGAAGTCGACATTTATGGTGTCGACAACGACAGTAGCGAGAACGTGTAGGATTCCATCATCAAGAGCTGCGGCCACAGACACACACAGAGGGGAGCGAAAGGAGGGGAGGGTGAAAGCATCTGTCTGGCAATCAATCACATGCCTCAATTCAATTCTCAATGCCGTCATTTTCAATTCAATTCCAAGCAATTCTCGTTTCGCTAAATATTTATGAGAACATAAAGAGAACAACCACTCTCCTGCTTCTGCTCTTCTCTGCTTCCTTGTCCAATCGATGTTTGTATCTCTAATGAGGCATAATTAAAAAACATTAAATTTGTTGGCAAATTGCTGTGTGTACTTTTGTGTGTCACTGTCTCGATTCACTGCCTGACCGAGTCTATGTGTGTCATTGAATCGAATCAATCAAGCGTCCTTTTATCGGCTTTATTGTGTGGCAGTTAACGAACTTAAATAACAAACTTAAGTTTCAATTTTAAGGCTTATTGTGGCCTCGTCTAAGACTCACACTCGACTAGCTCGCAGCTTGTTTGCTGTTGCTGATTGTTGCCTAAAACTTTTCTATCCAGCAATCTCTCAGGCTCGCCATGCCAACCCCCTAGTTTATTTCTTTAAGGGATCAAGTGTTATTGTAAAAAAAAGCTATTGTGCGCTTTTTGATTTATAGATATTGGATCACATACAGAGCTCTCCATGCCAACAACAAATGTCTTCTTTATTTTTTTCATACATCCCTCTTGTTAAATACAATCTAAAAGTATATGGACTGTGTGAATCGGTTTGCTTTTAAAATATGTATTTCAACTTAAATGGAAATTCTAATGTTACAATATTTCTAATATATGATATATGCGTAGTTCCGAGATAAGCAAAATCATCCATTCTTTGGCAAATATATTTTATATTTTTAAAATTCTCTCTTGGGTTGTTTCCATTTCCGAACAAGATTAACTGTGAGAATCGATTTATTTAAAGTACAGTTAAACATCTTATCACATTCTGCCGCAACATTAACTTCATTGCACTGCAATTCACAGCAGATATTGTTCTTAAATAAGTATAATTTTAATCATAATAATAGCTATAAAATGTACGATAAGAATATTTTAATAATATTTACATTATATTATAACTTGGTTGCCTAATGTCGTGGAATTAGAAAAATAATTTAAGCACTTTTTTATGCGAAGGATAAATAAAGTTACATTTTACAGAAACAGAAATTCAAGAATTAAGCATCTGTTTGAATGCACTGTGAGTACATTATCCGGTTTTTAAGGGTATAGAGGAGAGGAATAGCTGTTGCCACATTCTCGTCTCGTCCCGTACCATGTTTTGCGCTGTGCGCCTTTGCTGCATACTTTTAGGCGCGTCTCGACTTGTTTACAGTCAAACGCCCTGGCTGACCAGCAGCAACAGCAGCAGTTGAAACAGGAGCAGCCAAAGCAGCCGCACAATTTGCTCGGCGTTTTCGCTTCTTTTTTTGTGTCTTTACAGTATCTGTTGTCTGTTTGGCTGTTGGTCTGTTGGTCTGTCAGACATTTTCTGTGTTTCAGTGTTTTGTGCTGGGGCAAAACTTTGTGCACTGATTGCAAACTTGTTTCAATTGTTTCGCAACAGACTGCGAGGGCAAAGGAAATGGCGGGGTTGGCGATGATGGCGGTGGCGGGGCGGCTTGGTTGGTGATCGCTTGTTCCTGGGGCGCCGCATTCGCCATGAAAGTCAAGGCAAAGCGTGTGTACAAAACTCCCGAAAGCTGAAGCTACAGCTGAGAGCTGCGTCTGGAACTGAGACAGAGGCGGAGGTGGACGCGGAGAGTGGAGCTCTTGTTGTTACGGTTCTGGCGGAGGCTGAGCGGGCAAAGCCATTCACTTGCATATTTCTGTGGCTTAGTTTCCGTTTTCAAACCAAACGAACAGCATAAAAACCTATTGAAAATTTGCATACGAAAATGAAATTCAAATGGGTTTCATTTTCCGCACTCACTCCCCATTCTTCTCCACTTTCTAAGGGGTTCAGCTATCAGCTCTATCTCTCTCTTTCTCGTTCTCTCACTGGCCAAGCTAAACTGGCAATCAGCGATGCTGGCAGCTCTGGACAAAACTTTCGTTTTTCTGCGAGCAGCTGCAACCACGAACTTTCTCATACACTCCTCAACTATACATATTTATAGCTGACATATCTGACTAGCTCTTCCCGTCCTTCTTTCTCTTTCTCTCTCTCTCTCTCTCTCTCTCTCTGTCTATCGCTGCTTCTATGTCTTTGAAATGAGTGGATAATTTTAATCTCAAGCGTTCGGGTATCTCTGCTGCAAAATTCCGCCTCTGCCAAAAGGAAGCCTAAGTGATTTTTCATTGCGCATCAAGTAACTTTGTAATGCAAATCTTTTCGCCCACAATCATCTCTCCTCCTCGCTTCGTCGACAGTCTTCTTGTCTGCCCGTCTTTCTGGCCATGCTTCTGTCTTTCATTGATTGTCGCTATCACTTTTATCTTTGTCGCAGGCTAAAGAAGCCTCTAGTGAGGCCAATAAAATGCAAATTGTTTGTCGCGTAAACAAAACGGTTTTAATAAAGACGCAAATTGGAGATGGGAGCGTGACTAAAAGTTCCCTTTGAGCATAGCTGGCGTAAGCCTACAACTATGTTAATTTCCTTTCGAATGTGCATTGAGCTTTGGCAACTTTCCATCGTTGAAATTGTGGTTTGAGAGATAGACTTGTCTAAATTTGAAACAAAGCCAGACTGTCAGTGACTTATTAAAATATTATTAATTAAATATTTTTCACATTAAACTCCTATCTGAGATCAACATTTGTGTTTATACAGGCAATATTTTATATTTGAACTATGTAGGGAAATATTAAATTATGTATTATTTTCTACTTAGATCGTTTCTCACGCTTCCATCACTAATGCGCAATCATCTCTACTATTATCGCATTCATTTAATGGCAAGCTGTTGAATTTTGATGGCTTTTAATTGTCTTAAGCGGCCCAATCAGAGAGCACTTCTTAAGCCAATGCGGCTGCTGCTGCTGCTGTTTCTTATTCCCGCACTCAGCTTCTTAGTCAGGCCACCACTCACCACTTCGGGTTTTAGTCAGCACAATAGTTTGGATTCCACTTTGTGCTGACTGCTGACCCACTTATTGGTCACTTCTGGGCTCTGTTTCCGCTAGCCTCGCAGCCACTTGACTAAACAGCACTCAAATTTGATTTTGATTTATGCTGCCCGCAAATAGTACGAGACCCAAACTTGAATTCAAGTTTCCATCTCCCCGCTCCGTCACCTCGCCACCATGGCCCCAACAATTCGTAGCAATCCAGAACGATTGCAGCTCATAACTTTGGCATCTATCGGCAGCTTTCATATTTACATGCTGCTTACACGCGCATTGGCGTGTAACGGAAATTGAGTAGCATAGAACAGGGCCAGCGGGAGTAGAGAGTGCAGGGGGAGGGGGTTGGGGTTTGCACTCATAAAAGGGTTGGCCAAATGGACCTAGCTCCGTGCCGGGTCGTTCAGTTCGGTTCGGTTCCGGTCTAACAATTGAAAGCTTATACAGCTACATTTTTGGTATTTTTTCTTTTTGTGTCAGTGCTTTTTTCTTGCCTTCGTTTCGTTTCATTTTGTTTCGTGCAGCCTTTGCCAAGACAGCTTCAAACACACTCGGCCCCTCATCACCCCCCCGCACTCATGCTCAAACAGCACACTCTCAATAGAAAAACACAATTTTCGCAATCTTTGCTTATCTTTTCATCTCTATCGTTGCATGTCCGTCGTTGTTTCTCTTCTTCAGCTTGTGGTTGCTTCTGCTGCTGTTGTTGTTATTGTAAGCAGCTAAAGCTGCTATAAAGAGTTGCACTCGGAATGGTGACGCCTCCACACCTTACCCTGCCTCCTTATTCCCCTCCTCCTCCACCTACAATTGCCTTTGTTTGTCGGTATTCCTGGTAATATCAAGTTGGGTTATAAGCACCTCACCGGCTGTTAGAAGCGAGGGCAGTTTCAAACGTGGAAGTCACATGTTGCTTGTTTGAGTTAGTAAAATTCCAGTAAACATTGGCAAATAATATAGACAATGTGGGTTGTTAAATTAATTTGATTGACTTCACAGAGAAAAGTGGAGAAAGTTATTTATTAAATAGATTTAAGATTTCAAACTTTAATTTTAAGAAATTAACATAAAAGTAAAATGAAATGCAAAATGTCTGCAAGCTAACATTATTTTTATAAAAAATTTTCAATTGTTCTCTGGACTAATTGATATATTAAAGATTGGTCGATATACGCAATGAAATATTACATCTTTTGTATATTTTCTTCAAGTTATATTATTGCATTATTTTCTTGAAGAGTCAAAAGTTTCTGTTATTTATTATTTCCAATTATCTAAGTTTTGCTTAGTTGACTGAGCACACATAGTTTTCCACTTTGAAGGTTACTACTCTGATTTCTCATTTACTTTTAGAGCACACCTCGCGATGCCTTATCATCTTTCAGCTTGCTTTTTGTTGTATATTGCTTTGCTACGTTTTATTGTTGTCATAATGTGGTGGCTTGTTGCTGTTTCCTTTCGCCCCATCTTTCTCCACCTTTTGCCGCACACAAGTACAGTAGTTCCTGCTGTTGTTCGACCCGTCTGTACTTTTATTGCTTAATGCTTAGCAGCAGCAGCAACAACAGCAGAAGCAGGAATGGGAGAAGGCAGGAACCCAACCCAACCTCCTGTCGACTGTCAGCCAGAGTTTGCAACTTTTTTTAATGCAAACCTCCAATGTTTTTTTCTTTGCGACTTTAGTGTTTTTTTGTGCTTTGTTTTCTCATTCTCTGCAAGACAAAGGTGTATTTTACTTACCAGCTTGGTTACAATGTTGTTTTTGCTGCCCCAGTTGTTGTTGTTGGTGTTGTTAGTTCTAGTTGTGCTGTTGGTATTATGCGTCAAATAAGGATATTCAATTTTAGCTCAATATACTTGCATTTTATAGTCGTAGTAACTTGCATTTTATATATCGCCCTAGCGAAAGTTGAACTCATGCTCATGCGTTATGTTAATGCGATGCTTGTGAAACTTATTGGAAATCAAAGCAATCATACGCCACATTGGCCCAGCAGGCAAAGTACTCAACTGTGCGAACCATTTGACTAAGCCGCAAGAAAAGAATGTATCTCTTTCCACATGTTATCGAGCACAATTTCAGCTCCTAATATTGCAGCTGGATACAATAAATTATGCGGCAAATTTATTAGTTGTGTGTGTGTGTTTTTTTCTTGATTGAAATTGCATTTGCAGTTTGCAGTCGAGTTTCTTAGAGTGTGGCCAAGTCCATGGGTCAGCCATGAATATGCACTCAAGCGTCGTCAAATCCTGACTGATTGCAACGCATTACGTTTCACATTTTTGGCACTCGATCTTTTCAGTCTTCCTCCCCGCTCCCATCTTCTTGCTCCCTGCTCACTGGGCCTGTGCTCAGTGTGGCATCTAACAGACAAATCGCTTTGATTGATGCCATCGGTTCAGTGCATTTGGGCTGAATCTGCAGTAAGTTACGGGTGCCGCTGCTGTCCGCTGGCGGCTCGGTAATTGCTTTTCGGGCGCACCTTAAAGCAAGCTCAAAGCTTACTCTATTACAGTCCCCAGTCTCGCTCCACTCTGTTCGCTGTTCCGGGGTCCATGGTCCGTGGTCTGTGGTCCGTGCTTCAACAATACGCACGCAATTACCGCAGTTGGGAGCCTGGGCAGAAAAAGTTGTTAACTCCCCAGGAGGTTGACGAAAGTTGTCATAGCTGCTGGGTCCAGGCGCAAACTTTGAGCTCTAATTGCCCAAGTGGTTTTCGAGTGGCATCAGCGTCGCCAAGACGCCACGTAATAGAGCCGCCTCTTCTTCAGCTCTGCCTTATTTTCTGCCTGCAGTCAAACTTTTCTGGAGTGGTCAACGTCTTTCCTCTCTCTCTCTCTCTCTCGCGATCTCTGTGTCGCTGTCTCTGTTGAAAAACTTGTTGGCGCACAAAATGCACAATCAAAGCTGACCGTTGGCGTTATTAACACAAATGAAAATTGCGGTCATGCTCTCTCACATGGCAGTTACTTATATTTCAATTTATTAGACGGCAAAGTTTATGGCCCTCGACTCGACTGAACTCACCTCGCCTTATCCCCCCACTGACCAGTGCCACTTGGCCTAATGAAGTTTTGGATTAGACAAACAAAATACACAGAGCTACATACGTTTTGCACTTTTCGTGCAGTTCGCACTCTCTCTCACTCCTTCACTTGTGACTTCAAAATCTAGGTGGAGCAGAACATATGTTAAGTTCAAGTTCTCAGCAAAGTACACAAAATACACAAACTAACACACAAAAACATATTTCCTGAGAGTCCTGCATATTTGCGTGCATTTTGTGGCATCGCATTTACCTTTTAGCTAGAGTTTTGCATTTAACTTTTGGCGTCCAGCATTTAACTTTTGCCCTTTTGGGCTAATAACATTTCCAGCGAAATGCGTGGAATTCCAGCTCAAGGATACTTCACTCGCAAGTTGTAGATTTCAGCCAGGGCCTGCTTTGTAAGAGAAGCTGTGCACAGCTCAGGCAGAAAGATGCTTAATTCCTTACTGGTAAAGTTGAGTAATCAATTCATTAATGCATTAAACAAGTTGTAAGTGACTCGGTAAATAAATATGTTATCCTAATTTTGGATTATGATAAATTTCTTAATCTTTTTACTAGGCCCTTTTAACTCGACTTTTCATGAAGATGTATTGATACACCGTGCGCCCTTACCAATTGCCAGCTCCATGAATAATTACTGTTATCAATGCTCGTAGAAAATGCTATCGCCTTTTTGTGAACTGCTCCAGTTTTGTGGCAAATCAAAATTCCATTAAACTTTTCGGTGCGCCCGCATAATTTTGCAACATTTTGTGGTTGAACTTTACTTTTTGGCACTTTTTACTTTTTACTGTGCGGCTCTGTGGTTTTTAATTAAAATTTGTTTGCTTACACAAAGCCAGAGCAACGTTTCGCTGCCATCATTTGCCATTTGCCATTGTTGATTGTTGTTGTCTTGCGATGGAGACGGAGACGGTGAAGGAGACGAAGACTGTGGAGTTGTTCAAATATGTCTGGCCGTCTAATTAGAGGGAGCGCACATCCAGAGCGAAATTACATTACGTATACGCAGCGTGCGCCTTTTAATATTGCCGACAACATTTTGACAGACAAGAACAGGCGAATGGGGTGAATGGGAACGGCAACAAAGCAAAACAAAAAACACTAAGAGCCAAAAAGCAGGCGGCGAGCTGGAGCGCTCTGAGACGTGTTGGCTAATTGAAAAAAATACATTTTAATAGCATAATTTCTGGCGTTGCGGCTTCGTCTGTCCTCTGTCATCTGTCGGGTGTCCTTAAAGCGGGTTCCCCGACGGGTTCCATGATGTGTTTCCTGCGGTTGTCACGGGTTTGTCTCTCCTCAAACTTGGCCTCATTATTAAGCAGCTATCACCTGGCGAGTATCTGTGCTAAGATGTCACGTTCTCGCCTCCCACAATGAGATCAAACACTATTCAAATGAAATTTGTTTTTGATTAGACAATTTGTATGCTGAAATCAATGCCGCAGCTTTAATAAAAGAAATTGCTTTTCTTTTCTCTTATTTGTTGGTGTGTTTCGCACGCAGACGTTGCTGACAGCTAAATTAAATTAAAAATTCAATGACAAAACATTAACAGCCGCGTGAGACGTCGATTGGATTCCATCGCCCTGATGTCTGACAGAGTATTGGGTAAATTTCTTATAAGAAATAAGTGCAAGTACTTCAGTCGTCTTCGTTTTCGTCTTCGCCTCTCTGTCTCCGTTTGTTGTTCTTGTTGTCCTTGCAACTCAAATGAGGCGTAAACGGAAACGACAGCTGTTGGTTTGTGTCCTTTGGTCTGTGGTCTCGAATTTGTCGGTTAACTTTCGAGTTTAGTCTGAGCTCTTAGACGACTACTCACGGACAGAGTCTATGAATGAATTTTATTTTATTTATTCTCTTTCCAATCAAATATCTACACAAACTATTGCTACCGTCCAAACTAGCTTTTTACTTCAAACTGGTAGTTTTACTTTAAATATGTTTAAGGAAAAAATAAGAATTCAATTTTACTTTAAATCAAAAACCAAGTAAAAACCAAGTTATATCTTGACGTATATTTTTAAGCATATTTATATAACTTATTGAGCAGTTTGTTTGTTTGGGGCATTGATTGTTTAATCGCTATATTTTTTGGAACCCCCCCTATCTTATGGCTTTCGTTTGTCTCACCAACATATTTTTGCGTGACAGCTGCGAAATCGTTTAGCGCCAAGAACAATTCATTGCACATTCAATTTCGCTTTAATGCCGCTGGCATTTGCCGTAATTGGGGTAATTGATTACGCTTGCGGAAGTAGTTGTATTTAAGCTGTAGGCTGTCGAAGTAATGTTATTTTGACCTTCTATCAATTTAATAATAAGTTGTTTGTTCGCTGTAAGGGTTGCCAATTATTGTTTTTTGTGAAATCGGAAACAAATATATGTTATTGAAGCACAATTAATGATGGAAATACATGCATTCGAAGTGGAAATGCAATGATGAAACTTAGAAACGATTGAAAGGAACAGCAGGGGCAGCACACAAATGGTTTCTAGATCGATAAACTTGGCAACTTGGCATGGAGCAGCACACAATTTGTGTAAAAGTTTTTCCACACCCACCCAGAAGCTATTGTATAGACAATAAATTCGAACAAAAGGCAACAAACAACACATTCGTCGAGTGGCGACACAGCAAGCAAGGCGAGTAAATTTTCGGAGACACAGACAGAGTGAAAGAAACAAAGTGAAAACTGAGACCAAACCAAATACCCAAATACTCGAAACTCCCAAAGCTCACACAAAAAGGCAGTGGCAGCTCTTTGCTGCGATTTATATAGTTGAAATGCCTTTTGGATGGCCACTGAAGCGGCAAATGCTTTTGCGGCATGCTCCTGCTCCTTTCAGTTCCCCCCATCACCCTTCAAAAAAAAAAACTGTATTGCAATAAAATTTATTCATCGACGGCAGTTGCAACTTATTTTTCTGCCTGTTAATTGCCACTCATGGTCCTTTCCTCTCACCCTTTGGCATCCACACAGGAAACGGGACAACTTTGCATACGCAACTGTCAACTTTTGGCATTTTGGCAAACTTCACACCAGGCAATTGTGGAGGCTGTGTTCTCAGGAGTTGAACGTTCTTCTACCCCGCGCTACTCAACATACAAATATGTGGGCATCATAAATATTTTCCAGTCCATTGATTTTTGGTCGCTGTGGATGCTGTCGATGTTGATGATGTCGGACGAGCGGACAGACGAATGTGCAGGACAACAGCAGCAGGCGCATTTGATATGTGTGAAGTCAGCTCTGTTCCGAGCAAGGAAATCGCAAGTAATTCAACTTATATATATTGTATATATGTTATACATATATTTTTGTTCTATTAAACTCACCGAGACTTCTTAGCATTTGCACTCTTATTTTACTGTTTATAAGTGGAGCAAATATTAAATTTTCTAAAAGCATAAACATTTTTTATTAGTATGTAAAAGTATATGTAATGCACAAAGTTTTTCGCTTTGAAATATCAAGAAATTCTCTTTGAAAGTTGTCGAATTTGAGGCGAAATGACATTGTTAAACTCAGGCGGTAACTAAATTTTACAGCTTATTGTTTTTGTTGCTTGTTACGCATAAGCTACCGCCTACCCAGTCCTCTCCCTTTCGCCCCTTTCCCAGTTGCAGCCTCGATGCTTGCTCTTTGGCTATGTTGTGTTTTCAGCGACACTTGATTGCTTTTATGTGTGTCCGTGTGTGTGTGAGTGTTCGAGTGTGCGTGTTTGTTGTTGCCGCTGTTGTGCGTCAGTTGGGGCTGACGCTGAAAAGTATGCTACATGGCAAATAGACTCAAATTATGTTGTCGGCGAGCGCGCGCGTTTGTGTGTGTGTGGGTGAGTGTGCGACAGAGATAGCTAGTGTGCGAAAGAGTGCTTTTTGTAGTAGAGCGCTCTACGAGTAGCACGAGTTCATGTGTGTGTGTGTGTGTTCGACGTTGTTTGTCTAGCGCTTTTTATGCCTGCCGAAAATTGTGTGTACTGTGTTCATAAATATTTTTGCTCAAGTTAATTGAAACATTACCAAAAAATGCTTGTTGGCAAATATTGAAATATTTCTGGGTTGGTGCTGGTTGGGTTCGCAAGCACATATTAATGGCCTGTTTATATTTATGATTTGAATTTTCCTTTTTGTTTTACATAAAACGATTTCTTGTAATAATTTATGGGCCATTCTACGTTTTGCCAACCGAGTAAATTATGATGAATTGCACACAAAGTGGGAAGAGCTTGGTACTTTAGTGTTTTAAGATACCAATTTCGTATTCTAGTTTAGTACAAAAATTATTGTTGAATTACACGCAAACTAAAAATGTCTTGGAACATTACCCTTTTTTTAATTTATAAAAATTTTTACATATATGCTGAATTCAATTAACGAGGAAAAATCGATTGAATAGAAAAATACTTGTGTTGAAAATTACAATCAATAATTATCAAACTGGAACAATTAATTATTGATGTATTATTTCTCATTTACATTTTGCCTTTTTGTCATCGCCTTTTCCATTACTTGCACGTGATTCTTTGACTACTTCGCTAATTGATTCGGCAACATAGTCAATATTCGAAGTGTTCAAGCCACAGATATTAATGCGGCCACATTTGGTCAGATAAATGTGTTTTTCCTTAATCAATTTGTCAACTTGTCCCTCTTTGGGAAAGCAATTATATTGAAGGAGCTATGATTGTAAATAAAATACATACCATTTAAACCTGTAAATGAGAACATTCCACATTGTTTCATAATATGATCCCATCGTCCAGGTGTTTCCAGTTCTACCAGTCTCTTTGTCAGTTCCTTACGCATCAGCTTCACACGATCTGTCATTTCACGTAACGTCTTCAACCTGCAAACCTTTAATTAAATATCTACCAACAAAATAATATGTTTGCTACTTGCCATTCGTCTTTGTTTTTCTTGTTGCCTAGCACTTTGGCGACAATTCGACTCCCAAATGCGGGTGGATTTGAGTAATTTGGCCGAACGTAAAGCATTTGTTCCGAAATTAATGGTGCCACCAATTTCGGATCCTTTACAATGGTGATCAGGCTGCCAACGCGTTCATCTAATTAGATGAGCATATTAGAAAGAAGTCTTCATAAATTGGCACACATCACAGATCATACTTACTATACAAGCCCATGTTCTTTGAAAACGATTGGGCAGCCATGCACTCGAAGCCTTCCTTGGCAAAATACCGAACAGACCACGCATCTCTGTCCGGATCTCCAGTTGCAAATCCCTGATACGCAGTGTCCAACAAGGGGAACAATTTGTTCATTTTAACCAGCTCGGCGACTTGTTTCCATTGCTTCTTCGAGAGATCCATGCCCGTCGGATTGTGCGCCGAGCCATGGAAGAGCACCACGGCACCCTCTGTTGCCGAAGCAAGAGTCTCAAGCAGTCGAGACATATCGATTTGGCGTCGCTTCTCATGCCAATAGGGATACATTTTGAACTGCTTGAAGCCCGCATGCTCAAAGATCTTTAAATGATTTTCCCAGGTTGGAATTGGAAAATATACAGTGCGACGCTTCAAGCGTTTCGATAGGAAATCGGCTGCTAAGCGACAGGCGCTAGTTCCCGAAACTGTTTGCACTCCAGCCACCTGAAATGCGACAATTAATTAATGTCGAACAAATAACATTAATACATTCATTTCGAAACTTACGCGTTTCTCTTTTAGAGCTTGGCACTCTGGGCCCAAGAGCAATTCTGTGGCGACTTTTATAAACTCTGGATTACCGGACATGGGCAAATACTCATGATCCAAACTCAGGTCATTGACAACTTCAAATTCACATTTCTTCACAATTGGGAACACATAAGGCTTGTTGTCGTTGGTGCGATAGGCTAAGCAGAGACTCTATCAATAGATTGATGCAAAATATGAACTATTTTTTTTGCCCTTACCACCAACACCAAGATTTACTTTTTTGTCAAACTTATCTTCCTGAAACATCTTTGTTAGGTGGAAGATTGGTGCAGGAATAACCAACTTAACATCTGCAAATACTGACTTCGAACAATCATTATTGGAGCTGCACCGTCTCAGTGATATACGTAATAGACTGTGTTTGAGGAATGGTTAGATAAATGAAAGATAAATGAATGATTAATTGGCACATTACTTTTGTTTGGATATTAACACGTCTGCTACGCTGACAAACATTGAACTTATCTTGAAAAAATTAAGTAAAATTTGGAATTTTGCAAGGGTAAATTAAAATTTAGTGTTTATTTTCGAATCTCTACTAAAACTACTATGACTTTTCAGTTTCACTTCGACTCATTTCTCTACCCTAATAGAAACTTCATGTGCAGCAGTGAAATTTCAATCTTTCACTCTGGTTTCACACACTGAGGCATTAAAGCGATTGGGAAATCGGCGCAGTCTGTCAGACTTGCGAGTTGAGGCAACCACAGTATATTTTTGTGGAGTTGACGTTTGAAGGAGTCATCAATCAGGTCAAGTGATGGTCAATTTGATGTGTGTTTAACGGCCTGTCATCTGGGGCACTGCTACGGGTTTATTTGCCTACGAATTGGGTTTGTTTATGACCTCAAAATTTCTACAAGCCTGCGTCATACAGCTGCATTGTATGTTTTATACTGCCGGCCAAGCAACGACAATAAAAGCATGATCAAAAGATATCCTTTAAACATTACAATTAATAAAATTGTAATTTTTCAATGTCATTTTATTTCCTGACCAATTAAAATGAATGCAATAATAAATATTGTATATAGAGCATGCGGCATTTATGGCTATAGGGTATCGTTGCAGCAACAACAGCCGAAATAACAATAACCCAGCCATCTCTATGTTTTCATAGGATGTTCGAGTTTGTGTGCAGCAAGTATACGCACTGTGTGCTGCGTTGCTAGCGTTGTCTTCATTGTTTGCATTTTAGGGCTTCACATGTCTGACATTTGAGGCAAACTAACTATTGATGGATACGATGGGGTCACTCGCACAACAACAGCCCGAATGTGAGTCACTGCCAAAGGCTGGCAACAATGTTGCCTCAAAGTTTTGGAGGGCCGCAATCAATTCGCCCAGTCATTCAGTTCAGTGCAGTTAATTATTTGGCTATTTAAAATGCATTTCCATTGGCATGATTAACTGCAAATATTGTGCTCCTACTCGAAGTGAGTTTCAAAGCCGCAAAGTGATGAGAGTGAAGTGTTTTCAAGTGTCTCTTCCAATATTCTCGCTAGCAGGTTCACTTCTGATTTAATAAATGTGTGAGTGCATTCGATTTATACAATTCACTATTTATTTTGTTTGTCAGTGGAAAGCAGAAAATAAACTGCGAAATCACTCGAATTTTTACTGGTATTTCTTATTGCACATAATTAAATTTAAGTTTATTTATGCGTCTAGTTCTTCTTGTTATTATGCAGTTGCATACTTATTTGACTCCAATAAATGCAATTGTTATTAATTTAAATTTACATTTGTGTGAAATTCTTATTGGTATTTTTCAGTGCGAATTCATTTTGCTTCAATAATTGCAATTGTTAATTGAAGTTCATATTCCTTTAATTAAAGTAATCGAGTTGGATTTCTCTCTGCACTGCCAAAGTTTCGAAACATTTTAGTTGTCTTCGTTTTAGTGGAGTTAGTTGAATTATTCATGCCGAGCACAACCCGTTAAACATTTGGCCGGTGTGTTGGTCAGCATATCTTCGCTTCAGGCATCTGCTGATGGAGTTGAATACAATTCCGCAGCATCTCCCTTCACTCTTCCGCTTGTCTTTAGCCTATAAAATACTTGTATCCCGTTTCCGCTGCCCATTTGTGCAAACAATCGCGTCGACCGCAACGGTGTCCCGTGTTTAATGGCCTGGTCTCGGCGGGAGATTGGGTGGCGCGGTTGAACGGTGTGAGAGGGGAAAGTGTTTAAACCATTTTTATAAATATTGTGCACACGCACAATGAAGTAAACGTAGCTATCAGCGTTGGTTTTTTTGTTTTTTGTTTTTTTTTTGTTCTTTTATGTTTGGGTTGTCCTTGCTCATCAATTGGCGTCTCTTCTGCTGTGCGTGCATTTTATTTTTTATGCATGAAGTGTAAATTAAAATTAAATTGACTGCACAGAGTTCACGCTACGAGCGTTGTACAGTTTGCATGCCACGCGGCGTATGAATAATAAAATTGGCAATGGCCGTGCGCTTGTGCTGCGCTGTATTGCGTTGCGTTGCGGTGTGGCAACTTTAAGTTGCCACTGACCTCAGAACGATGCGTGCGTGATGTGCTCCATTTATTTATTTTCATATATTTATATGACCTTTTTATTTTGTGTTTTTAATTAAGTTATAAAATATTAATTTGTTGTGTGTGTTCGTGTGTTGTTCTGCTCAACGTTTTTTGCCCATCTGATTTACTTTACTGGTATCTCTCTCTTCACTCTCTCTCGCTCTGTCTCACTATCTCCTTCCCTCTGTATGTGTGTGTGTGCATTGTCGCTGTGGTTGACATGCATTTTGTGGTCGCAGTACAGCAGCTCTGTGGCAATTTCGTGCCTGCCATGCTGCCCCACTCTTTAGCTCCACCGACCGTGCGCCTTCTGGGCTCATCAGTTGCTCCTGCTGTGCACTGTCGCGCAGTGACAGTGTCAGTGGCAGACGAGCTATCTGATCATCAGGTTTATGTGCCGGGCAGAGTTTATATTGTGTCTCCAGTTTAGCGCACCGCGGGAACCAACGCAACGCATGTCGCCATTTCACTACACATCAGTTTTCTTTGCTTCGCCAAATCTGCGACTCCTCCTTTTGCTATTCATCCACTGAGTTGCTGGCATTTTACGCGCCATTTAACCCATTCGATTTGGGTTTCAAATGCACAGCAAAATATACTCTCGCATTTCTCAGCGCCACCTGCCCCAAGCAGCCCCGAGCAGCTGTTGTCTTTTGACTCGGGCTCAGTAAACTATGCTTGAAGCTGGCAACTTGGCAACAGTTGTTAGGCTTGGAGAACGTCGAGCAATTTGTAATTCAATCGTTTGCTTGCCATCATGCAAAAGTGAGTAAGAATCCGTTTCGGTGTCATGAATAGTTTTGCTTAAGATGATTAAAGCTGGATATCTTAAAATAAATTATACGCTTTCTACATAACTGTGAAGTGAAGTTAAACACTGTGTCAAATCCAAATATTTTATTTAATTTAGGACTCCTCCAATTCTAATTATTTTCAGAACAATATTTATTTATATTTACTATTTTTTAATACTAAATACATTCGACTACATAACTATAAAGTGAACTTAGGCAGTTAGTGAAAACATAATATTTAGTTTAATTTAGAGCTCATCAAATTCTGATTAAGTTTAGATCAATATTCATTTTTATTAAGAGAGTAAAAATTTGAATATTTTTAACATTTAAAGAGTATAAATTGAGATATATTAAATATTATCATATAAAATTGATGTAGCTTTATAATACGTATTGCTAAAATGCTGTCTTATGTCGATGTTGTCATAGGTAGAAAATGTGTTGAAAAGATCATTTGCCATATCGAGCGTATCTCAAACTTTGCTTTAATAACTGCAGTTCGTCTTACTTACAGAGTTCTGTTATTACAGCATCATCAATTCGCCTACAATAGTTTGAAAAGTTAGTTTGCATGAAGCAGTTGGTAGTCGGCAGTCGGTACTCGGCAGTCGGCTTTTCTTATCTCCATTCAACTCGTTCATTGACAACTTTATAATCCTTTGTATCTGTTAATCCCACATCACTTCGTCCACCACATCCCTTTCCACACTGTAGTACTCTGTGCGCTCTGAGCGGCTTTTCCTTCTGTTTAATCCAACAATTCCACAACCTAACCCAACTTGCATTGTGCTGGAGTTGCCTGACTGCCTTCTGACTGCCTGCTAAGGACTATAACATGACAGCTGTCATATGTTGCCATTCCGTATCACATTTTGTAGAACACTCGTAGTTCATTTTTTGTTTTTTTGGTGTGTGTGTGTTTTAGGATTTCTTTCTATCTGAGCTTTGTTTTGCAGCGTTATGCTTTGTATTCTGCTTCCTCCTTTCGTATCGCATCATCACAACATTTCTACACACAACACGTGCTCTGCTGATTGCGTCTCTCGTTCGCTCTCTCATCGCCCACTGAGCTTTGTGGCTCTCACATTTGCGCACTCTTCGCTTGTGCTCTCTCGCTAAAACTCTCTCGCCTTCTCTCGTTTTTGCTGATTGGAAGTTGCACATTTTTTAATAGGATGCTAAGCTGTAAAGTTTTACAGTTTTTGTGTGTTGTTTTACTTTGCTTCTCACACAGATTTCATTGTTTCTGTTTTGCTCTGTTTCTCGTTGTTAGCTGTGCCACATTTGGCCCATGACTGTGGCAGAGTGTGCAACGCTTTGTCCGACCACCACGAGGACTCGACTCAAGGACTGCATTTAAAAATAATATATTGTGCTAACACACACAAACACAAGCAGAGTCTTTATTTTTGGTATACATAGTGGCGGATTTCACTTGACCGTACGTTGAACTGTTGACCTAAACACCTGGCCACCTGGTCGGGCTCTGGTCAAGGGGCACTGGGAGGGAGGGGAATACGGCTGTTGCCAATGACTATTTTTGTCACTCTTGAAAAATTGTTTGTGTTCCACTTGGGCATTTTGCTTAGAAAGCTCTGCTTAATTTTATTACAACTACCACAACAGTTTAGCGTCCCAGGCGGATGTGATTTAGTGCGGAAAATGAAAGGGGCTTAGGCTTTATGTGGCTTTCCGACCCACGGGTCGTATGGAAAATGACCACATCCGCTTTATGAACACTTTTTTCTATTCTTAATTGACAAGTTATAGTAGGGTTAATAATTAGAATAAAAATGGTAATCCAGCATTATGACTTAACTTTTAAAGGTATATTATTATGAAAAATAATACAAGTTGGAAAATTCTTAACGTAAAATGAAATTGTGTCTTTCCGACCAACGGGTCGTATGGGAAATGACAACATCCGCTTTATGAACACTTTTCAATTCTTAATTGACAAGTTATAGTAGAGTTAATAATTAGAACAAAATGGTAATCCAGCATTATGACTTAACAGCATTATGACTGACAAGTTGAAAAATTCTTAACATGCTTATATTAAAAAAATAAGTTGAAATTAAAAAATTCCAATTTGATATTAGATATTTATTTTTCATATTCGTAAATGAGAGACAAATATCATTTTTAATAAGACGTATGCTTGACTTTTCTGAGTTCTTTAACACTGAGTTTATCAAGTTACTCTAACAAAAGTGCGTAATTTTATTGTTATTTATTTTGAAATATTATAAATAATTTAATCGAAAATTAAATCTTTATGACTTCTTAGTTCTAAATAATGCCAGTTTCATGTGCGAATATTTCATTAAGATAATAACGCTCACTCCGCCAAAGTTAATTTTCTATGAACGTATTTCTAAGAATAAATAGTACTAAAGCACGTACATTTTTAAATAATTGTATTTTTTTTATCTATGTATATAAACTTTTAGCTACTTTCGAGCTTACAACGTGTGTCTCTATTTTCTTTGAATGTTATTTATTATTTCAGGTCGACAAATCACTTGCCACTTCCGCTTTACAATATTCACATAGGAAAAGCAATTACAAATATATCAAGTTTGGGGCTACCGACATGAAATGCAGCCAACTGCTAAGCATATCGTGGGCTTTTATACAAATATTTACACTTCGTTAACTGTCAAAGACACCGAAAGCGGAATAAACACACACACGAGCAGGAGGAAGGCAAATAGGAAGCATTTAAAAACCGCCGATTTGTATTCGTTTTATTTGGTTTTTTTTTTTGTTCGTTCTTCCTATTTGCTTTTGAAAAGCATTTTATGCAAATGCCTAAAAAATAAATTTTCTGGGCCAACGCGCCGAAGAGCGCAACAAAGGAAACGAATAACATCATTTGCAGCAGTCGCTCGACAAGGCACAGCACAAAGTTCATTTCGATTTAAGGATATTCAATATGACGCTGCTTAAAGAGCTGACACAAAATTATGCTATTAAAATGTATATTCAATTAGCAGACGGCTAAAAATAAGCGTGTGAACCAAAAGAAGCGCAAAATTTTTACACCTTTTTGGGTACTGCCAAGACACTTGCCCAGGTCTACAATGAACGTCGTGGACGGGGAGCAGTCGCTAGCAGGTAACCGCAAAACAGCTGCTGAAAAATTCTTTTAATTAGCGTTGAATAAAAGGAACGCCCACGACGAAGGCTGGGTAAACAATGAGCGTTAAATTCTATTCAATAGCACAACTGAAAGCAAAGCAAAACAAAGCAACACAGTGCACTGCAGAGCAAATAATTGAAGAAGTTGAGGTAACGTAAGCGCAAAATGCTGCACGTTGAATGAGCCAGACAAAATGGCAGACAACAGCAATAATGAGCTCAACTTTTGCTCCCGCTCTTGCTTTGGCGTCGCATTGCCTTCACATCTGTCCATGGTCACGAAACGTGAGCCGGGAATGTGTCATCATTGGCTGTTGACGACGATGACGATGAGGACGACGACGATGCCGACGTCGACGATAATGGTCCACGTTTCACATCCGCGTCAGTGTCATTTTCGATTTGTTGTCGTTCTTTTTGTGGCCGTTGATTGAGCTCAATTGGCAGCTAGTACTTATGACAGGTTTTGATTATCATTTCGTGCAATTTGTGTAGAGCTTAGCATGTCCATTAGTTGAACTATGATTTGCTAAGCAAACGTTAATAGATGATTTCAAAGTTTTTGTAAATATTAATTTTTTGCAATTTTTGTAACTTCAGAAATCGCTTTATAAATCAGTTAATAGTAAAATTAAATAAATCAATAATTGGATTTTTTAAAATATTGATTAGTTGTATAATTTTTATTTTTATATATAGTTTGATTTTCAAATCAATAATTATGAATAATAATTTTACAATAATTATGAATCAGGGCATGTATTAATGAAGTAAGAAAAATACAATATATTGAAAAAAATATATATAAAAAAAATGTTGTGAATGTTTTTGTAATTCTAACAATGAGTAGTATAGTAAAATTTCTTAGAAATCTCATTTAATTAGTATGAATTAAAAATTAGCAGCAGTTCTTCTTACGCCATAAGTGGTTGCGATTTGATCGGCTTGGCAGCCTGCAGACATTTTAAAGAAAAGCTACACCCAGTAGCTAACACTCACAACACGTGAAAGCCCAAGCAGTTTGCCAACATAAGTATTTTGTAATTTCAATATAATTTTGTTGCTACCCGTATTAGGTATACGATGCATTGCGCCTGTGGTATATTTGTGTTTGCCTATAGCGTGTAAGCATGCGTGTGTATGTGTGTGTGTGAGTTCTTGGCTTGTCTTATGTATTTGCTGCAGCTGCTTTTGTTTGCTAATATAATATTTTGTAGCATACTTTAGCAGCAGCAACAGCCGAAGTCGGAGCAAGGGGTATTCTACTTACGAGTATTTTGCGCTTAGCTCTGCAGTTCACTCAACTTTAGCTGGTCTACCTGTGCAAAGCACCGTGTCTAGACGTTACACACGTTCTATAAGCATTCCGTCACACACACACACACACACGTTTGCTCTCTCTTCCTTCTTATGTATAAATATTGAAAGAAACACATGCAAAAAGAAAAGCCACAAGGAAAATACTTAATATGATGGACGCATAAAACCCTTTTCAATCTCTTGCTGTCCTTTGCTTGCTTCTGGTTAGCTTTAACTTCAGCTTCAGCTTCGGCTTCAGCTTTTGCTGCGTTGCTGTGGCAATTTAACCGTTCAACATAAAAATGATAACAAATTTTGCTTGCCGCTGTTTGGAGATTACAAATTACGACACATAACCCGTGGCCATGGCCACCATCCACAAATAGAGAGAGAGAGAGAGAGAGAGAGAGAGAGAGTGCGAGAAATACGAGCACAAGCATAAGCAATAGCACAAGTGGTAACCAGACGTCAGTGTAATCGCAAAAGCTGAGGCAGCGCTGCGGCAGAGAACTTCAAACAGTTGCAATTATATAATGAGTACAGAGTTTACCCGCTTAGCTGCCAGCATGTGTTTCACAAACGCACAAGTGTGTAAGTGTGTGTAGTCTGTTTGTAGTTTGATTGTATGTTTAATTTCCAAAGTGGGCTGATTGTAAACTTAAGGAATAACTTCTATTATGTTCAAGCTTTGTTTACTTTTAGTTTCTAGTCTGCAGCACATTTCTAAATATTGTCAAGAATGCCTCAAATGAAATCCATTTGGTAAAAACATTGTCTGTAATTGCGAGCATCTAATAAATATTCGGTGAAATATTTGATTTAATTGTAATTCATTTTATTATATTTACTTAAATTTGCAAGATGTATATAAATATTGTGTATATATAATATTGCATTCTATTTAAAAATTTCAATATTTCAAGGCGAACTATATTATTTGCGCAACAACATAAATAAGTTTTACCTTCCGTTCTTGCTTATTAATTTAAGCTTAAATATTTCAATTAAACTAAATATGCCTTATTCATTTTAAGTTGAAAAAGCAATGATGAAATAATTTAAATATTTTAAATATATGTATGTACATTATAAGGTTATATTTGAGCTATGAGGTGCAATGTTTGCATCTCTTAACTTTAAGCGAGTCCCTCGCATGCTACTTATATGTGTTTGCTTTTTTAGTTTATCAGACATTTCCTGCGGCGCTTTTTGAGACTTTGGGTGTTGCGCTGTGGCATTGGGGGATGGGAGACAGGGCGAGCGTGGGGGCTTGGGATGCGTAAACTTTTGCAACTATCGGAAATCGTTAACGCTTTCACACAAACACATAACAGCCAGAGCACCGGGGGAAGATGCAGAGTTGCGGCACTGCCAGAGTCAGTCTCAGATCTGCCACGCCCACATAAATAGGGCGCAGCTGATGCGTCTCTTTCGCACTCCGCATGTCCAACGCTCTCTCGTACGCATGCAGAGCAATCAGTCGGTCTGATGATTCCCGCACACTGCACCGAGATGCTGTCCATGCTCCTGATGCTGCCATGTTTGATTTCTCGCTTTATATGTAGGCTAACTTGTGTTTGCCGCTGTCACACAGTTCTGGGACAGCCCCAACTTCACACGACTCTGGCCAAAGCACGCCCACAAAATGTTGGCACATTAATTAATTGAAATGCTGAAGGCCATGAAGCGGCGGCGGACATTGGGTGGCTCTGATGGCCCATGGGCCGCGAGTGCGGCGAGGGAGGCGAGTGGTGAATACACTGAGAAGTCGTGTGTTTTGCACGCTTGTTAGTTTAACTAGCGCCTGGCAATTAAACGAAAATTAATTATGCTACCTAACATTGAAAGCAGCCCGAAGGCAGCATCGTGCACAGCGGTACACGCAGCGCAAAACGCGTTGTCCTTGAACTTATCACCACCTCCCATCTCGCTGCACCGCCAACAGAAATAAATTGCGCCCAGATCCAAGCGGGAAGCCAATCAGCTGCCATTTTTCGCTGTCTAGGCCAGCGGAAATGTGCGGCCAGTCCGTCTCGCTGTCTGCCGTCATCCGTCCGAGCTTTCCGCTTTATCGTCATCTCTTGATATCTCTCGCTTGTGTCGGCTAATGCCTACTTAACTTTGACTTTGGTGATCGCACCGGGCTTAAATCAATGCCACACCCACACTTTCGAGGTCAGGCTGGTCCCTGGGCTGGTCCCAAGGTTAACAGCGTGTGGCGCATAGTTTCCTAGTTTCAAGTGGCGCCACCACTCATAATTTCGCCTGCCTCTGCTTTAGCGTGGCGCAGAAATCATTTCTCATTTTTCATTTTGCACGTAGAATGCCATCAATCAATTTCATGCTGCCTGAAGATGTAAAACTGCTTAAGTTACGTTGTACTTACATTTCACTTCACAGACTTCCATGGTACCAGAGTTTTATTCTATTTTATTGTCCCACCACCGACGCCCCGTCTTCTTTTTATGAGCGAAAAATGTGCGTCTCTGTCTGTGCGTGTCTATGTATGTGTATATGTGTGTGTGAGTGGATTTGCCTAAAAAGTCAAAGTCAGGAGACCATAAACTCATTTTGATGCCCTGCATATAATGGTTGCCTAGGGTAGTCGTGTGCACCAATCGCCTAATGCGATTTTTTGAATGTATCCAATTATGCTTTGTTCGCTGTTTGGAGAATTTTATTTTTTTTTCTATTTATCAGACTACGATATTTTGCAAATGGCTCAAACTAATGGACAAAATTTAAGTAGAATATGAAGCATCATTTAACTTTTGTGTTTTCTAACAAATATTTTTCAATATCAACTCTTAATATTATAGAGCTGGTTTATATTTTAAACTTTAATTTTAAGCAAAAGTATTTCTAAAATTCTAGTTATTTACTTTTTCCTCTTATTTAATACATTTCAACAATTTTTTTTCTCAACTCTCTTGAGTTGAATCTAAGAAATCTTTCAAATTTATTAGTTTATAGTATCAGACAATTCTCCGAACAGCGAATTTTAAAGCTGCTAAAAATGTTGCTGCGTAACTTCAAGTCGCAGCATATTCTGAATTTTACATTTTACAAGTTTCTGCTTTAGTTCGTCGTTACGCTTCGTTAGAAACTTGCTTCGACCAAAGAAAAAAAAAACATAAAAAAAAAAAATAGAAAAAAACGAAAAAAACACACTGTCCGTGGACTTACAGCTTGGCCTGGTCAATGCTGGCTTAACAGTATTTTGTATGCTTTGTGCCTCGCCCGTTGCATTGGGTCAACATTTTGATGATTTATGCGCCGTCGTGCAGTGTCATGAGCCCAATTAACATTTTCGACTACACAAATTTTCAACTTGAGATGCTTTGGGCTTTTGATGTCCAACTGAAGAGAATTTTTTGTCAGCTTCTAAAGCATAATTTGTTTGCTAAGCCATGATCCGGCCAATGCACTTTTTCGACGAGAGTTGAAGGCGCACCTCGAGTGCCAAAGATTTTCTAAAAGCCATTTTTGGAAAGCAAGCGAACTCGGTGTTAATGATTTGCTGTCGACTATGGCTGTGGCTGTGGCCATATCAACGACAGCCATTATGCTGACTGATGTATTCTTAACAAATCAATTAGCTGTTGTAGTCTAATGCATGTTTTGTCGACCTGCCACAGTCGTTCCCCAGGTGTGTGGATGGATATGCTTGTCTTTCGAGTTATGCACTTCGGGCTGGTTGGTAATCGCAACAACGGCAACATGGATAATGTGCATACTTAATGAATGCGCAAAGGGCATGTGAAGCGAGCGATGGGGAGAGGGAAGGCGGTGGGCGGCAGCCTACACAACGATGTGGGCGTGCCATCGTCGCCCCTTCATGCGTTTATGTTTAATCTGCTGTTAAGCCGATGCCGACGAGCAGGAGGAAGAGGAGCAGGAGCTTCTGCCTTCTGCCTCGATTCGAGTCGAGAGTCGACTTTAGCAATTTAGTTTATTTATAGCTACCAAAATATGAGCACCAAAGTTACACGTATTTTGCTGCTGCTGCTGTTGTTGTTGTAGTAATTGTTGTTATTCTCGCATGTGTCTGTGTGTGTGTGTGTGTGCTGACACATCATAATTTGCTTGCTGTTTGCGAGCGTACAAGGGAACCAGAGAGAGAGAGAAGGAGAGATAGGGAGGGGGAAGTATGTACAGTACGTATCCAAGTATGAGTCTTGTGCTCATGTTTCCAGTTCATGTTGTAATATTTTAATGTGCGAAGCGACAACTGCTGCCGTTGTCGTTTTGCTAAGAACACCTCCTCAACACACACACGACCCATATAAATCACACACATTTTGATAGCATTAATTTACGTTACGGCTCTTATATCATTCCAATATGTTTTCAAGTTGATCACATTTGATATTTGCCCACATAAATTTCACCAAAGTACATTTCGAGAGGCATTTCTTCTCTGAGTTTGCGTCACCCTCAAAGTGATGTCGGAAAATTGAAAACTGAAAATAATAATGTGCTGCTCACAAATTGCAAGACATTTGTCAAGTCTCGGTTTGTAATCAACTTAAAGTAGTGTTAACCAAGTGAGTGCTAGTCGTTGTATCAACGGCAAAACTCGACTCATTCAATTAGAGCTACGGTAAATTCAAACACCTCCCCACAGTCCATATATATGTATATAGTAGAGCATCTGTCTCATCGTTTGCCGTAAATTCCCATCATCACCTGGCAGTTGGCAAATTTACACTGGGCCAAAAGCCAAGCTGAGCTGAAATACAATTAAAACCCAATTGAAACAGCAAAATTCTAAATCAGAAAACTTCTCAGTTACCTTTTTGGCAAACGAACTGAAAGTCAGACGGATCCAAGGCAAGATAGAGCCAGAGCAAAGGCTCCGAACTGGAGTTCGTAAACTTCGTAGAGATGAAGTAACTGTTGAATTTTTGGTCAAAAGATACGCCAATAGCAGAAACGAATCTACGCACCTTTGGTAAATACACACTCAATCATCGGACCAAACTCATCCACAGACACATACACACACACACACACACACACCGAGAAGTTCTCTGGGCACTTTGGAAATGAAGCGAATGGTTTATTCAAGTGTGTCTGTCTCAGGGAGCAAAGGCGTTTGCGTTTACATTTGGCTTTTGCTGTGCTGGCAACTGCATTTGCAATTCCAAACTAGTTTCAATTGATTAAGTTTCTGGTTAATGGATTGTTTACATATTTAAGCAGGCCAACTGCAGTCGTCCGGAGTCTGGACATAACTTTTGCCAATGTAACTGTTCGAGCGGCAAATCTATGGCCGACACGTAGCAGACTTCCCGCTGGGCTAATCAGAAATGCAGACTACGAATTTTCGTGCGTGTTCCGCACAACAAATGTAACACTATTTCGTCGAATAATCGAAAATGCGGTAGCAGCTTTGGGCTTTTGGAAATTACACATGTTCTCCGAGGGGTTCGAGAGAAGATTTATGTTTTGAAATGAAAATCGCATTTTCCGCGAAATTTGCGCGGATAATTTTGAAGTTTATTCAAGTTTCAACCACAAATATTTACTGTTAAAATGTCTGCTGCCGCCAGGCATTGCGTTGCCTAACAAAAAGCATAAACGAATTTATGACATGTACGCTTGCTTTTGTGCAAGTTAATTGTGAATAATTATTTGCTTATGCCATAAAGCAGATTAAAAAACTTTTGTTTTTAATTAGAAGCAGCCTGAAAACAAAAGATGCCGCACCAGCACCAACACCATCGTCAACATCAACAGCACAAACAGCTGAAGAAACTGTGGAAGCAGCAGACCCAGCAGCAACTTTATCAACTTTACAAACATTTTTCGCGCATATAAATTACCCAAAGCGACTAAAGACACAAAACTTGAGACAGATAGAGGGCGGAAGAGAAAGAGAGAAAGAGAGTGTATAAAATTAAAGTTTTGTGCTCGATTTTAATGCAAATCTTTCACGCACAAAGACAATGTGCGACGTATGCGCAATAGGCTGCTGCAAATTACACATACGCCCCATCGCATATGTTGTGCGGCATTCAGCACTCAGCAGTCAGCATTCAAATTGCGGCCTTTCAAGTACTGCTTCCAAGTCTTGATAACTGTCAATTAATTAAATGTTAATTAAGTCGATGTGCTTATTTAATTCTACACGCAAACGAGCAACAACAATTCAAACGACAATTGGGAATTTCGATTTGCTGCTCAACTTTCCGAAAATTAATTACCACTTTATTTATCAGTCATACGTTGTAGGTTTTTGTCTTTACCTCTATTGTATTTAGGTGTTCTACGAATTACATTTGCTTCACTCTATATTTCTATTTTATGGCATTCGAAAAGTTATGACTTTATTATGTGATACGCTTCGATGATAATGTGGCGAGATTTCAATAATTAGTTGATTGTTTTTTTAGCACCGCGAATTTCGATAGTAGATTGGTAATTGTAACATTGAATAATTAATTAAATTTGTTATTTTTTAATTTAATTCCGCACTCCGTCCCACACACACATAAACACAAGCACATTTCAATTAGTGTCGCTAAGCGACTTATGAATTCGTAACTGTCCAACCAAATAAGTTGTTGTTCAATTCGGCTGCATTTGCAAATTTGTCGCTTATCGTTTTTATTGTTTATGTTAATTTTAGCTCATTTAATTTTACTATTTTCCAGCCGGTATATCCAAATGCTTCGAATGCTCTGACGGTCTCTGTTTTGTTATGGTTGTCATGTTGGCGTTGTGTTCGTATCTGTGTATCTATGTATTTGTGTGTATCTGTGCATCGAACACATTAAGTGCGGTATGCAAATGTTGCGCCATTTCACCGAAAAGCCCCGTCCCCAAATAAGCCTCTAATTAAGTTTTCATGAATTCCGACATTATATTCAGCAGGGCGTGAGCTCTTATCGAGCCGCACTAAACGAGAAGATTCGGTTGAGCCCTTAAAAATATATATTCAGCTACGTGGCAGCTGTGTGAAATATTCAAAATATTGTTCGTATCTATCTGTAATGACATTTGACTTTGTTGTGAGCGTGTTGTACCCTTTGCTTTACTCTTTGCCAAATTCCAAAAATATTTGAACATAACATTTGAACATGATTTGTTTTTGACAGGTTTCGATTTGTTTCCACAAAGATTAAAGCTCACTAAAGCTGATTTTTTTATATAAATACAAAAATTAAGCCATAATAAAGCATTCTTTCAAGTAAATTCACTGGAGAACTCTTGATCTAATTCCTGTCATATTTTCGTTGTCCCTCAAAGTAGCTCTCATTATCTAATTTTCCATGTCTGCTGCTATCGCACGGCAAATGTCAATGCTTTTTGCCATTGGATGAATGACTCGGCTCCATTGTTTACAATCATCGTGCGTCAGGGGAGCTGACATCAATATGCAAAGAATTGAGGTGAAAAGCGAGGCTCTCGCTGATGCAGCTTGTAACAATGCATACAAATCCCGACGAGAGTTCTGCAACGATGTCAAGGTAGTCAAGGGATGAAATGACATGGAATTGTGTTGCTTCTTCATAAAGCAACTGAAATCCTTTTGAGCTTTGCAAGTTATTTTGCAATATGCAACAGTCGAATACATTTTTCGCATAGTTGCGTCTAATATTAAAATATGCAAAAAGTTTCGCACTTTCGACAGTTGCTTGGTTGCTTTGTTGCCTTCTCGTTGGCCCCTGGTTCGTCTCATAAATCTGCTGCAATTGAAATCTTCAAAAAATATACGCGTTTGTCAAGCAAGTAAAGTGACGCATTCCGGGCTTGGGTCGTCTCTCTTCCGCTCGATTCTCTGCCACTTTAGTGGGTCTGTGGGGCGGCCACGTCTCCGTGCTCGTCTCCTTGCTTCTGAAACCTGCATTTCCGGTCACTAATACAAGTCAAAGTACAAAGTTGGTTGGCTGGTTGGCTGACTTCACTTCACTTCACTTCACTTCAGTTCGCTTCTCTCGCTTATAATGCAACGGCACTTAGCCAACGCCATTTTGAAAGGAGAAGAGGCTAAGAAGCGGCAGATGGGGTAAAATGTGGGTTTAGTTCGCTTTCTCTATCTCTCTATCTGGGCTCTGTGACTCTGTGTGTGTGTGTGTCGCCGTGCCTCGCTGATGATTTAAGTGCACTTTGATGCACATTTTTCGTTGATGCTGATGCCGCTGATGCTGATGCTGCTGCTGCTGTAGCCGCCCCAGATAATTTAATTAAATTATACGCTTCCTTACATGCATTTGGGCCGAGGGGCGGAGTGTTGGCGGTCGGGCGACTGAATTGGAAGGTATGGGCATGTTGAGAAATTGAGGCAGGTTAGGTTTAGTTTAGGGCTTGTATCTCGCATTTTAATAAGGTTTGTTGGTTAGCTTGTTTTGAGGTTGAGCTGAGTGTAGTTTCGGTTTAGTTTTATGCGCTGTTGAAAGGCTTTGTGTTACTCTCTGTGAGGCATTGGGGGTTAAAGTCATTTGGGTTAGCTGAAAAGAGGGCAAGAGTTGAGACTGCTGCTGTTAGTGAGAGTATGCGAGAATCGCAGTTTGTGTATGCTTAATGCCATATGAATGCTGCCAGACAGGCATCACAGCCAGCTTTTAAATGGCTCTAGCAGCGAGCTGTAATAAGGATTCAGCTTTAACGAATTAACGAATTCAAATTATGCAAATTTTAATTTAAATAAGCTTTGTCTTTTTGTGACATCATGCATACTTTTATTTGAAATTGACCACGAAATCTTTAAAGTTTTAATTTAATTTTTGTTGAACTTCTGTCATTCATGCTTATGAGTAACCCGCTGCTTTATAAAGTCCGTCTGTCCTCATAACATTCAGAAATTGATTTGAATTGTGCAAATTAAAAACGTATTCAAAATACACTCCCTACTACTTCAGAGTTTATTACCTCTATTGAAATATAATGGGTAGCATTATATTTGTATTCAAAATTTGTTATCAAGAACAATCGACTCTCAACTGAAGCGACTTATTTAACAATTATTTGAGTTGCCACATAAACAGTATCGATATTTAAACAACTCCCGTCTCTTAAGTCTGGAATATTGGTCTCTCAATTAGCTCTAAATATAAAACGACATTTAGTTATGACTTTCAACTACATTTTATGATGCCTCCAACAAGTTATAAAGTCGACCAAATGCAACTTTGAGTCTTGTTGTATCCCTCAGACAAGTGAGAGGCGAGGCGGAAGACTGAGAATTTGCTCGAATCCTTTTGCAAGCCGGTTGACGTTGCCATTGCCATTGCCTTGGCCAAAAACTGTTGATATTATTCATCTACGTCAAAGTGATGACATTGTTGTTGCAGTTGTTGTTGCTGCTGCTGCTGGTGTTGGTGACGCGACATGCGGCTGTCAGCGTGACGACATCAACTGGTAACTCGGCAAAGTCGCCAACTGGAAAATGCCAAAGCAAACGTGGCTAGAAGGAGAGCAAGATGCCATTGCAGAAGCCACAGTAAGCAGCAGTTATCAACTACAACATCAGGAGTCAGGCAACATAATTTTTAATGTCGCATTGCAAAAGAGAGAGAGAGAGAAAAGCGAATGAAAAACACCAAATACCAAAAAAACGTTGCCGAAGAGCATTTTTAATGCACCAAAAGTCATAATGTTTTCATATTTCACGCTTGCTGTCGCATTTTCCAGCACGTGCATGTCGCTCAATGTATCCATAAACTGGTAAATATGATACTCAAAAACTTGCCCGAAATTCGCTCAGCAAATGTGGGAGTCACTCGCTCCGTCCGCCCAAAACTGTGGAGGGACAGGACATTGAGGCAAACAAAAAGGCAAAGTTCAACTTGAAAAATGTCTTCATTTTGGTGGACTCCCAACACGCCTGACGCAGTGACTAAACGAACACCACACAACACAACACAGCACAACAGCGCAACACAAGCAAAGCACAAAAGGCAGCGACAACCAGAGCTACTGCAAAACATATTTACATAAACAGAAGCATTTTAACAATCTCTTTACCTGTAGGGTTGCTCGATTTATTCACTTGGTTTGGATGCTTAATTTTTTTAATTCCAAAATTAGTGTAATAATCGACAGACAAAGCGTATTATACATGAGAGCAACATTTGATTATTTAAGTATACATTGTCTTAAAAGAAAAGCTTTAAAGTTTGCTTCGCAAAAGTGTGTATAAATATTTTTCAGTATGTAAATATAATTTACATGTTCAAATCATTTGTCAAGTCTAATCAATATTTAGTTTGATTAAATATGAGCTCAATGAATTGATCACCTTGAAGTTTCCTAAGGCTATTCCTATTATTTAACAAATTACAAATATTTGGACGACTATTTATATAATAAATTTTTCATTTAATTTCAAGGACACACACAAACATCAATTTCAGATTATTACTTAAGATTTTTAATTTGGGTTTGTCGTTAGGCACTTAAGTAACAGCAGATATCAAAGCGAATTAATTTCACGCGCAGTATTTAGAGTATTTATTATTCGATAAGATACAGTATGAGTATTAGGTTTTTGCTTTTATTTTTGCTTTGTTTTTGCCTTCATCAGGTTAGTGTTTAACCTCTGCAGTGCTTTGCAGTCCACTCGAAAAGTCTTTGACTTGGCAGCCAGCCTCCATGCTCCATTCTCAGTTCTCTGTTGTCCGACCACCATGCGGCATGGTAGCCGGGTTTCATGCAGCATCAACCAAGCAGCCAAGCAAGCAAACCAGCCAGGGAGCCAGTCAACCGACGTCGCCACTGCGGCCTCTATCCGGGCCACCCACATCCCCCTTTATCCTGCGTGCTGGCATAGCTTTTAACCACTCGTTTGCTCTTTAACGCGTTAACGGGTTAAGTTGCCTATGTTCTGTGTTCCCACTCCGCAAACACCCCCGATTTGTTGCTGTTGCCGCTGTTGTTGTTGCTGCTGGCAGGAGTGCTGCTTGCGGTGGGTTTTTATGTGGCCATCAAAGCGACGCCGTCGTCGTCGTCGTCGTCGCCATCAACCAAACAAGCATTTTTGTTGGTGCGAGTATCCCAGCCTCACGTGTAATTAGTTGACGGTGACTCTGTCATAATTGGTCCACACACATGTAACACTCAAACTTGAGTCGGGGAAATGCGCTGGAATTTGTCGCTGTTATATGTTTTGTGGCCACATTTTAAAGTCATTTGGAGGTGACCCAAAGCCACCGCAAAGACCGCTTCAAGTTGTAAGTTTTTGTGCTAATCGACGGGCATAATGTCACTTTCCCTCTCCGTTCCTCTCTCCCTTTCTCTACTCTTCCTGCTGCACCTACGAAAAAAATAGAGCAAACATCTGCAGATGCTGGAGGGCAATTTCATTGGACGGCCAACAACTGCGACTACTTCAATTTTATCCGCTTTCATTTGCAGACGGTGGGCGGGGTTTACTTCTGACAGTCGTCGACTGCCCCTTTCTCCCTCTCTGCTGTAGGCATTATGTTTTCTACTGACAAGCGATGCGCTTCCTGTCGGCCTCTTGATGTCTGCCAGTTGAGTGACATTCCACGGCCTGCGGTTGCGAACTGCATTTGTTTTGCGTATTTTAATTTTTATTTTCCCAAGTTTTCGCCATTCATTAAAATGCTTTAATTTCCATGCTGATGATTGCCCAGCTCTTTGCCTAGTCGACTTTAGTGGAAAATTAAGTGCTTGTTTTGGCAGTCAAAGAAGAAATGCGAATAATAATTAAAAAACTTTGGACTGCTAATTAAAGTAATGCATAGTTTTGAGCAATTGAGTTATTGTTTATAAAAAAAAGGAAATATAATTATAAATTGGTATTCAAATAAATTCTAATAAAAAATATGGACGAATTTGTAGAATTTATATATCTGCATGTTGCTTTCTTAATTATGACAAAGTGTTGCTACATTCTTGAAAACATGCAAAGCAGAATATTCGAAAAAAACCCCAATCTGAATGGTTTTATGGATGTTCAGATGCCGCGTATAGACCTCGCATAAAGACCTGTTCTAGTTGTGTCATTTTTCACTCCTCGTGGCTGCGGCATTTTTCTTCATCAGAAGTTTGTCATAATTTCGCGAGGAGTGCACGTCGCGACTCCTTGCTTGTCTTTATGCACAACTTCAGCCATCGTCCGCATCCGCAACTCCATTCTCGTCACCGTCACCGTCGTCGTCCTCGTCCTTGTCCGCTTTCGCGTGCTGGCCTCATCCTGTCAGTGTGATAACTCCTTTTCGTGTTAAACATTTTCAACTTGGCTCTAGCCTCAGCTGAGTGTATGTTTTGTATTATGCGGCAGCTGTCGACTGTGGACACACACTCACACTCACACTCACACTTACACTCACACTTACACTCAAAGTCGCACTCACACTTGCACTCATATTCAGAGCTCACACTCACATCCAGATGTCGGTTTGGTCACACTCTCAGGCGTCCGTTGCATGCCCCATCGTCGTCGTCGTCGTCGACGTTGTGGTAGTGCTTGGTGGCCTGTATCCTGTTGCCTGTATCCTGTAGCATGTAGCCCAACTGCGACTCTTTTGGAGTCAACTGCATGTCAGTTAGGTTTGGGCTAGTGCCTGGGCTTGGGCCTGGGCTTGGTTGGGTTTGTGTGATTGTTTGGCTCGAGTGTTGCAGCTGCCTGCGTTTGATTACAATGCGCCTCATGTTTGGAGTTCTTCGCTGCTGCCACGCTGTGTGTGCACGTCGCATCGCGCCATGCCACGCGACGCCGGCATCGTTTGCACTGATAACACGTTAAGTGCGCTGGTTTATCCCGCAAGATAATTTGGACAAGTGTCACCTCTTGGATTTTCACGCGCCGGACTGCAAACGAAAAAAAAGAAATCCCCACAAAAAATACGAACGTAAAAAAAACACAAAACGAGCTAACGACGTCGACGATGACAACGTTCGTTGCAAATGCCGAAACTTTTGTGAAATATGCACAAAATTTGTTCGCAGCCAGGCTTAGAGCACTGGCTGCCTGTCTGGCTAACTCCAGCTGGCCAGCTGCAAATGCAGCTCCAGCTGCGAGTATATTTTGTGTGCTTCCCTCCCCCTCCCTCTCCGTTCACCCGCCCACCACTTTATTTTTTTATTTTTGTGGTATTTCCATTATTTTCGTTGTTGCTGCTGCTTTTGCTGCTGCTGTTGGCGCGACGGGTTTTTGTTGCATACTTTTCGGGGTGGCACACGCGTAATTGGCGCTTGGCTGGTGCTTCGAAATGCTGTGGCTTTTAAATATTAGTTTAGACTGACAGAGCGGAATCTCTGGCCATGCGGCTGGCAGCTGTTAACCTGCGGTTTGCAGGTGTAGCAATTACGGTTACCGAAACCAGCCGCAAACTGGTGGCCCCCAAACAAACATTAAAGTGGGAAAATTTCCGCTAAGTCGCCGGCGAAATAAATTCATGTTTTAATCCGCTAAAGAGCAACAAAGTAAAGAGTGTGATCTGAAAGGGTATTACGAAAGAATAAGCAAATTAAAATGCATTCCTTTGTCAGTTGTAACAGTGAAAGGCGAATGTTTTTGTGTTTTCAATTGGGACAAATGGATTTGGCAACATATTGTGATTTAATCACTCTGTCTAATCATGAATCAAAGCTGCTCTCATTAGCTAGGCTTTCCAAATGCTACGACTGCTGCTGCGACTCCACTTTCATCAAGTGGAGGCTGTCATTCCATGCTAACCCAACTCATCGCATTCCAACTGTCTGACTGACGGACGACTAAACACACTCGCAACCTACTAATAAACACTTTTGGCGAGCTGTCAATCGAATTGCGCATGTACCGAATTTTTGACAGCAATCAGATGTTTTAGGATATTGGCGCCACGCAGCTTCGCTTGTTGTTAACCTTGCCAGCGAAGCAGCAAAACAAAACAAAAACGAAGAGCGCCACAGCGCAAGGTAGTGAGAGAGCTAGAGAGCGAGAGAACGCAGTAACAACAGAGAGACACACGTGGAGAGCCTGGGCCAACAGCAAGCACAGTGAGCGCAAAGCTTTCCACTGCACGCTGAATGGAAGGTGAGCGAAAGAACGCAAAAGCTTTCGCCATCGCTTTTGCCATCGCTTTCGTTGTCGCTGCTGCTGCTGTTGCTGCTGCTGCTGCTGCTGCTTTCGGGGGCGTCCAGGACCCGTCAGCGAATCGAGTTGTGGCCGTTGCGTTGCGCTGAACGTCAGTAGTTGAAACAAGGACGCGTAACGTGCAGAAGCTTACGCGCACGAAATCCGTTTCGCGAAACGGAGTACAACAAAAGCAAAAAGCCCAAAACATCTATTTTGTGTCCTCTTTGTGTCACTTTGCGTGCTTGTACACGTCAGTGTGTGTGTGTTTGTGTGTGTCTTATATGCCCAAATCAGCTGGCTCCAAATCAAATAAAAATTCTGGCAGATAAATACATATAAATGCTGTGTGTGTTACGTATACGCAGCGTGTGACCGCTACAACGCTGCTGTCACTACTATTCGTATGTGTTGGTAAGCGTAAGCGTGGTTGTGAGTGTGAACGTGTGTTTTTATTGATTGCACGCTATCTACGTAGCTCTCAAGGATATGCGATGTATTAAGCTGCTGCTTTAAAATGTTACAAAACCGTATTCAGGCAGCTGCAGCGGCGCCATAGAACTGTTGTTGCCCTGGAACTGCCAGCCACACAGTCTGTCTGTCTATTCTGCCCGTCTGCCCGTCTACCCGTCTCGTCACTCCAGTGCTTGTTTGTGTGTCTGCGTGTGTTTGTGTGTTTTGTGCGCCCATTCAAGGTCGCCAGCTTTTTTCCTGTGCGGTCACACTGACAAAATGTCACAAACAAAAACCTAAAAGCAAAAAAAAATAAACCAACAGAAAATATTAAAAAAAAAGAAACAAAATAAATAAATCGAAATCAAAATCAAGAAATCGAAAGAAAGCTGCGAAAAATCATTATCATCAGCAGCAGCAGCAAAATTAAAGTAAGTGAAGCATACATAAAGTGGCAAAGCGAAAGGCGAAATCAGTAAAAGAAATGTCGAGTAAGGCTTGTGGCCAGAGAAATGGGAATTTTCTTGCGTATCTACGTGAGATTGGCGCAGTGAGCAGCCAATTGCAAAACTCTGCGCATTTTACAAGTTTATCTTTTTAGCAAAGTCGCTGCCAACACACCTTACTTTCGATGGACCCTAAGCCGGTTGCAACAACAAGCAGCAAGCTTATTGAGTCTGGACATACAGGTCATGTGACTCAACGTTTGTAGGACAACGAACTGAGCATCATCTGCTCTTATATTATTTTGTTTCTTTCCCATTCAATATTAGTCCTTTTTTCTTATTTTTTCTTTTTTTTTTGGTTGCATGACACAGTTTGTGTCCTTCTTTGACTAAGCTGCCATAAAAAACTGCAAAGATGCTTACAATAGATTTTTTGTTTGTAGCACGAAGAGATTGAAAGATTACTTTCTGCACCTGTGACACATTTATGAGATTGCGATTGCTTCAACGTTAAATATGAGTGCATTAAATATCTCATGGCTGTTACTTGGTCAACAAATTGTAAATTTGCCTGTCTATTAATTAAAGCACACATATTTGATGAGTACTATTGGTTTAATTGAATGTGGCGAGCTTTATGTAAATTATATACGATTTATTTGCTCCTACAATTTAAAATAGCTCAAACAGTTTAGTTTGTTTCTTGATGCAGAAATATGCGAGATTTTACTTTAATTAATGAGTGAATAAATAAAGAGTATTTCTAAAATGTTGCAATATTCTCATTGATGTGCAGTGTGCATTTGAAATTCGATTAATATCAACTTTGACTTCTTTCAAATTGAGTTTGGCCACCAACTTGTGTAACCGAAATCTGAGTTGAGTTTTCCATATAAATTTGTAACTGATCCCAAGCATTTCACATGGTGCCTTGAGACTTTGGCAATGGGCAATGGCAACTGCCTCAAATGAAAAGAGGATGGAAATATTAGCAATTAATCAATTGATGATTCAAATTGAGTTACGTCTGTTCTTTCCATTTAGTAGTCGGAGTCAAGACACTTGGCTGGCATTTGAATAAAAATAACTCCATATGATTCATTTTCAACATCTGTGGCAAGGTCTTGCTGCTCCAGGCAGACGTGGGGGCAATGCCATAACTTGAAACAAATTTACTCAGTGTTGTACTCGTTTGGCATGCATAAAATATGACAATAACTAAAATTCTACAGGCATCTCGAAAACTGTCGCTGTGACTTTCTCTCTCTCTCTCTCTGGTAGTAGCTAAATAAACACTTAATTTATGCCCAGAGTGAACTCAGTAAGCAAAAGTTGTGTGTGACCCTGGGGCTGCATTACTGATAAATCATAGCCAAAAGTGTTTTGCCCGCGCCCCCATTTGAACACTTGTAGGTCTGCCTTGGCCCTGCGGCTATACCGACTGATTTATCAAAGTAAGAACAAAAAACACACATAGTATTCTAGGCCCCACATTGCCACATAAACACCTATGGACTGACTGGTGTATGTCGTGCTGACATCAGCTGTTTGGATAGCCAAGGGCTTAGATTTTGGACTGACCTCGTTTTGCGACTAGGCAAGAAAAACCCCAAAAACCAGAAGCAGCAACGGCAGAAGCACCGACAACACTGACAACAACGACAACAACGAGAGTGACGACAACGAACAGGAATATGTTGTCCAATGCGCAAATATTTGTCGTAATGCGTTGCACAAACAAGCACAAAGCAGAGCACTGAGCTAAACAGAGCATGGCAGGAAACTAAAGAACATAATGCATAACTCATACGCAATGTGGGCGAAATTTGTTTGATGTTTGCTTTTAGGGCATATGACAAACTTACTTAGCTAACATAAAATATGCACATTGAACAAATTCTATATAGTACACGTACATACATACATATGTATCTCAATACACACACACACAACAGACGTACATACTTACATATGTACTTTCCTTAAATCAAATATTAATTAACACTGCATGGCCTTTGATAACATTGTGTTGTCGTTGGCGTCTTAAGGCCACTGTCAAATGATCCAAGTAATCTTTGGAGTGCACATGATTATAAAGCTGAAACCTTTGAAGAATTCACTATATTTATCTACTTAGTTTACTTAGCTTGACTATCACAATTCAAGAAATAAATTAATTGATTTTGTAAGTTGTTTGTTTTGCATTTTAAAAAACTTAACAGCTCACTTTATGTTATTTAGTAAACCTTGATTGCTTGAATCTAAATAACTATTAAAGAGACATTCAACTGTAATCAAAAATGATAGAAATGTAATTATTTTGAAAAAGAGAAATATGATTAATTTTAAAATGAAACTAGGAACAAACTCGAGGTTTTATAGAACTTTGCTAATTTTAAATATATTGCCATATTAGTTGCTAGTGTAAGATCTGTCAAAAAATTGGGCCAGTTTACGAACTCTGAAAATATATACATTTCTTTTTTTTGTTTTTGTGGAGTGTACCTTATTTATAACCCACTTGATATGCATAGCATCATCATATCATGTATATTTATGCTTCGTTTGGAATACATATACATCCTGTTATATGCATATTTAAAGCTAATACGAAATGCACATTTGAATCTCACGATAAACTCTCGTTGATTTATACTATGTGCGAGTTCTAGTTTTCTTGTTTTGGTTCTCGTTCGCATTAGCGTTTCCATTTGACTTTTATTTTGATTTCTTTTGCAGACGCTAACTAGTTTTTGAGAGTTGTGCAGAAACATTTGACTCCAATTAAATTTTCATGCCATATGAGCATTTTGTAGCAACAACAACAAACACTGTAAAAATGGAAAGTGCCACACGAACAACGTGACGCTATTTTCAATTTCCGTTGTAAATAGAGAGTGAGGAAAAAAAAAGAACTCGAGAAGGAATGCGATTTTTAACACAATTTCGCATAGAAACTAGTTGGGCTAATGGATGGAGGAGAAAAGCAGCTAAAGCGGGGCAGACGAAATAGCCACTCAGACAAAGGCTGAGAGGCGGAAAGCAAGAGAGAGAGAGAGAGAGAGAGAGAAAGAGAGAATGTGTGTGGAGGGTGCGTGGCACTTGGCATAGAAAATGGATGATGACTAAAAACAACAACAGCAAAACAGATAAAAACAAAAGGGGGAAGAACAACGACCCGGTGAATCGTCTAACTGTTTGACTAAATGTGTCCGCCTGTCTGCCTGGCCGAGTAACTGACTGACTGACTGACTGACTGACTGGTTGACTGTCTGATTGACAGGTCAAGCCAATTGGCCCTTTATTGAGATTTAAGCATTTCTGGGTCATTTCCGAACTTTCGTGTTTGTGTAACTGTTGTGTACGGGGTGGGCTTCGTTTTAAATATTAAAAAACCTTGTACCTAAAGCATTTGTCTAACAAACTACGAATACCAACAAAAACAACTACAAAAATCAATAGAAGTCGAGCAACAGCCAGAGTTGAAGGCTAAATGTGTGTGGAAATTACAACAGCAACAAATAACGGCGACAACAATACGAACAACAGTATTGGCGACAACAATAAAAATAGGTAAACCCGTTAGATTGGCTAAAAACAGCCAAAACCCCTCACCTCCCCCTCCCCCACCAAAAAAAAGGGCAGGCAACTCCCTCGACCCGTTGACCCCGCAATCATCCCCAATTTCGCCCCCCACATTACAAACATTTTCCTACATGGCAAACAATTCTGTGTGCCTTTTCTATTTTTAATGTTTTCCCCCGTTTTGCGGAAAGCTCGTGTTTTTTATTGGCTTTTAGTTTTCCGAATATGTGTGTGCCCCACCCAAATACACATTGTAATGGAAATTGTAGCGCCAGAGCACAGTGTTGCACTTATCATTTGAAATGTGTTCAGTTTCTGGGTCATTATGACAACTGGACGTCGCAACTTGTACTGGGACTTGTACTGTACACAATCTGACTATTTGAGTATGAGAGAGATTAACTTTCAGAGATATTTTGCACAAATAAATTGTATAGGTTTCGTTTGCATTTCATGAATTGTCAATTGCGAAATTGTACACAAAAAATAAATAATCAACAAATGCAAGCTAGAAACCAATACACAAACCAATAAACAAATCAATGAAAATATTTAATACTTTAGTAAAACTATTCGAACTTATCACAATATTACATAAAAATTCAAAAGTTTATTGTATTTTTTATATCGCTCTGAAGTTATTATTTAATTGTTTCCGGCTTTGGCTTTACTTTACTTTATTCCCCTACTCGTACTCTTGTTGAATTTAACTTTAAACCATAGTTATTTATAAAACTTATCTGGGGCCCTCTGCCTCGACTGAAGTTAATTGCTCTGCTATAACAGTTTCGAGGCATAAAAGTCATCATTTGGCAGGGAACGCACAGCCAAACATAAAGCTCATATATGAACTGTGTATCCGTATTTATTACCAACATGTTCTGCCCTTCAATTCGTGATACTTTCACTGACTTCTCGCTCGGCAAGTGCTTCTCTATCCGGCTGACTATACAGCCAACTTTTGTAGGCAATGTTTTATTGGCTTTCGTTTTTTAAATGGTTTTATATCCTTTCCTCTTCTTGCCATTTTATTTATTTTCTTTTCATTGCGTTTTTTGACTGCTCTTTTTGGTTGTTGCGTGTATGAGTTTAATATATCGTGTCCTTATATGATATATGCACATACATAAACATATACATGTTGAGCTCATACTGTATGCTCTGCTCTTTGCCTTGCATGTTCAAAATTATTTGACGGAGGGTTGTCGGTTAAGGTTGTCGGTAGGGCCGAGGGATCGGAGCTGAGCTGAAACTCGGCTAAAACAAATTACATACGAGCTCAAGGCCGCAGCGTCGGTCAGGTCAGAGAGTTTTGTTGGTCGTTGCTCGTTGCTCGCCTCGCTCGCAATTATATTGTAAAACATCGGGGCTTTTGGCCACTCGACAACGCCCGCACTAATGAAAAATGCTGGTTCACTTTTTGCCATTTCCAACTTGCCACTTTCCACGCTTTCCACTTCCCCGTCATTCCTTGGCCATTTGACCGTTGCATGTTTTCATAAATAATTAAAAAATTTCTTCTTTTTGCGTTTATTTAACTTATTTTTTTCGCTTTTTTGCGTGAGAAATGGCACAGGGTCACCCACTAATTAGGTGCATATTTCATGTGGACTTGGCCAAGTCCAAAAGTCTGTCATAAAGTCGCCTACGACTCCCACGACTGGCAAGTTGGCCGGAAACGGATGCATGAAATTTGCATGCACACCAAATGTCAAAGGCTGCTTTTGGCGCTGCCTCAATTCCAAGTCGGAGTTGTTTCCTGTCAACGACAAACTCATCACACACTGGACATCTTAATGCAGCCGCTGTCGCCAATTACACACAGTGCCAGCTGTCACATGAGGGGGAGGGAGAGAGAGCAATAGGAAGAGAGAGAGAGAGAGAGAGAGAGACAGAGAGGAATATGGGGAGAGAGTGATAACAAATTGACTTATTGGCCCACATCCGAACATTTGTAGAGTTACACAAATTTTGCGAATGCAACTGACAAAGAAGACGTTATTTAAGAAGACAATTTATTATTTCTAGCAAGAAATTTAAGTTAAACAGTTGAATAAATAATATTACTTTCATAAATACTCATATATTTTGGAAAACATAACTTTAGCTGGTTGTTAATTCTAATAAAAAGAAAATTTGTCAAGTTAACAAATTTTAAATAAACACAATTTCAATTTACAAAACTTCAATGAACAAATTGAAAATTGTAAATAAATTTCAATGGATTGTTTGGGTAACTAAACTACAATATCTTTATTTGTAGATTGCTTTTATTATTCAACAGCAATTATAAATCCAGAGTTTTAGCAATTTGAAGGTAGATATTTTAAAGCTAGTGTATTTCTCGACCTGCTTGCCACTGATGCTATTTTCCTAACAATTTTGGGCTGTGCCCTTTTCGAAGTGAAATTGAACTGTGCCATGACAGACCCACAGGAGTGCAATTGTTGCTATTGTTGTCATATAACAAACCGGAGCAATTGTGGAAACCATCCATGTTACGTGTCCATTGCGCTCTGCTTACGTGGCCACATCTCTCTCTGTTTCTTTTTAGCCCAGAACAGCATTGTCTTCTCGTTCCATTTCTTGTTGTGCCCATCGCCTTCACTCTGGCTGCAAAAGGCCAAAAGGCTGTTCTTGCACTGCAACTTCAATCCTCATTCTGACTAATATGCGATTTCAATTTATTTTTCTTCTTTTTTGTTCTTTTGAACAACTTTATAAGTTACGAGTGTATTCGTATATACGTAGTCCAGATAGTTGCCATGACTTTGGCTGCTGGCCCAAAAAAGCCAAGCATCAATTTGATCAACTTGGCGCCAGTCTTTAATATGTTTTCGTTTCGTTTAGTTTCCATTCTTTTCTTTTTGCAGCTTGCTTGTTTTCTCGCATGCTTGTTACACGCCATTTAGTTTCACTTTGCATATTCATAGAATTTTCGTTGGCCAGAACCACAGGAATAATATACATAGTTCTTCTGGTCAACTGCACGACGTTGCATCGCCTTCTGCCATCGCATATCGAACCATTTTCTTCCTCGCTGCGAGAGAAAAGTTGCAAACAGAACCGAATCCATAACTAGGACGAATGATAAGTGAAGTTCTGTGGCGCAAGTTGAAATGTTGCTGCAATTTTGTCGGTTATAGAAATTGCTTTTCGTATGATTCTTTATATGTACTTATTTTGTGTGTGTGTGCGATAAAATTTATGGAGTTTTTGCCTTTTGAATTGTTATTTTTAGTTTGCAGCTAATTTGAAGTTTGTCGTGGCAACTTTGAGAAATGACAAATCAAAAGAGATTGCAACATGTTTTCGGGCGTTGAAGTTGTATGAAAAATGTCTTCCAACAAACTTGAGCAATAGTCAAAAATAATTAAAAATAAAATTGGAATCTGTAGAAAGAACGACGAAGTCTTCTTTGGATTTAAAGCCCGTCATTATTAGCATTTGTTGATCAATTTGTACCACAATTCGAAAAGCCATTTTAGCGATTTTGTCTTGTTTTGTGAATCGTCAATTATTTTCTTTTTCTTGTGGTCTGCCACAAAAAAACATTTCAATTAATTAAAAACCTCTTAAAAAACTGCTGCATGTGCTGGCACATGACACGCCCTTACGGCAAACAAAATTCTTTGGCAAACAGAATTTAAATTGAAAACGCTTAAAATCCAAATCGCAATCGTGAATCTGAATCAACAACAAAAAAATATACAAAATGACATTTTGTTTGTATATACGTGATTTGATTTGCATAAAAACTAAATAAATTGCCAGACTAGTTTTTATTTTCTTATTTGCAGGGAAAAATTGAAAAGCCAACAAACATACGACATACAAAATGCAAGATGAACGCGTTTTATGAATAAATAAAGTGCGAGCACACTGACAATACGTCCACAGAGAGCTCATGTCAAGCAATCAGACAATCCAACAGCCAGACAGTCAGAGTATCAAGAGCCAATAAATATGAAAAATTGTGCGAGTACTTGAACAACAAACACGCACTGCCACAGTTATGGGGAGTGGAGAACGAGGAAGGGGGAAGGTGGCAAGAGGTAACTCCAAGTGGCCGTTGCGTTGCACGAATAGCAGAATGCCAATGAGCCAATAAAGTAAAATAAAATTCATCGATGAAATATTGATAGCCTTGTGAAAGATTTCACAACTTTTACGAAGCCATTCATTTCATTCGATATAATATTGTTTTCTATACTTTTTTTGTGTAATACAAATAAATTAAAGGCTATATGAATTGCATAGAATAAATCTAATATTCAATATGTCAAACAAAATAATTTCAGTAACTGAGAATGCAACAAAGAGATCTTTTCTTTCTAAAATTTTAATAATTGGATCAAATAATTAAATAAAAGTTGTACCTTTTATCAAATAATAACTATTGTTATGCTTCTAGGTTATTTGATCAACTTCGTCAAATTGATTTTCAAATTACTTTGTTTTCAATTTTGAATTTATACGCAAGCATTAATATTTCTATAACTGAAGAACTCAATAATTCGAACTCAGTTTGTTAGAGCATAAATAGAGAGCTGACAGCTTTTCAATATGCTTCAAGAGGAGGAGGATATGTACGCCGTGCATAAGGAATTTCATTTGTCTTTCGATTAAAATTCAGCTGCCAATTTCACAGCTTTTGATTGAGCGCCTCAAAGTAGGCCAGCAGCGAAGCCGACCGAATTGGGGCCACTGCGTCGTCCTTTGGCTGGATGCAACGACGGGTCGCGGGCGCGCACAGAGTGAAGGAAGGAAGCCTTTATCGAGTGCGCTCGCAAATGTGGGCTAAGTTGTTTGTTTGTTGTTTGCGTATTGATTAAATTAAAGACAACTGCGCCCAAGCAACCGCACTATGTGTGTATGTGTAAGTGTGTTGATACTTGCAATGCGTATACGTTCGTGAGATTACGTATACGCAGCGTATAGCGCACATTAAAATTCAATTTACGTTCGCACTGACAGTTTGAACTTTAATTAAAGCCCTGACAGCCCCGACTTGCGTTGCTACGGTGATAAGGGTCATTGATTAGGCAACATGCCAGGACATTTGGCAGGCACGTGTGTCCTACCTTGGACGACAGCAAAGAAAACAACAGCAGCAGCAACGGCAGCGTCAGTGACAGAGGCAGCAAATGCTGCTGGGTGAAAAATACACATAATAATCAGATAACAGCAACAAACACACACACACAAAGCTAATGTGTAACGTAATTTATGTGGCAAGCAGAGCGCCGCACATCCCCGCAAAAGCTAATAAAGCATTAGTTCCTGGAGACCTAGAAATGACATTTTGACAGCCTTCTAGCTGTAGTCTGTAGACGAGCGAGGTTCGACATTGTTGAAATTTTTGACTAATTAAGTCATTGACTGCGAAGGAAACGCTGCTGGCTGTTTTAGCTAGCAGGGGCGTCGAACTTCCGCCTAATGTGCAGGAGACACGCAAACACGTAGACAATTATCAACGCCAGGCCGATGGCAAATGACAGTGACAATTTTAGCATATTTGAAAGTTTTGTCGCCCGAAATGAATACTTGAGTTGTTATTTGTTAGCTTTAGTAGCTAAATGCGACGCCGCCACTTGACTGCCGACAGAGACGAAAAGTGTCGCAAACCCAAACAAATTAACGCCTTTTATGCAATAAAATGCTAGAATGCGAAGTTTGTTTGTCGTGCATACATATTTTCTCATCGTGCTCTAAGCATTTGATTTAATGTGTGCGATTACCGAAAGTAAATTTAGTCGATTCAGAAATAGCGTAATTGTCCATTAATTGCAGACACTTGGGAATAATTAAAGTGCAGCAGTTTTTTTTCAGTTTTCGTTTTTTTTCTATACATCCAAATGGGGCTCATACATTAAGTTATTTGCCCGACTTCTGTAGGTAATTGAATGAATACATTATGCAGCAGAATTCCTCAACTTTCATAGTTATGATGGGTGCCTTCTTTATGCATGTAGCTCTTAATCCCGTGTTTATAGTGTACCTTGCAAACTTTATAGTCTTTCCCTACTAGCCCATAATTCCCAAGGCTTCACATTAAAACTTTTACGTTCTGTTCTCCCCTAGAAGGTGGCCTTTTCCATATGCTCTCTAGCTACAGCAAACTCCACACTTTTAATTAAAGCCGCTACACAAAAAACAATATATATATATATATAAATATAGTGTGCTTAATGCACACATCCAGTGAAATGTGGGCAAGAGGGAAGGCAATATATGAACAAGTTTTACTGCAGCCAATTAAACCATAACGCATACATTATAATTTTATTTTTATTTTAATATTTATGTGTTTTGCTATGCATCCCATGTGACGCTATCGCACACACACACAGGGATGTCCTGTCTCTGTTACAATGTGCCATAAAAATGGCGCCCAATTACTTAAAACTAACGAAAAATTCCCCAAGCGTTTGTCGCACAATTTGCGTTCATAAATATAAATATCACACCTTTACCTGGTTTCGTTAGCTATGTAGGCTCTGGGCCATCTCTGTGAGTGTGTGTGTTAGCGGAGACAAGACAATGCTACAACTACAACTAGCTTGACACGCTCTATATTGCTGCTCTCTTTCTTATGCTCCCTGTCTCGCTCACTCGCTTGTGCTCTGGTCTGCACGTGGTGCATTCGAGTAATCAAAAATGCAAATCGAGCCCATGAATTTCGAATTAGTTTTTAGCTCGTCTCGCAACAGCAACAACAACAATGGCAGGCTTAGAACCAGCGCGGATTTTAGGCTAACGAACACACGTACACCAACCGTTCACTAACACACACACACACTCACATGGATATAGATAGCTATAGAGAGCGCTGTACGTGTAGCAAATTTGTATCAGTTAGTTTTGGCCTCCCTCGCAGCGTTTACCTAGCCACAAAAAACAAAAAAAAAAGGAAAAAGAGGAAAAATCGGAAACGGGCCAAAGTGGAGCGAGTGAAAATAGTGGAGTTGCGCGTGCGACGCGTTTTGACAGGCGGTTGCACTGCGAGAAATAGTTGAGCTAGTCCGTGAAAAAGATTGTTATTTAAATAAAGTTATTAAATATAATAAAAATGGATTTTTCTAACTCGCACAACTAAAACTTGTTTTCAATAGAAATGCATTATTAATAGCAAACGAAGTTTGTTATCTAAAATTAATATTGGTTTTCAAATTTAGTTTAATTTAATATTAATTTCTATTTCTCTTCTGTTGCTTGTCTCAGTGTAAATCCGTCCGCTCGCGTCTTTGGTAATTCTTTATTTTGTTTGTGGCGCAAGAGAGGTGAGGCGGGAGTTGGGGCCGCGTTTCGTGGTCCGTTTTGATTTGCGGCCTGTTGGTTTTTGAGTCTGCTGGGGGGCTGCTGTACGTGACGCGCATTTCCGCTCAATGCCCATCAAATATAAAGTGCCTGCAATTTATACTTGAATTCCAGTTGTAAATGCGGCAGGAGCAGCAGGAGGCGGCGGCAGCAGCATCAACGGCGGCAATGCCACCCAGAAAATCAATGTAAATATTTCGAGAACGTCTTTTCGGCAGCATTAAAGCTTCGCTCAGATGAAGTAGTTGTACCTACGAGTAGTTGGCATTGCATTTGTTGTTGAGCTGTGCTTCGAGATATATCCCTGCCTTCCTCTCTCTCTCATCCTCTCTGCTGGAGTTGAGGAAGTGCATTCGTTTCGTTTTCTTTGGGGCTCGTTTTAGAGCTTGAGGTTTGAGGTTTTCTTTTCGCTTTTCCCACCGGCATTTTCAATTTTACTTTATATGCAAATTTGGCATTTTGTAGCCGGGCCAAAGCTGCGGCAGCGCTTGCCATTGATAGCAAGCACTCTTGCCCTGACCCTTTCACTACCAGCGATAACCTCACTTTCCTCTCTATCTCTCTCTCTCTCTCTCTCTCTCTCTCTCTGTCCCTCACACTCAACTACTCGCAGTTCTGTGTGAATGCTTTAAGCCAGCTTTACGTGAAGGCTGCGCCATTGTATTTGAATTTCTATAAATTTTACATTTTTCTATTTACGAACAGCTGCAGTGCTGTTGCCTGCCACTACTAAAATAAATGTCCAGCACAATTCGCAAAGCTCTCTACGTGTATTTTTTATTTAATTCTGTTTTGTATATTGCATATATATATTTTGATTTATTTATTGGCTTAGAAGCAAACGGCAACAAAGCGTTTCAATAGTTTTGCCCAAACATAAATCGCTAGCTTTCGCCGAATATGAATTCAATTTGCGACAAACAATGCGCTTTATTTGTTACAACAATTGCCAGTTGATCTGTTCTTTAAATTGCAAAACAAGTTTGACGATTTTCAAATCACGACTCCGTAAAATAAACGTAGCCTACATCGAGGCGCTCTCAGTCACGTAGACCACACGCAATGGCATAGTCAATGACAACTGCCAGCTACCAACTGCGGACTGCTATTAATCTGAGACAGGCGCTAAGCTAGCTACACGACACGTAGTTACTTACCTTCCCTACCCTCCCTTCGGACCATACATTTAATGGCAACAATCGCTTGACAACACAAGCAAAAAAAAAAAATGAAAAAAATAGAAGCGTTGCCATTTTTGCCGACGGCAAAAGTGTCAAAGTGCTAAAGTATGTTCAAACATTCATAAGATTTGCTCTCGTCTCTGTTTATCTATCTATTTGTGTGTCTGTTATTCTCCGTTGTCTCGGTTGTAGCTTCGGTTTCATGGCTCTGTGTGGTTTTCTGCTAATATATATTGCCGATAAAAGGTACTCGCCCATAGACCATTATTTTGGGTCGCTGCAAATGAGAGAAGAGTTTGCTGCTGCCATCTGCATGTCATTGTTCAGTGTTCTGTGTTTAGTGCTCGAGTGTTTCATGAGGCTTTTTCGTACATGGCATTGCTTTCAATGCCTGTAACTAGACACCAGTGCGTATGCGTGATGTATTTGCTTGTGGTGCAAAAGACGACAGTTCATTATGCTCGGCTATGTCAGACAGCACACTGAGAGAAACAAACTAGCAGCATGTTCATATAAATAAGTCATTTTCTTATTTGTTTTTTTTAACTATTTATTCTCTTTTCTGGCTTCATTCATTTGTTGTGTGTCTTCATCACACTTCTTTTCAGTGTAGGTTCGTGACCTGGGCTGTGGCCGAAGGCATGGAATGTCTGCAGTCCTTGGATTTCACACAAGATGCCTGTTAGCACCTGGCCTGGTCGCTCTGCGTTCTGCCTTCTTTCTGCTCTCTATTAGCCACGAGTTCATTGCACTGCACGGCAATTGTAGCCATCATTTTGCATTTTATTTTCTTGCACACTTCTTGGCCAGAAATTTCAATTTACACTCCACTCTCATAGTTCTTCGCGCTTGCACAGCGGCATGCTGTGCCCCGAAGCGCGGAAAAAATGTAAATTGAAAATGCTCATATGCAATTTGTTTGGCTTGCAAACGCGCGGACTAAAATTGCTGAACAGTTTTGTGGACCAGTTTTCGGGCCTCTACTTTTAGACACACACACACATACACTCACTTCTACATAGTCACACATTGTTGTCAGTTGCTTTTGGATGGTTACAATCGTTTGCTTTACGAGCTCACAAAAGCATTTGGCATTTTATGCGAAATGTTTGCCGAGGCACTGTAAAACAGCCAGTGCCATGACCAGACTCTCGGGTCTAGCACTGCGACTGCGACTGCGACTGCGAATGGAACTGGGACTGCCACTGAGCCGGGGCATTTCAATATGTAGTTTAACACCCACATACTTACCCCTGGCACATACATGCACACGCAGCGCTGAGCTTTAAAATTAAGCTTACATTTTTAATGTGCCGGCAGCTGGCATAAAGTCAGGTCTGCGTTGTGAGCTCAAACACGCCCAGCTTTATGATTGCAGCTTTAATGGTCATGACTTTGCTGCACAGTCGACTGGTCGCAGCCAATGGCCCAGCGTCTGACTGTGACTACGGCACTAGTCCAGCTAAAGCTCTGCTATGTAGTCCAAGGCACTGCATGTGGAGGTAAGTCCAATCATGTCGCAGCATTTCAAACAAATGACAACAATAGAATGCCAAATAAGTCATCGTTTTGATGATCCTCCCCGCCACACACAAGCTCTTCCATTGTAGACTTGGAATGGTTGTGTTTATGGAGTATAAAGAAGCTGGGTTGGAATTTGAAGCATATATGTTATATGAAGTTATTCGACTTTTGTGTGACTGTCAATGGCAATAGTTGTACATCATATTTTGATAAGGTAACTAAAAGAATTCACACTATTTTGAGGTAATACATTTTAATTAAAGCAATAGAAATATAAATAAGTAAATTAAAGAAACTGTTGAATAAATATAAGTAAGGTATTCCTTGTCTCATAAGTTTGCAATTCATAAATCAAAGTTTGAAAAACAGAAATTTGTTCTTGAAAATATCAATGCTGAAATCATTTTTCTCTCACTCACTTTCTCTGCGTCACTATTTGTCTTTCTAAATGCCAATCAGATTGCCTGTTGAAAACATTCGTTCCTTGACGTCGTGCTTGATTACTCGTCGGACTCTGATTACTCTCACATGACAGCTTAACAAATTCATTTAACATCCATTGCCCAGTGGATCGCATACAATTAAATATTACTCATACGCCACATGTGGCCAACCGTAATACATCACTAGGGCGATGCTAGTTCTTCCAGTTGCAGCATGCTTCCACTGAACTGCAGAAGCGTGATTGAGCAGCCGTATTCAGTGGCGCCAAATCACGTTGCAATTGCCACGAGACCGGAATGAGGTTGGGGAGGAGGAGGACTGTAAGGCAGCGGATGCGGATGAGAATGACAACGAGGAGGACAACGCTCATTAGACCAAAGCGTGATGCGTGACATCAAGTTTAAATTGTCGAAAGACATGGCCCCATCCCCCCCCTCCCCACTCTCTCTTTCTCTCTTTCGCTCTCATCCATCTCTTGCTGCTTGCACATTGCAGCGTAATCTTGGCCATTACTCAAAAAGTAGCTGGGCACGTAACGGGCCACAACTACACCAGGACGAAAAAATGAGCAAAATTGAAGCAATGTAAACGACCAATGTTTCTCCACCCGCTCCAGCTTCTTACACACACTCTGCTGACTCCACCTCGACGCTGAGCTGTAATTCGAACTGCTGGCTACCGACTCCGACTCACCAGCGAATAAAACTGCTGTAACTGCTGCTGCCGCTGTTGGTGACATTTGTAGTCTGTTTGTGTTGCTGGTGTGCGTCCTTGCTCCACTGTGTCAGTGCCACTGCTTGCCTTTGCCTTTGCCTCTGCCATTGCCACTGCCATTGCGATGTTGCGTTGCCCTTTGAAATCACAAACGTTTTTTGGTTTGTTGCTGCGCCTTGTGCCTCTTTGCTGGTGTGTTGGTGTGCTGTTGCCTCGCGCCTCCCTCTAATGGCTTTGTTATGCTAATTTCTTGACGCCTTCTGGCCATTGAAGTCACCTCCGTTGTCCCTGGCCTCCCTCTCCCAAGCCGCCTGCTACTTGTTATTATTGTTGCTGTTTCAGGCTTTGATGCTGTTTTCGGGTCTCCTTTTTTTAATACAACCATTTTCGTTGCCCTCAACGCTAATTTAATTATATTTCTTTTTTATACCCTCGCCTTCTTTTATGTTGGGTGTTTTGATCGGAAAATTTAATAAATTTTGGAAATTCCAAATACATTGCTATATTTTCTGCTTTTTTTTTACAATCCCATAATAATTACAACAACATTTATTGATGTATTTTTATTTTAGGAGCTCCACAGCACTTAACTAGTTTATGAAATCAAATTTAATTTTAAAATATAATATTTCATAAATTTTATGTTTTTCATTGAATTTAATTTCTCGTATAGGTTTTTGACATACATTCCTGCGTGATTTTAAATTTTAATTTTATTAAAAGAATAAATCAAATTAACTTTTGTGTGCTGCCAATGGTGAAACACGATCGATCATTTGTTGCATGTTTCACTCGAGGAAAGCAGCCAAAAAATTGCATTTCCTTTTTTGGTCCGCGAATATAGTAGCAGAGAAGCCAAAGCCAAATATACAAAATACAAATGTTCACATTTGCAACATCATTTTCCAGCAATTTCGCCGCGAGCAGTCGCGCGCGATTTTTGAGTTTTTTTTTTTTTTGCTTTTAGTTCTCATTTCCATTTTGTCGAGCTGTACGTTTCCACACGTTGCCGTTACTTGCCGTGGCTACAGCAGTGGCTGTGGCTGTGGCGACTACTTCCAAAGCTATTTACTGTTGTCACTTTGGGTGCCCCAAAACATCGTCATCTTTGCTCGACTTCAGCAGCTGGAGCAAAAAAAAGTGAAATTCTCTTTCGTTCATGTCGACTCCACTCGCATGCACAACGTACTGTGTCCTGCGAGCGTGTGTGTCGGCGTCTGGGTGAAAGGACTTACCCCATAAGCCTTTTATAAGCATCGCATAAATTCTTTGTCAATTGTGGCAAATGCTGCCCGCCTCTCTCCGACTGCTCGACTGTCGACTGACTGACTGAGTGGCAGCCAGGCTGTTTGCGTGCCTGTCATTGTCATCGTTCTGCTTCCAGCTTGGTGGTCCTTGCTCTCGACTAGTTTGCTTGCTCTTCCAGCTATTTTTTCTATTTTTTTTTGCATGTCGCTTTCGGAGCACATACGTGCTCTCTAATTGTGCCACGCGTATGGTCAAAGGACTTGGGTCTGTAACTAGAATTTGATTGTGTCGAGCATGAGAGTGCATTGATTGGATTATCAGGACGTCGGCGTCGACTGCTCCACTCAGCCGAATTGGCCATTAATGCGATAGGGCTGGCTAACAGTGGACATTTTCATTTCCATTTCAATTCGGGCTCAAGAATGTGGTCGGACATAGGTTATTGTTTGGCAAATATGGTGATATTAAAAGCTTACAACTTAAGCGGGATTCTGTCAATTACAGTCATTGGCTTAAGAACCTGTGTGCAGCTTATTTGCATAGGCTCCAATTACTTATTCATTTACCCATTTGAATTATTGACGATGAGAAGCTCGTAAATACGAGACCATCAATCTATGATTTTTAAAGACTATAACAGTTCCTTGCATTCTTCATAGTGTTTCTTGTGAAGTCGTTTTGAGAACAGCTTCCATTCAATTTAAACTCGTTTGCTTTCGTCTTCTACTTCGTTCTTTGTGTCACTCCTGAAATTCCCAGAGCTTTGCAGCTCTTTTGTTTTATTGTTATAATAATTTTTCTTGTAAATCCTCTTGTGCCCTGAACTAATCATCTCGGCCTCTTTTAACATTCCGCGTTGGCCACTTGCAAGTTCCTGTCACCGGCAAATCCCTGGCAAGATCGCATTCCCTGGGCGCCACTCCAGGCCCTGGCTAAGTAACTTAAAATGCTTCACAAGGCGCAAACTCTGCTCACATCTACTTATGCAAAGCATTCTCAAAGCACACACACACACACTGACTGACACAGATACAATTATTGCATAACTCGACGGGTAGCATATTGACAGGCCAGAAGAGGAATCCACTCCAGGGCTTGTAGACATAGGGAGAAACCAAGCGTTATGAGTGCTTTCCCATTCGACACGCACCTTCCTTCCCTCCTTCATTCTCCCACTTTGGGGTTGCCTTTTGATTGTCATCACACATTATTATGCTTTATTTCCGTGCCTTCTTTTATTTTTATTAAAACTGTCGTCAAATTTACATATAGCCAGCGAGCGGAGTCGAGAGTCATCAGTTGGAGGGCGACAGTTTCCCGCCGTGCTGTCGTCTCGGCATGTTGTCCTTAGTCTCGGCCAGTTGGGGAATAGCTGCTGATGCTGGCGTTGATGCTATGGCTTAATGTTTGGGCTCGCTGGGAACTCGGGGTGCAACTTCTTTGGCTGTTGGCATTGTTACTGTTTGTTACTCTTACTGTTGCCAGGCTTTGCTTTTTCTTCATCATTTTGTTGTGTTGTGTTCTGTGTGTGTGCCTGTGTGTGTGTTGTTTTTTCTCTTTCAGCCTTTGCTTTTCTGAAGTGTTTACAACACTTCCGACGCATAATGGAAAACAAAAGGCTTAAAAGGATACACAAAGGATTTGAGCAATCAAGTGCGCTTTAAGAACTTTCTGCCCCATGCACGATAACCGGCTACCGATAACGGTTTTTTGCACCTGCCGCTTACCTGGACTTGCAACGCTTGTTCCCGTTTTCTGCTTCGCTCTGCATCTTTTATTTTTTCCTGGCGCCCCCTCACTTTCAAAGTCATAACAATGCTGAGTTTTCAATATGCCGAGCCCCACGTATGCCCCATAAAATATATCCCTGTATATTTCAATGTGTGTGTGTGTGTCTGTGTGGAAAGCAAAAAAAAAAAGGTTGACGGCAACATAAAACTTGAAGTAGTTACGTTCAAATGTCTGCACGGCTTTAGTCGGCAGACAACAATAGCAGCAACAACTACAATATCCCAAGACGGGCAGCTAAAAGCTATGAAAAGCCTGAGATATTTGGAAGGTCCTGGCTGCCAAGGGAGACGCCAGGGGAAGGGGGGAAGCAGCCTTTATGTCGAAAGTTTTCACTTGCACGCTCGGTGAGCAAGGCAAGAGGACATTAGATTCAATGGGATTTGTAATTATTCTACAAGAAATTGTACAAAAGCATTTCTTAAATTTCTGAATCGCCGTAAAAAGGCACAACATAGCATTTCGCAATCGCCGCTGCCATCGCCGTATCCATCGTCATCTTCCATCACCATTGCAATTGCAATCGCATTGAGGCACTTGAGCTATACTTACACTTCACACAGATACTTTCTTGCAAAAGTATTCCACAGTAACAAAATGTGTTTCAAATATTTTCATTGTTCGCATAGTATTAAGACATCAATTCTAGATAATGTGGTAAATGGAAATACTTTTCAACGAGTTAAAGCTGTAAAATTTAGAACATGAACGCATCCAATTTAATTCAATGAAATGAAGTTAAACAACATTATTATTTACAGATGCAAAATGCTCAATAAAGAAAATGTAGCTGTTTTTTATTATTCGACTTATTGCTTAATATAATGCTTATAATATAATACATAATACATACTTCTTAAGACATATAAAATGCTTTTATTATATACAAGTAAATCCGATAAGGAATTTAACCAGCTGTCTCGCTTTCCCTCTCTTTGCAGATGCTGCGCCTCGAACAGCTAAACAGGCGCACGCAGCCTTGGCCGCTGCTGTTAACGGTGCTGTTGGCCACGTTAAGCCTGTGCCTCGCCTGTCGCGTCTCGGAGTTCGCGTGCAAGGGCAGCGGGAGCATCGGCAGCATCTGTGTGCCGCTGGATAAATACTGTGATGGACGCAACGACTGCGCCGATGGCAGTGATGAGCCCAAGCACTGTTCTGGTAAGTGTTCTGGCATAATACGTATTTGCATAAGTATCTCTATCTGCTTCTGTATACGCTCGCGTATCTTTGTTTGGACAGTGTGCAATCGGACATATTACGGTGATATTGGACGCACATATGCCATAAAAGTGCCAACACCACAGTGGAATAAATTGCCTTTCCTCTGCCACTTGACATTCACCGCGTCCGGCCATGATCAAGGCGACATCGTTCAGGTGAGTCGACATGCACAACAGCCATGTGTTTGGGCTGGGGTTGACTGCAAAAGTGGGACGGAGAGGGGTGTGTTGTGCCTCTACCGCTGTCGTTGTCGTTGTTGTTGGCGCTGCGAAACTGTAGTGTTTGCTCTGCTCTTGCCCGACTGTTGTCCGGCTGTTTGTCGTTGTTGGCTTTCGCACGCCGTAGGCTAAAGATTAGCAGGCGCGTCGGCGACGCAAAACTGCAGTGCACACAACCAGGCAGGAAAGCGTGGGCGGCGGCGACAAGCAGAGAGCGAGAGTGTGTGTTGCCGAGTATCTGTATATATGCAAACGCCCTCCAACTGGAAGCAAGTGTGCTGTTGTCACGCACAAATGCACCGTGAAATATTGGGGCACAATGCAGATCCATAAGCAGACACAAAAGTTGGGGACGACTTTATGCTAGCTCTGAATACACTAACTTAGCAGCTTATATTGACTTTAGATTAGTCAGAAACTGTCTTAGGAAAATAGAAAGCACTTTCATATTTGTATTTACCAATAGTACAGTTATAAAAATCACTCACTATAACAAATGATAAATATTTAAATACTAATAAATTGTAGGTGCTGACAATTATTGCAAATTAAATAGCCACAACATTGGACAACGTATTGATAATCAAGCATGCATTTGAGAGTTTTTAAATGAAAGCTATTAAGCTATGCGCTGAGCTTAAAGCTCAATACTAAGCCGCCTGCTGACAAACAAAAACACTTTAGATTAAACATACTTAACTGCTCACACTTTAAGGCATTCATAGTGTATTTTAGTTTCAGTTGTGCAAAGATTCATCACTTTTTGTCTATCTGTGTGCGTGGATTTTTCTTCCCTCTCTTTTTTTTCGTTTCCATTACACTGTGATGGATGTCTGCGCTGTGCGTAGCTCTGAGTTTATGTGCGTGCTCAATTAGGGATATGACTGAGCTATGCCCCAAATGCCTGCTGGCAAGCTGTTTGGCTGTTTTGCTGCTGGCTGTGGGCGGTGCCCGGTGGGCGGTGGGGTGATGCCGTGCTCTTTAAGGGGAGGTCTTTAAAAGCGCCTTTGGGGTACAGACACAGCGAGCACAGGCTGTTAGTGAGATGACGAAAGCGTTGACAATAAAATTAGACATGCTTCAAAACATTTTTGGCAAACTGTCAGAAAAACGTCAATTTCAATTTCAAAAATAATTGATTTCCATGCAATTTGCGTAACAGCGCAATGAGCAGTTAGCTGGCAAAGCAAACGCACAGCGAGAGAGATAAGTTTGAGGCGTGGTGGGTAGTCAGGTTACCAAGACTCGCAGTTGACGCAGCCTTCCACTAGGGTAGGAAATTGTAGGCGGAGACAAGCTTTAAATAGCACAGAAAAACAGTAGCTAGGCATGGAAACGCTGGTGACGACAGCGACAGCGACAATGTCGAAGTGAGTCCTTTGCTGCTCCATTTCTCAATCATTTTCGTAATCCTGAACATTGGCATTGTGTTTGTCTCTGTCTCCGCCGTTGTCGTTGTCTCTTCTGCAAGATGATATATGCAAAGTTGCTGGATGATGCCACGGAAGGCTCAGCAGCTTCGGCAGCTTTGCACCTTGCACCAAATCTGTCATGCATAAGTTATAACTTTTATTTTGTGTTTCCGTATTTGTAGACCACGCTGATAAACGTGGCTGAATCTGCTCGCAACGCGTATAAATCATGTGCTTGGCTTTCACTTTATCCATCTACATACCTCAGGCGAACCCTCTCTCTCTCTCTCTATCTCTCTATTTCTCCCTGCTGTGCATCTACGTGGGAAATTGCTTGAAATAATAATGTTACGCGCCGGTTTAGGGGACAGCCTCGTCCTTGTCTGCTCGCTCAACTTGCTGCTGCTGCTGTACATATTGATTGATGATTGTCGGTGTGTGTTTCCCAACGAGAGCAAAAGTTTAAATTACCCTCGTCCCCCCTCGTGCTGCTGCTGCAACTTTTACCCGCGGCTAATTTTTAATGGAAATAACTTGCCCCCAAAACTCGCTGCATGATGCGTTTTTCAATTTTTTACGCTTTAATCAAATATCCTGAACTTGCTCTCCGTAATTTACGCAACGAGCTGAGCGCATTTTTCACGTCGTCCACCATTTCATGGGGACAGAACAGGTGACTTAAAGTCCCACCTACTAGATGGGAAAAACGTAGAGTTATTTTCGTATATTCCACTGTTTGTCGGTGTACTGCTGCAATATTAAACTGTTGTAATAAAAGTCAGCCATTTTTACCAGTCACATAAATCAACAGATACTTCCACATATATACAAATATAAAATTCACATAGCTGCATAATTTTTTTGGTTTTTATATTGCCTTGCCCATATTTCCAATTTGATTTCATTTCTGGGTTCACTTTGTCTTTTTACTCTGTTAGTATTTTAAATGTGATCTTTATATTTGTTTATACATTGGAAACGAATTTTATTTTTATGTCGGCTCGCATCGCGATTTTACATTTATGAACGCATTCTCTTTGCTTCGCCGTTAATAATTGAATATTTTCTGGCATTTGGAAACGTTGATTGCACTCGCAATGAGCCAACGAGAGTTTTTCTTCTCTTTGCTCCCTTTCAACTGGAATTTCTTATTTTATTCAGCTTAATAATTATTGCCAATTCGACTGTACCTTTTTTGTGTGAAAAATATATTTTACGTGCAGAATTAAATCTAATTATTATGTGATAATTTTGGCAGTACTTAGCATTTTTTTTAAATGTATTTGGGTTTAGTTTTTGTGAAATGTTGCAGAAACTAATTATGTTCATAGAAGATTAATTTTCGATTCTGCATTTAATGAGAATAAACGTTCAACCATTGCTCACCAAGTTGGATACGTTGCGTATACGTGATAACGTGCGCTAATTAGCACATTTAAGAGCTATTTTCATAGAATAGATAATGGTAAACACATTAATTGCCGAGAACTATATGAAAGTACCTCAATTACACAATCCCGAGTTGTGAAACTACGTTCGAATGCATTTTCAAGTTGCTTGTAGAACACGAGTGCTGCATGCGGATACAGAATAAAAGCGTTACTCACTCGAAAGCGTTACATGTGGCAACAACTAAGACACAAGTTTCATTTAACATGCAAAACTCCGTAAAAAAGATATAAATTACGAGTACTTGCCCAGGAGAGTTTCGTGTGTCCAGCTGCACGCTGTGGACGACATCGGGCTTCGGACGGCGGTGGAAAGTTGGGCAAACGGCAAAGTTTTTGCGCAAGAGTTTTGCGGCGAACGATGCAAAGCAGGTGACGACCATCATTTCCATAGATATTCGGAGTCGGTTTAATATTCGAAATTAAAATCGTGTTGCATTCTATTTGCTGTTTGCGACAGTGTTTACGGTTGAGGTGTTAAAAAATGTATAAAGCCCCAAAAAGTTGAAACCCTTTTCTCTGTGTGGAGTTTTGTTTGTAATTTGGAAAATGCCAAACACACGCACAACTTTATTTGCATATTTTATTAAAAGACAGACGCATACACATACAAAAACACACTGGCAAACAGACACTTGACTTTGAGTTGAGCCCCCAACTTGAGCTTGAGTTTGAGCCTGGAACAGAGAGAGAGAGAGAGAGAGAGAGAGAGAGATAGCGTCTCCTGACCTTACCCGCTTACGCCTGCTGTGTGTGTGTTGTCTTTTTTTATGGCCAATCTAATATGCAAACAGTATGGAAGGGCAGTTTCAGCGAGTTCTGCAATGTGGGCGTTGCCAAAGAGTCCCTCTACTTGCAATTGAATTTCATTTGCATAACTTTAACGTGTGTGAAACTAAACGAACATAAAATATATTACAAATACCCTGCGAACTTAACTTGGGTAGTCTGTGGCTCACTTGTGGGTAGAGTAAGTATTAGATAGGAAGGAGAACTAAAAGAACATAAAATATATCATATGTATGCTCTAAATTCACTTGCAGTCGTCTATGCTATTTAAAAAGTATCTCTTGGTGGACTACTCGACTGCTGGGATGAACTGCCATATTATGTGCATGTATTTATGATGTCTTTCTCATTCGCTTTTGCAGATCATCTTTGATGGCTTTACGGTGGGGCGCTTCGATGAGGGCATGGTCGATACGGATGTGGACGGTTATGAAACGAATCTGAGTCCGACCGGTGAGCTGCCCGGCTGTCCCGAGGGCTTTATGCAGGTGAGTGCAAATTTAATTTATTAAAATTTGAATTGAATATTACGTGGGTTGCCCCCACTATCTGCTATAACTTGCACTCCATTTGCTGTTGCTGTAGCTGTTGCTATTGGTATTGAACTTGCGCTCAGCTATAATTTTATGCCGCACACACAGAACTCACGACACACAAACTCAAACTCCACAGCCTGTGTGTACTTAAATCCAGACTGAAAGGAGCGAGAAGTGTGTGTTTGTGTGCTTGCGGGGTTGCGACTCGCTCGTGCTCGGAGTTTGACCGTCATGCTCTGGTCTGGCCTGCGATTCAATCAATGTCCGAGTAATTCTGTAATTTTCTGTTGGTTCTGTTGACAAATGCCACATTAGCCCAGCAAATTGAATTGAATTGTGCGCGCCGTCTCCTTTTTCCTCGCCCTCTTCGCTGTGTTGTTCTTGTTGTGCAGCAAAAGTAACGTAAAGCAATGAAAACAAAAACGCCGAGGAAGTGGAAGTGGATGTAGAAGAGGAAACAGAAGAGAGAAAACTATTTAACATACATATATTTTTATCACAATTTTTGCGGCTCCACGATGTTGACATTGCTGCTTTTGTCGAGACATTTTGCTCTCTGCCACGCCCCCTTTGGCATTTGAAGCACTTCCGAAGGGAGTTTTGGGGGGCAGACGGGCAGTAAAACTAAAGCCCGGGCCAAATAAAATCTACCAAATCCCTGTAATTGACTTGTGCAATATGTTCAAATGTACATTTGTATCTAAGTATCTACAACATCAACTCCACAGTGTGTATCTTTGTCTCTATATATATACACATCCTTGTATATATACTGTGGCTGTATTCACTCTTCTAATCTGATGCTGCTGCATTACATTAAATGTAGTTTTACTGCCATTACTGCTTTGGCTGCGGGGTTTTCAATTCCTTTCGATATACGAGCATCGAGCATGCACTTTGCATGCGCTTTTAGTTACCTTGAGCAACCCTTCAGCTTTTAAATTAATTCCAACGCTTAAGCTATGCGCATATCGCACAAAGGACCTTTGCCCGTTTGAAATTAAGATTGAGATTCAGTTTGAGTTTGAGGTGTGGCAAAGCAATCTCAAAGCGAGCAAAGTTGTTTTTTCGTTAAAGGGGACAACACAGATCACAAACGAGGTATCATTGCTTTGAAGCATTAACTGAGGTGTGATTATTTTACCCAAAGCGAACAAATTTGAAACTGCTTCACTGAGTTTTCAATTCAAACTGTGGAAATAATTACTATGCAATAATTAAAGGGGAAAGTTCTGAGTTTTAAACGATTAGTGCAAACTGAGTTTTGTTATTAAAGTCATAATTGATTTTATTCAGCTTCGCTTGCTGTTTCAAGGGAATTATGCCAAATAAATAAACAGATTTTATTGAATTGGAAAGCTTAAAAATGAGGTTGTGTCCCTGTATATTTTTGTGTACATATTAATTCTATTCATCAGCTGAAAGCAATCAAAATACATGAAATCTTCTCATTAGCTACTTACAGTAATTTGCTTTGATAACTTGCTAAAACTTTTAGCCTAAATAACTTTTATTTAAAGTTGCATAACTTTGAAATGTTCTCTTCTATATTCCGCACATAGTTTCTCATTTTTTCTTTGTTCATTTCGGCAAAAGTTGATTAGCTGTCCTCTGATGGGTTTCTTTTTGACCCACGGCATTATCTTTTATAGTTCCCGTTCTCTGTGTTTTTTTTTCACTGCTCTCGTTTCAAAATATGTTTCTGCATGGGTTTCGTTCCGCTGTCCCCCAAATGAAAGTGATTCTCGTTCTCTGCCTGCTGTCTCCTTGTGCCCCTCGAAGCACTCTTGGGAAGCCCATAGTCCTCTATTAGTTTAGTGATGCAGCAGTTTTTGTTTTAGCTTCTTCTTTTGGCTTCCCGCCCGTCCGACTGCCTGTCACGCCCCCCTCCGTCTGGTGACAATAAATTTTGAACAAGCGTGGGGCGTGCGCTGACATTTTGCGGTGCTGTCCAGCGCATCTAGCCCAGTCACTCTCCCTCCGTTCAGCCGTCTGGCCATCTGTCCATCTGTCGGTTGAGGTTTCATTTGGCACTTGACATGTGTACGGGAAACTGCGTCCGGAATATCGAAGCTGGTGTGAGGTGCTGCGAATACGTTGTTGCTACACGGAATCCGGTTCGTTTTTGCATGCGAGTTTGGCTTTTAAAATGCAGTTAAATATTTGCAATTTTTTCTTGCATATGTGCAAACGCCCTGTTGCAGTTTTATAAACTCGTAACTAACCGCAGGTTTGTGTTGTCATTCGTCGGACCCGTTGCCGTTGCAGGTTCGCCGGCCTTTATCGTAGCTGGCCGGCGCCTGTTTTTATTTATTTAAGTCAAACATTTTTAACTGCTGACGCGGCTTCAGTTTTTATTCCTGTCGGATTTTGTTGTGAAATTTTCGTTTTGTTTTTTTTTCTTTTGCTTCGTTTTCTCCTGGTTGGTTTCCTTTATAAATTATTCGTGTCATGACCTGGCCACATAAATTCTTGACCGTCTCTCATATTTATGCCAATCTATGGTAGAGTTTTTCCTAACACTACCTTACCATATGTGGGGTTAAGGGGCGATGAGGGGCGGGGTATGAAGTGCGTGCGAGTGGCTGTCGAGTAACAGTTTAATCAGTTATTCAATTTAGTTAGACAGTTTCATTCTCATGCATTTTGCACGAGGCAATGCCCTCAGTACGACCTTTTCTCTGGATTATTCTGAATAATTTAGCAACGTTTTTTGCTTTAAACTCAACCAGCTGGCGACCGGCCATGAGCAACTTCCTTCTGCTGTTCGTTGTGGCGCATTGTTTATTTGCTAATATTGTTAATCATAAATAACAAAGTTTATGCATAAACGTATTAACCTAAATCAACAACAACAAAAACAACAACAGCAGCAGCGTGACGATAACGAGAGAGACGAGCACAGGCTGCTGGTATCCCTGAATCGTTGTCCTTTGGCCTGGCCAGCTTGAGTAAATGACTCAATATTTGACAATCATAACATCCGCTTAGTCTCCACGCTTCAAGTCGCCTGTCCACTCTCCTCTGTCCCCTCTCCTCTACCCCATATCCACTGGGCTCGGCATCCTGTGTACTGGGTCCTGTGCTAAGACAACAGACTACAGCAACAATGGATTCCAGTTTGTCAATAGCAATTTAAGCTCTATCTATAAATATCTAGTCTGAGTGTTAGTGTTAGTGTCACTCTATGTTTGTGTCTGTGTGTGTGTGTGTGTGTGTGAGTGCGCTTGTGTGCCATAGACAAGCTCATAATTCAAGCTGGCAAACTCCTTCTACATTCCTTCCCAGCACTTTTGCTCCTTTGGGCTGCCCAGCGGCATTTGTTTGTGTCGTAAATTTACGACTCAAAGCCGAAAAAATGTTACGAAAGGTTTGCAAGTTTTCCGCTTTCGTATACTCATTTTTTAGAAATTGAACTGTGCGGTATATTCGAAGGAAATCTCTTAATATTAATAGTTTTATGTGAAATGCATTTTAATAAACAAATTTAATTTAAATATATGTATGTATGTTATGTAGTTTCTAATATATTGAAGGCCTTTTCAAAGTGTCAAAAGAAAATTATATTTATATCTATTTACCAATAAATATTAAGTGAAAATCTTCTACGATGTATTCGAAGGAAATCTCTTAATATTAATAGTTTTATGTGAAATGTATTTTTAAAAACAAATTTAATTGAGACATATGTAGTTTCCAAAATCTTAAAGGCCTTTTCAAAATGTCAAAAAATAATTATATTTATATCGATTTACCAATAAATATTAAGTCAAAATCTTCTACAATACGGCAATAAATCTTAATATTTTGTATAAAATCCTAAATAAGTTTTATTAAAACGTCAAAGAAAGTAATTTCGAAAACTTAATGCTTTTCGAGTCCAGGGTATCTGCCTTTCAACCTCAATTAAATGTTTCAGTTGTGAGTTATTTTTTCCATATTATTTATTACGCAAGAACGCATTGAATTGCAAATTAAAAGCTTTGGCCGGCTACATAATTTATATTTAATGATTTTTTAATAGCAATGACGTAAAAAACTGTGGCAAATGTTTTAAATTACAGTAAATCAAACTGAAATGCAGGCAGTGCTGGCAAGTTTTCTCACTGCGCGTGTCTGAGTGTCTGAGTTTCTGAATGTAGGTTCAATACAGTGGAACGAATGCGGCATTATACGCTTAAATTGTTTCACAATTAAACCAGCAATACATACTGTCTGGGCGCAAAGGAAATGGAGAGGGACGAAACGTGTGCAGGGATTGAAGGCTTTTGTTTATTGTCGGCAGATTATGAAGCGACGACGTAGTCACCGAACAAACCCAACAATAACGACAATAACAAGAGCAGCAGCAACCCACTGTACAAAAGATAAAACTTTTATCAGCTATTGTTTAAATGACGCGGATCCGCCGCTCAATGCCTGATGATGAGCTGCCGAACAATAGCAGGTAAAATGTTGTTGTGTGTCGACAGACCGAATTGAGCCATGTTTAATCAGCCAAAGGTTGACTGTTGTTGCTGTGCAGCGCACCAACAACACAACAACAATACAACAAACTAACTCTGCAGTGCCACATTTTGCCTCGACACGTGCAAAATGGTCAAATGAGTTTTCAACCGAGCGAAAGTTCAATACTTGTGATAAGCTCTCGTGAAAACAGCACGAAAGATACTTATTGCATTCGATTGATATGTACACAGGATTACACAGGAGCATTCGCATGTACATAAGGATGAATACGAATGTGCGTTTGTTGCTTCACTTCGTCTGTTAAGTGCATTAAATGCGAACGCCTATTAGCGCTAAACGGAAGTTTATAAACAATTAACTCAAATTCGATTGCTCAATTATTGCAACAAATCTAACAATTTGCAGAATACTAACAAATCGATTTATGCACTAATTCACAAACTACTTAACTCATTCAGAGATTATTAGTTTTGCTTATATTATTAGCAGAGCCACAAACCAAATATAATCTGTTCAATTGTACAGATGAAAGCTTCTGTGTACTTTGCACAAATTAATTTTAACTCAATTATTAAAGGTCTGCATTAAGGCATCACGCTTTGCTTATTACTAGATATTTGTAATGGAATTTCTTAGCGCTCAATTATAGAATTCCTAAAAAAAAACCAATCATCTCAACTAGCATATTTTAAAGCCATAAATGTTATGCCTAAATTGCCATTTAATACTGCGTTGAACTGTATTCGATCGTCCTGAAATTACTTGTAAAACGAAGCTGAGACTCTGTAGGCAAAGTCAACAGCTCGTGTCGTCCTAGCTGCTGATGCCACATTTATGCCAGTGGCCCCCAAACTGACCACAATAATAATTCAATCAATTTAAAACCAACACTTAATCAAACAAAACGCCACAAGACCAGAGCGACCAAATAAGAATAGAATCGAAAAGATGGAAGTTGCCTGTGAAGCTGGGGAGATAATAGATTGCATAAAGAAGAGAGAGAGAGAGAGAGAGAGAGAGAGAGAGATAAAAACGAAATACCAATAATTCGTTATGAAGTCGATGCTAATAACGCTCCAGTGCACACACAATGGACACAACGGTTGATGACGATAATGAAGATGAAGATTATGAAGACGATGAAGACGATGATGACGATGGTCTGAAGCATAGGCTAGCTGCCCTCTGAATGCTTAGGGGCAAGAAACATAACACACAGACCGCCGCACAGTTTGCAATGAATTTACACAAAATCGAAATCAGAAAATTACCATTATGCTGGACAGTCAGGCCCATCTATGGCTGATATTCCTTGTTCTGCTCGTCGTGGAGGTTGTTTCATATGACAGCAGTGAATTGCAACTCTAACCAGTTACAAATATTGGCCAGTGCTCTGGAATGAACGACATCGATGGCAACTTTGCAATTACAGCAAAAATTGTTGTTTGAGCCGAGGCAGAGAGAGAGAGAGAGAGAGAGAGAGACAGAGGCAGAGGAGAATGGCAACAGCTATCGCAATAGGAGAGCCGCAGCCACAGGACATGGCCCAGCCAGTTTGCAGGACTCTGCCATGGACATGGAGCCGGCTCGATGGCCGTTGGCTGCCTGGCTGGCTGTTCAGTGGGCGCCCCAGTTCAAATAACCCATTAACTAAAAACTTAATCAATTGGAACCTCAACCCCATTCATAAGCAGTGCCACTAGCAGCAGTGTAAATGAGCTGACAGCCTATCGATCCCTGCCCCAAAGGCACTACAAAAAAGCCTCCCAACTCCCAACTCTCCTCCGAGAGCTCTTCCTCTTTCTCCTGTCTCTCCTTTTAGCTCTGTTGATGATGCGGTTGACCATTCTTGGTTGCCATTAGCGACATTACGGCAGCCTAGACTCAGCTATGCTCAATGAATGCTAATAGACGAGCCTGGCAATTTTTTGCATTGCATGCGCTGCACTTTCTGCATTCATGCCACTGGCGCTGTGGGGTACGTGCAACATTTAGTCGCTGTCGACGCCAGTCAAAGTGCATGGACAATAACATTCTATAGCAATTATTTCTTACTCTTAATTGAATAACATAGCATTAAAATATTTATTAGCACTTTGTAGTTTAAGCCAATTAAATACGTCGATTTTTATGAATTATCTTTTATTTTATGTATTTTAGCTTGTTATATACACTGACTACTCGACATCAAAGTCTTTGTAAATTCCAATTAAAACCATGCCTGCGTTCTTCGGGTTTATTTTTCTATCAGAACATGTAAATGTGTTTTTAATAAACGATTTCCATAGCAATCAAATATAGATCGACGGTGAGAAAATAATTGACAAAAGTCGTATAAAAATATGTGTTAAGCGCTGCTTACTGCAGCAACAAAAGATCGTTTGTTTGTCTAACAACCGTGCAGACTTCAGACTGGGCTCGTAATAGCACGTAATTGGGGCCAAAATAAATACATATTTTTAATAATTGATTGATTTGTGTACGTAAATGAAACCGTCGCACCGAGTAAGTGAGTGAGTGTGTGAATGTTTGTTTTATTTGTGTGGTGTGGCCTTTTAGGAGCTTGGCAATCGAATTCTGTGTTGTTTCAGTTGGCGCACCTTCGGCAATTGCCAATAGTTTTTTTTTTTTTTTTGTTTTTCTTTGTGTATTTTTGCTGCACATGAAGTGGAGCACGGCGCTAGGTGCTTGGCACTCAAATGTATGCCACACTTTTTGCAGCATTCATTCGTCTCGCTGGCTGGCAGCTGCAGTTGTCGCTGCACACGCTGCCGCAGTCGACGAAAGGAAAACAATCAAATATTGAACGCAGGAGGCGGCAAACGGCGCCAGCAAATAAAATTTATACAACAGTCATAATCCATTACCCATGCCAGATGCTTGGTCCTGCAGTTTTAAATTGAATGGGATTCGAGCTTCGATTGGGAATGCGATTCGTATTGGGATTGGGATTGGGATTGGGCTAGCGATGGATTGCCGTGTTGGGCTGACTGCGTTTCAGCTTCCGCACGTTTATTAATTTTTCACTTGCCCTGTAAACATTTTTATGTATTTTCCTCACTAAAATCGATGCAAAAAAAAAAAAACACGAAGAATACTGCCATATAGAAGTGCAACTTAACTTCTGGGCAGCATGCGAGTGCTTTAAAATGTTTCAAAAAGGGAATGGAACGAATGAAGGGAGTGAAGGGAATGCGATTAAAGACAGTTGAAAATTGCATTTACGGCAAACTTGATTTTTAATTAATTAACTTTTACTTATTTACCTTGTAGCTCAGCGAACTGGGAAGACCATTCACCGGCGGCTCCTGGTGCGGCAAGGCCACTGGACCGCAATTGTATTTCAGCGAAACATCGACGGTGACAGCCTCAGTTAAGGTGAGTAAAGTTGCAGCTTACATGTTATTTTATTACTTGGTGTGTAATATCTAAAATGATTTTTTATTACACCAGCAAATTGTCTGTTAAATTCACATTTTGTTTTTAATTTAAAATTGAACATCTTGTGTGGATACGCGTCGTATGCGTAATGCCTGCTTGAGCAGCCATTGCCACTTTCTGATTAATATTTAAATAAATGCGCGGCCATAAAGGCAAATGGACAACAGCACTCCGGCCCGGCTTTGGTTTCGTGCTCCAGCCATCGCCAGCGCATAAATTATGAAAATTAATAAAAATTCATGCTTGATGCGACTCCCCGGACGGCCTTCAACCTAGCACTCACGATTGAGCTGCTGATGTTGCTGCTGAGAGTGCAACAAATTGCTCGAAGTGATGATGAGTTGACGTGGTCAGAGGCATTGCAGATTGCAGATTGTATAATTAAAAGAAAATTGCGTGTGCAAATGACAATGTGACGCGACAAGGGAGTGAATGAAAGCAAGTCTGAGTTAAACTCATTAACGGCGCTTGCGAAAGAATTGAAAGAGTTGAAAATACATCCATTCTGTTGCCGAGGCAGCTGTCGCTCACTTCTCGACAAATAAATATTTCAATGGCCGTGCAATCCTCATGCATCGATGTCCTTTATATCGGCACACTCTCTGACGGCTCAGCATTTCCTCATCTATCTGGCAAAGTTTCCTTCGTTCTACGCCCGTTTTTCTCCCTTATTTTTTCCACTCAATTTTCAGGTCATTTTAAGTTGCACCGTTATTGCATTGCAAGTCTTTTTCTCCTTTTTTTTTTTTTTACACTATGTCGTTTTGGCCTTTTTCACATTCTGTGCTTTGATGCTTTGCAGGTATTCCATCCGCCACGCAATATACGAGACGAGAAGCCCTTTGAGTTCAGCATAAGATACAAATTTATTAGCCAGTCCGATGCAGTTGTAAGGTAAGTTGTTGCGAAAATGAAAAATGCAGCCGAATTGCTTGGCTGACAAAAGGGAAGTCAAATGAAAGGGTAGATAGAAGACTTCTTCGACTATCGATTGTGATTCGTCTAGTGAAAAATACCTAAATTGTAGCTATTTTCAAATAGAAATAAAATGCGAATAAGTAACTACAATATTTGTATAAAATTTATTAAATAATAATGATGTATTAATATGTCTTGAATGCTGAAGGTTATATTCAGAAACATTGCACAAAAGTCTCAGCGAACTGTCTTTGCCCCCAGGGCAGCAATGCGTCAACTTATTACGTGCCCCGCAGTCGAGTCGAGCAGCCATAATTTATCATTCAGCCCTCGTGTGACGGAAAGAAAAGAGCAAGCTTTAAAAGTGTGGACAGCTCAGCAAGTTAATGTCACCAGAGGAGTCTGTGCTGAATTGTCTGTCTGACAGTTTGTCCTTAGTTTAGCAGCACTCGTAGCTCTTTGGCAGCTGAGCCAAAGTTAGGTTGAGCTAAATCTTTGCTACCTGCGAATGCTACAGCACAATGGCAACTGGAGTTGCTGTCGTTGTTGCCGGCATTGTTGCATAAAACATGAGCGGCAGTAACAGCTTCAGCTCCTGGCATGGCCGGAGCATGCTATATACGATTCATTCTGCCATCCATTTGTGCCTAGACGTGTGTCAAATTCGGTCTCTCACTGCGTCGCGCTCTTTGTCTTGTGTGTGTGACAGTTGTGTGCCGGATATGGCAATAGACAGAGAGAAATGAATAGAGAAATAGCAAGAGTAATAGAAATTGAAATGTATTTTTACGCCTCAACGAATTGCACACAATTTACAATTTACACGGATATTTATATTTACGACGGGTGCAAAAGTGCATTGAACACATCGCCTGCTGCTCGCAGGTGTCCGGCATGCGAGCCATTAGCAAACCAAACAGTGGCCAGCCAGCAAAATGAGCAGCGTGGGGAGCTCAACCTGAAAATGCCAGAGCGCATTTTATGCAAATTGCAGGCAGGATGAAAGCCCTAAATACCAAACAAATACACTGCAGAGACGACTCGGGCTAAACTAAATTAAATGCTCAACTCACTCATACACACATATATATAGCAAGCCCTGGACACTAATGCTGTGTGTTCGTTACAGGTATGGACTGCCCGATAAACCATTGGAACTGGGACGTGTCACACCCGGCACCTATTGTACGAGGCAATTCGATGAATGCTATCGTAACAAGTGCCGCCTGCAAAGTCCAAATTATCCTGGTATGTATCCAAGGAATGTCACCTGCTATTGGACCATTCGCCAGAAAGAGGTGCCGACCAGCAAGCACGCCATGATTGCCGTTAGCCAGGAGAACCAGCACAAGGCTTTAGTCAAGCGGTAAGTAAAAGACACAACCTGCCATGAGATAGTTCTATTGAAATGCCAAATGCTATTCAACGTGCATGGCGCACATTAAATAAGCATTAGCATTTTGTGGCTCCAGGAGAGCGTGCCGCATTTGTGTGACAAATTTCAATTTGCCAAATTGCAATTGTAACTCCAATTGCAGTTGCAGTGTGCAGTTTACAGTTTGTAGTTCACACTTTGCAACATCTCTTGTCAATAGCAAATGCGAGTAAAGCCATAAGCTGCTGGCCACTCAAAACTGTTGAGCATTTTTTGATTGTATTTGAATTTGTGTTTTATATATTCCAATTAAATGTTTGCATACAATGCATGCACATTAAATTAGATAGAAGCTGACAGGAAGCTGCATAGCTGCCCTTTGAAAAGCATATCCTTTTGAGTGTGTGCGAACCACTTACCAACTAATACACTTTTCAGACATGCAATTAGTTTTATTTTAAGGACAGAAATTGTAGAAATATCTACTTGATTGATATTCGGTATCGTTGATATAAGAACAACTGCAATTGCAACTGCAGTAATTTGACGAAAGAACTTCTTTATAATACAATTCATTCACTTCCCGATTAGAAACGAAATTCGTCTATGCATTGAAATTGCAGTGTATGCATTGAGGACTTAATTCCAATTGCGTTCATCCATCTGCTGGTTATTAACTTTGACAAGTTCACTGGCAATGTGCAGTGCAAATGACAAACAGCTCACATTTGTTTTTTTCCGGCTTATCGAAATGAAAATGTTTGCATTGCATTTAGCACTGATTGCAATTTTATTTTAAATACCTTTTTATTTTAGTGCAGCGAACGGGAAACTTGTGTGTTTTTCCTTTTGCGAATCTCTACAATTTTTTTTAATTGTTGTCTTTCACATTTCACATTTTTGCAGCTCGATTGCCAGCTTCAATAAGACCTCACGCTCGATACGCGCCTGGTCGGATTGCACGGGTGAACGGGACCATTTGATATTCTACGACGGCAGCTCGACCAATGATCCCGTCCTGGCTAAATACTGTGGTGGCGACTGGTTGCCGCGCGTCGTGTCCCGGTAAGTGCAATGAATGAATTGGAAACGCGCGCAACGCGAAGCTTTTGTGTGCTGTGTGTGTTGTGTGTTGCATTTGTGACTTGAAGCTCTTGTCAGGCATTTATTTAACGCCATTTCTCGCTTTTATGAAAAAGTTAAATATGAGCATTGCACAACTCATAATACATTTACAAGCCAAGCCAAGCCGCGACAGGCAGACATACAGAGAGAAAGATAGACTGACTTAGAGTCATTTTAATGAGCATGTGTTGTGTGTGTGCGGTCTGAGACCGCAGTCTTAGTGCACTGCACTGCAGTTGGCCTGGGGCGCATGTGTTCCAATTCAGTTACACATAGTTACTCACACACACACACACACACACATCAACGCACATAGACAAACAGAGAGAGAGAGAGAGAGAGAGAGAGAGAGAGAGATAGAAGAGAGTCGTAGTCACAGTTCATGATGCCTTTGTGTGTGCCTCGCAATTGTGCGCCAAGCTTAAGAAAAACCGGAAATTGGGTTGCTCGGCAGACAGACAAAGCGACCAAACCGACAGACTTAAATAGAGGCTCACAAACACAGTCACAGCACATAAATAGATTTACGTGCATGTGGCCCGTTTGCAACTTTTTGCTTGGCTATACAAAATACCCGTCTATTGAAAACTACATTTTGATGCATGTGATTTATGCCATGGCGAAGTCTCTGCTCATTAGTTGCCAAGTACATTCGAGAACTGCCACAATAAATTCTTAAAGCGTCATTCAAATCTAAATACAGAGCATAATATTGAATCACACCTTCTTTTATTCTGCTTTGAGAAAGTATTTGTCTGATGGAACTTATTTTATTAGTTTGTTTTCCAAACATGTATTGCTTTTACTTGTTTAATTCACTTCACTTTATTTGTGTTATCACTTGGTTTATTGGATTTAAAGTTCATAAATAAATGACAATAAAATATTTCATTTTTGATTCAATGTTTCTGTGGTACATAAATTTGTTGTTTTATATATTGTAATTTCTGGCAAAAGCAAGCTCTCTAAGCTGTTAATTGTTTCTCAGGCTTAGTTGGGTGAATTTTATGCATATTTTGTATATAAATTAAACATTTAAACATTCCATTGCAAATACTGTTTGTTATAATATTTATTCAGAATATTTCATACTGATTTCTGAAGAATTTTTCATGAAACTATACAAATAACTACTCTAGTCAATAGTTAAATCAAATGGCTTGAAAGAAGTGAGTGAAATTCTTCAAATATTTCGAGGGTTCTCCTTGCACATATTTTCTCTCAAACTTCAGGCTTCTCTATGCTCATAATCTATTAATAAACTGTCGCAAGTGCAAATTAAGTGTAATGAAGTTGAAATTAATAACGCATTTCTATTTATAAAAGTGCGAACGCTTAAACGCTTAAAATTGTTTTCAATTTTATTTTGCAATTATCTTAATAGTTATTTCTATTGATTACCTTCTTTTTAATGCACATTTCTTTAAGGTACATTATATATATGCATCGTATACTGTGGATATATGAAAATAGATTTCATCAGTCACCATTTGTGGAACTATAGCTGATTTTATATTGTTTTGCTTTGATAGACTCACAGTATACGTTCTTGAAGAAACGCCTTTGGTTAACCGGTCATTGAAGGGCCCAAGTGCAAACTGCGAGGCACAAACCACTCTGCCACTCTGCCACATGCCACATTCACATGGGCGACGTCCGCTTCACTTTCGGGCATTTATCTGCCACTTCAGATTGGCTGTAGTTGTTGTTGTAGTCGCTGTGCAAACTTTGAAGTTGCCAGCTCGCAGTCTACAGTTTGCAGTTCACAGTTTGCAGTTTACAGTTTGCGCTTTCCACAGACTTTTGAGACATGCACATCAACATTGATTGTTGTTCTACGATATTTTTTTCGTTTTTCTTACTATTTTCCAATCAGTTTTTTTTCGCTCAGGCAGCAGCCACTGAAATATTACCAAGTTGAAAGCAAGCCACAAATTAAAAGTTGCTTAAGCATTTTGATGGCTTTCAATGTCGATAATGATGGCGATGATAATGATCGCGATCGTTTCACCTTGCTACTTAATCTCTTAATGAGTTGCACTTGGGCATTTATTAACATTGCCCCGAGGACGCTGAGGAAAATTACAAAAGCTGAAATCTTATAAGCAAACATGCACACAGAACGCATAAAGAATGCATGCACCGTGAAATGCACACAGAAGATGATGAAGATGGCGACGACGATGACGGCGACGTTGACGTTGGCGTTGACGACGAAGCTGTGTCGAGGCGGTGCCGTTGATGGAAAGAAATCGACGCAGCAACCACCCACAACACACCACACACAGCACCCAGCGCTCGCTGCAATTTGAAGAAAAACGGCATTAAGTTCGCTTCAAAAGTTGTCCTCGAACCACGTTTGCCTTCGCCTCTCAGCGCGCTTCACGTTCTCCACGCCTTGCGCGACTTGAGCAGACGAATTATAAATGCACACACACACACACATGCAGAGTTGCATCAGCTGGCTGGGTGTGTGTGAGTGTGTGTGTTTGAGTGAGTGTTGGCTTACAGACACCTCAGACATGACAGTCATACAATTTGCCTGGCATTTTTCCTTTGGCGCTCCGCCTTTCCGACTTTCCACAGCAGAGGGATTAGTTGTCGGGTTGGCAGAAGGGGAAGGGGAAGGGGAAGGGGAAAGCGTTGCCACAGCAAAATTATTAATTTCCCACTGCAACGTCAAATTGCAACGTCTCCGCGTCCCCATGTCTCTGTTTGGCTTCTCAATTTTTTCCCCATTACTTTTTTCTGGGGAAGAAGGAGGCGTAAACAGCTGTTGCCTTGTGAAGCGTACTACAATGAGGGAGAGTGTTATCTTTTTAAATGACATATTAATTTTTAGATAGCTATTAGTTTGCTGTGGCTTCATTTTCGTGACCCAAGCCCGAAAGTTCTACCTGAAGACGAAAGTTTCGTCGTGTGTAAATATGTCGAGATAAGTCCGCACTTTTAAGTGGAATAAACTCGGCGCTAGTAGTTGCCCTCATATGTTTACTTTCAAATGAGTTTTCGTCTGACGCAAAGTTAATTTAAACTTATGAATTTGTTTAAAACACTTTTTAATGAATTGCTCAACTTGTCTTCTAAGACAGCAAAATAGTGTTTGCAAACGATTACGAATGAAGGCGAAAATAATCTATGTGCAATAGCAAATATCCTCAGGATATTCTTGCAATTTCAACAATATTTCCTGAGTATCCTCTGCAACCTTAGCCATAGCGTCAATCAACTGCCTCTTTAATCCTGTTATGTACTGCATTTGAAGTCAATCAAGTTGTCCGCCGTAAGTCTGTCAATCATCGGCATTGGAACTATGAGTAGTTCAATTAGGCGCCTGCCGCTGCTGTACCTGCAGCCTTTGTTTGCTCCATTGGGTTTGTGGCTCTCAAAGCACGCCTCAAATTCGCTCGTAATTCCGTTAACCAACTTGGCCAGCACCTCAGTCTGCCACTGCAGCAGCAGTCGCAAATCTCCATGATATTTTCAAGCCACAAAGACCACAAGATGGCCGCGCAGCCTTTTGCGGTCAGACATTTGGTAGTCCAAGGTAGCAAAGTGTAAATTCGTGACCAGCTACGGTCTGTGCGGAATTGCGGAGAGTCGAGCAAACGCATATTTCAGGACACGCATTGATAAACACCCGTCAGGAAGGGGCAGTGGAGCGAGGCTTGTGTTGATTTTACGACGCCCACAAGTGCCGCAAGCCATTAGGAGGCAGCCGAGTGCGTCGCAAGGACACGAAGGGTATTCCACTGGGAAGCAGTCAACATTTGTGGGCTTTATTAAAAATTAATTTGCTTTTCATTTGCAGTTTATTGCACTTGGCAGTGACAAAAACGTTGCAGCAGCTGCCAGCTGACAGCTCCTCTCACACTTAAGCTTCTTCCCACCTCCCCAACTCCCCCAACTCCTGGCCCCCTATAATTCTCCACACGTGCTGAAGATGTGACATTGTCTGTGTCGGGGTGTGTGAATGTGTGGGTGCAACTTGTGTGTGTATTTAGGTGTTTGAATAATAAGAGCGCCACAGCTTTTGGCTGCTGTCTCTTTTAGCCACACTTACACGTATTAAAAAGCCATTTGTGTTGGCCATGTTTGATGGCTTTTAACATCGGCCCCGCCCGTTGTGCGTGTGGCGAGCCTTGACAAGTGCCAGGTGGCAGCTCCTGTCTCTTGAATTTTATGTTCTTTATATTACTCATACGCAGGCACGGGCATAAAAATTCAATTTGAAATTTAAATTGAAAAGCTTTTCGATTGCTTTCCGAAATTAATAAAAATGTTTCGGAAGCCTCTGCCAACTGTCAAAGAAAACATGCAATTCATTAGAATGAATCGAAGCAACAACGACATTGAACGTACTATATTCCAGAAATCAATTCATCTTCCTGGAAACCAGATCACAAATATATTCGCTTAAGCCTTTCAATGTTACTTGACACAATCGCATACTCAAGCAGTCGACCAAAAGTGGCCAAAAGTTTTATGAGCACTCGATGTCATTGCCATCTTTGGAGTCCTTTCCAGCCCAGCTGTCTCGCTTGTCCTCGATTTCTCTCTACTCTTCCTGCAGTTGTGCGCTGGCGTCGCGTCGTCTTCGATGTGAATGGTGCAACACCCACGGCTGTTATTTCATAATTTTTAGCCAAAAATCAAAAGACAAATGGCCCCGACAAATGTTGGCCCGTTGTAGATTCGTAGATTCGTTACTTGCGATGAGTTGCGTTGCCAACAAATTTCCCTACAACTGCTCGGCGGCGCGGCGGGCGCAACAACAATGGCGAAAAAAGTTAATTTGGCAGCAAAAATGCACACAAGCAGACGACGGCAGCACAACTGACAGACACTTTAAATAGGCGGAGAAGGAGTGGGCGAGAAACAAGGAGTTCGGGGACAAGTCTGTTGGCAAAACTGTGAACCAAAACAACACAAAACACAACAAAATACTGCGTCATACTTTTAGGCGCGCCCGACTTTTCTGGCACGCTCAACACTCGTTTGTTTATCACAACATCTCCCTCCCTGTGTGTGTGTGTCTGTGTGTGTGGCCAACAACTTTACGAGTTTGCTTGTTTGCCGAGTTGTGCAAATTAAATTTATGAGAAACTAGTTTCTTCACGCCTCTAATTGGAGTGCCCAGTGATACGCTTGTTGGCCAGCCGCTAGACTCTACAGATGCGGCATATGCGCAATCTATGCCACAAAATATTGCGTTGTTTACTAAGCTTGTGAATACTTTTCAATTGGCTTAATCAAAGTTATATTTTAGTTATTACTTAATACAACTACCCAAATAACAAGCATAACAATACAGCAATAACTTTTAAGCTTCGTGCGGATTAACAACTTTCTACAACTCTTGGTTAAATTATATATATTTAAACAATGAATAAAATAAACTGTCTGTAATATATGATAAAATTTATAAAAAAATTATAACATACAACAAAATATATTTAATATTGACTCTTGTAGTTAAAATTATTAAACAAAAACTTAAGAAAATCAATTGAGCACTTGACTAATGTAGTTTGAAATCAATTTTTCTCTTTCTCTATTTTGCAGTGGCCCGGAAATGCTTGTGGCTTTCCATTCCAGCCCCTTCTCGGCACCCCTGCAGCAGGGCATACCGAATCGAGGCTTCGAACTGGATGTGGACATATTATTTACTGACTCCGATTCACATGATTTTGCGCAGGGCACGAAAAATCTTTGTGAATTTCATATTAATGCATCGAATCCCGGTAAGTACCGAGAGAATAAGACAGCCAAGCAGAAACACAGAACAATTGTCGAGCTCAGCTGTTAAAAATGCGAATATTAATGAGCATGACAGCCACGCCTACACTCATGCATACCAACACATTCACACATACGCACATGCACACATGCAAACAAGCGTTAAACTAGGTCAGCCGAACGTTGAATGCGTTCATAATATCTTCCTTGCTATCCCTTGTTGTTGAACATTTCTTCTGCTTGTCTGTGAGACATCCTGTCTTTCCCCACTTTTCCCCCTCTCACTTTTTGTCTTCGTCTTAGTCTCTGTCTGCCTTTTGTTCATTAAATGCAGCGTTGATTCTGCTGTATTGTTTAATTTATAAATGATTATTATTTATATTGCTTATTCATTAATGCCGCTTGAGTGAACGCACGCTGCAACTCCACAAGCTCTCAACATCTCAACTTCATAGCCGACTCGCTGCACAACGGGCAGCTAATTAGCACACGGCGTCTTGCAACAATCCAAAGTAGCATCCACTTTACTTTTGCACAGTTTCTACAAGCCAAGGGCTTCAATGAAGGGCATGACCGATGAATTGAGGTCTGAGTGTAGCATCCTGTAGGGCTAGCTGTCCTTCATTAGCTGGAGGCTTATCTAGACGCTTTTAATAGGTTTGTAATTTAATTCGAGGCTAGACGAAATTGAATTGACATGATCTGGTAGCGATTGACGTTGTCAGATTGCATGCTTGAAGATTGTCTCGCATTTGCTTTCGCTGTATTTTCGCTTCTCTGCTCTACTCCTGTAATAATAAAGTTGTGAACAAAATAAATTAAGCTAATTGCTAATTATATTTATTTTTTAGTTTCATTTGTTAAGTTGCGTCCTATATTAATTGCTATTTCAGTAAAAATTGCATGAACACTAAAAATCTTATATTTAAAAAAGTCGTTGCATACTTTTCGGCTGTCACAATTTTGCAAACAAATTTCCAAGGGAAAGCCACAAATGACATGTTTGAAGATTATCAAGTATTTGCTTTCGCTGTACTTTCGGTGCTATGCTTTATTTCTGTAACGATTAATTTATGCACAGTAAACTATGCGAATCGGTAATTTGTTTATTAATATTTGTTTGTAAATTTACTTTCTGTAAAAATATACCGGTAACACAAAAAATACATTGCATACTTTGCGTCTAATGTGATAATTTACTTAGAAATTAAGAACGGAAAGCAGAAAACGATTTGTAGAACGCTTCGCAATTGATGTGCCTCCCACTCAACAGTATGGCTGATGAGGTAGCGTGCGGTGAGCGGGCGTTCGGTGTGCGGTGGTGTAGACAGACACCATAATATACTCGCTTAATTGCGGTAAATTTGTAAGCTCCTGCCCATAAGCTGTGTGCTTAATTTGATTCTATTTTTTTTTTTTTGGTTATTTTGTTTTTGCTTCTTTGGCGTTGGTCAGCAAGCCGCTGCATTTAATTGAAAAATTATTAAATGAAATTTCGGCGCGCAAAGCAAAAAAACGACGAACAAATTCTTTCAACCACGGTCTGACAATTTGTGCAGCCTCAAAGAAGGCAACGTTCTTTAAACATTCGCACGGTTTGATGTGTATGTGTGTGCTCGAGTGTGTGTGTGTGTATCTGTGTGTGTGGCAACCGCTAATGTTCATTAATTTGCACTTAATAACTTTTGAGTAGGTTTTATTTTCGTGGCTATTTTTTTGAAGCTTTACGCTCTTCAAATTTGCTTTATTTGTAAATTCTGTTCATTTGAAATTAGTTTTCGCTGGCGAACTCGACCAAGCAATTTTGACTTGCTGCCCAAGCCGTCGTGCAGCTGTGCAAACTTAAATGAAAATTCCCCTTCCCCTGCTCTCGCTCTCATCCTATTTACTTGTCTTCCAAGTGTTCACCAGCTTTTCTATGCCCCGTATTGTTGCTGTGGTCATTAACTTGCCAGCTTATTTGTTTGTTATTTTTGCTGTACTTCCGCCAGTTTTGCCCGTTTTGTTGCTCCTCCTTAATTTTTGACCGTTTAACTTTTGTGAAATGCCTCAACTCAACTCGACTCAACTTGACTCGACATCGACTTCGACTTCAGCTTCATTTTTAGCCATATCCTTAGCCTTAGCCTAGGCGTTAGTCTTGGCGTTTGCTTTGGGCTTAATGCCCTGGGAAATGCCGCAGATGTGCCCTTTACCCGGGGGATAATCATTAGGCGGAGGCGTGAAGCTGCCATATCTATCATAGTTTTAATCTGTGTTCACATCAATGGCAACTGTAGGACATGGTTGAGAATGTTTTAGACGAAGCGAAACATAAAAAATGTATCACAACAGCTGCAAGCACTGAAATAAGCCAAAGAAATCGAAAAGTTCTTGTTATATGAAATGTTTATGACAATTAAATGCCTGGCTTAAAGAACATTCTATCTAAGAGTTGTTCAACTGAAACTAAAACTTTCGGCTAAACAATTTGATAAACAGCAAACAAAAGTTTTTGGCAAAACTTATGAAAGCCTCTATGGAAATCATAAATAGAATTTGTGTGGGGAAATATTTATTATTAGTTTTATGAGCAAAAGTTGTGAAAAAATAAAGCACTCAAATCAGGATATAAATCATAAATAGCATTTGAATTATATTTTAGCAAAACAACTTCCAATCATTATCTAATATCTAATGTATGTAATTTGATTCTTCTCAGCTGCTTTTAATTAGCATAAATTTATACCAATTTGAATAGCTGTCGCTAAAGCCTGTCTTGCGAACACAATGCATAAATTGAAAGTTGAGTCCGTAGGATTAATTCGACTAGAAAAAGTCCGGTCCGCTCACTGGGTATACAGCAGTCAAATAATTGAAGTCAAAGTTTGTGTGGTGCAGCTGGTGGCTGACAATTCAATAAAATTAGGAGTGCTTTAAACAGGATCGCCTGCAACGCCATACATGCATGCAAAATTTAATTAAAAGTCAACGCACACAGATGGAACGAGTGAAACAGAAAAGTATATAGCTTCAGCTGCGGTGGACGTAGTTCTACATTTAATTAAACGTAATTGGAAAAGTTATGGCAAAATCAAACCGAATTAAATATGCAGCTGATTTTGTTACGTAATCATCGTTCAAAAACTAAACCAGCAAATGAAGCAACGAACTCAAATTGCAGTTCTGTTAATCATTCGCTATGTTGTACGCCATGGGAATGTAAATGTTGGACTGTTTATCAAGCTCTATAGTTACACACACATGCACACACATGCACACACATGCACACACATGCAGAGAGCCACAGCTCATTATTACAACTTTAAAATGACCTTTGGTGTTCATAATAAATTGTTTTGCTCTCTTTTCGCATTTTGCATATTTAAATGCAATGCATATTGAATTTTTCGGCTGCTTAATGATCATGTTCCTTGTTGTTGTTGTTGTTTGGCTTGTGTGCGTGGGCGGAGTGAGGGCCGAGTGTTGAACAAACAAAACCGCGCTGCGCACAATTGAAAGCAAAATGAAACGATAAATATTTGGTTTTCGTTAAAACTTTAATTAAAATCATGCTGCAGCCCGCAATAATTTATTTGTAGCGCATGCTTTTTGGCATTTGTGTTAGTGGCCTTGTGTGTGTAACTGTTTGTGTCTCTCATTCTCTCTCTCTGTGTGTGTGGGCGTATCGATAACAAAACAATTATACTGCTTTACTTTTTGTTCACGTTACCTTTTGCTGCCCGCCCTTTGGGTCATTATAAATGTTTCATACAAAAGCGCCACGTTTTGCTAATTGGACCTGCCGCGGAATGTTGGCCAAACTCCTCGCCTCCCACTTGGGTTTTTTATTATTTCTTTATTCGTGTTATCCTTGTTGGTGCTGCTGCTGCTGTGTTTACCTTGTGGCACAAGTTGGTGTAAAAATATGCGCATTGTTGCACCTGCCACCGTCGAACGAATGAATTACCATCAAATGTTGCGCCTGTGGCAGTCGCATTCATATGGCATTCAAATTGGTTTGATTAGCTCATTAACAATTCATAAGGTCGGTCATTGGCAATTACTCTGAAGAGGGCAGAGTTTGAGGAATGTGCCTAAAATAACAGCAAGTAGAACTCCTTAAAGCCGACCCGAATTCTAATGAAGAAGAACTAAATAAAGAACATATTTCAATAAGTGAATGACTGCAACAAATTTTGCTATTAATATACGATTTAAATTATATAACAGAGGTATTATTTTTAAAATGACAACACGAATGATATGAGCTAAAAGCAAGTGAAATTGAATTCAAATTGTGGCCATATCGATAAAGCATTGAATACTTATAAAAATGCCCACATCTCCTATCTGCAGTACATCAATGAAGGAATTGAGTTGATTAGAACATTCCACATAAAAACGTATGTACAGACATTTCCCCCAGCCCCCAAAAATGGCCACAAATAAGATACTTTTCCGCCAACTGACAATTTTGCTTGACACTTAAGCTGACAGGCAACGCAACGCCCTCGATCACTTTGGCTGGCGATGGGGAAGTCGAAGTCGAAGTAGAAGTGAAAGTGGAAGTGGAAGCCGAAACGGCGTTTTAATTACCACACCCCCGCACAGAAAACTCAAGCTGGCCCATCTAATTAACGCTAATCAACTTGCTGACACTCGAATTGCTGCCCAGCCCCAAATTTATCCCCTCGCAATTCGGAAAATATAAGACACAAACACAGTCACTAAGCCGCCAAAAACGGAAAAGTCGCCCGCCCCAATGATTTGGAATTACTTGATGTGCGGCAAGTGTAATAAATTATTATTTATGCCGAGCACAGAGCATGTGAGCCAATGAGGATGAGAATGAGAGATCACAGATGCTATAAATTTATTGCACCACAAGCCGAGTAACATTTCCGTTGAAGCCGAAAACCGTTTACCCAATGATTTGCTTGCGAATGGCTACAATGGATGTGTTTCTGTGTGTTTGTGGAAGCAGAACCCTAAAAATATGTTCAAATACGTAGCAAATATACAACATTTTATTACAAATAAACTGGTAAAGGATGCGAGCGGAGATAGCAGAGAGATGGAAGAGAAAAAAAAAGAAAAAGTGGGCGCCTACAATAGATACATTTCCACGTTGGCGGAAGTTGCTTTGGCATTTTTATTGATTTACGGATTATTGTGGACCCAGGGAGCAGGGGAGGGAAGCTGAGCACAGCTAAAGGGAGTGCTGCCAGACTTTCTCAAAAGTTCTCAAAGATTTGCTTTCTTTCATCTAGACCTCACTCGACTCGATACTCGGTTTACGGTTTAGTTTTTTGGTCTGTTTCGGTTTCGACTCGGTTGAGTTATGTGCGCATTTCTCAGTTGTTGTTACAGCAGCTCCCAAAGTTTGCAGCAAACTTTAACCAAATCTTTCAATGTTTTCGCAGTTCTGTTCTTTTCCATTTTTTTTCTCTTTGAGTACAAAGAAAGTACGTGGCAACTTGTTGAAATTTTGGTACTTTTTAATTTTGCAAAGTCAACAGGCCAAAGCCGAAATAAAAAAATAACGAAAGAGGGGTAACAGGAGCATAATGCAAATCACACAAAATTCAGAGTAGACTCAACCAAAATTTGCATTGTTTAATGTGCGCTAGCTGAATTTAAATGTGTGTGCATTTTGTATTTCCTAAAATCTTTTTAACTTCATTTTGGGCAGGCATAACTTCAGCGCATAGTTGGCACAATATGTGTAAAATTTTAAACTTCGGTTGCACATCTATTTTAAACAACATAAAATTATTCAATTTAAATGTTTGTGGTTTGCCAAGTTTATAAGCTGTTCATGCAGCCTCAAAATAAGGCATGAAAATATTGAAAACTAATAGAATAAATTTAAATAATGATCAAGGTTGTGTTTAGTAACTAGAACAAATCTCAATCTATAAGTATAACTTTGTTGCACTTTAGCAACAATGAACGCACATTGACATATATTATCTGATTTGCTCAGCCAAATGGATGCTGGCCTTTAACTAACAACGGAAACTCTATAAAATGTTGCAGAATTGGGGAGAAAATGAACACGGAAACGTCTTTTATTAGAATTTTGCCATAAAATCGAACCACAATGGAAGCGCACACATTCAAATGAGGTCATTGCCTGGCTGATTTGGCAGACAATGGCGGGGCAACGACGGCTGATTCACTGTGCCACCGCACTTGTGTAGGCGAGTGTAACAGTCGACTAGGGGGCGTTACACAGTATATATAAGTATATATATATGTGCATATATAGTATTCGTCGTTGTTTGGTTTGCTTATTGAGTTGCAATTTTGTTTGCAATCAGCGACAAAATGCATAAAGTCGAGTCGTGGGAGGACAATGAGGGAACTGAGGGGCAAGTCAATGTGTATGTGTGTGTGATGTGCAAACAACAAATTAGCATATTTGCACATAACGACAACATTTTATTTGTATTTGTGTGTAAGTGTGTGTGTGTGTGTGCCTATGTGTAATGTAAATATTTAAAGATGATTTTGTGAATGGAATGTATGTGAGTTTATTTTGTCAGACAGACAGACTATTTAACTTTACGCAGCCCATGTTTTTGTTGTTGTTCTGCTGTTACTGCACAGAACGAATATACAATGTACAATTTGTCATATTTATTCATTGTGCAGAACTTGAGCGTGATTGGGCAACCAGCCAGGCGATTCAATTATTATCTTAGCTGGCAGTAAAAGCAATCAAATCAAGCACATCTCCAACCTACTACAACTTTGACACTTCCTCTGTGGCAAGGGGACTGGGGACTGAGGGGGAAGCGATGCCAGTGGCAATTTTATTGCTGCGAAAACAAAACGTTTGCAATTAGGCATCGGCAGTGCTGCTGCAGCTTTTTGCTTATTTCTGTCCTAATTATTGGACCTAATCACAAATACATCAGGAAAATTGGTTACCGCCCCGAGGCGCATGTTGCAGCATATTAATTGAAATTTTCTCGCCAACCCCTCTGCTCTGGCTTCCCACTAGTTTTGCGGTACACTGTCAAGAACAATAATGAGCTAACAAACATATAAATAAATGTATGTATATTGCACACATACATGTGGCAGATTTTGTAAATTTCTGCCGAAAAACATAATTGACTCGCCTTTGTGTATTGGCCCGTGAATTAATACAACTGTTTGGCGCTCATTTCATATTTATGGCATTTCATTGCCATTTTTTTTTTTTTTTTTTTTTGGTTATTATTAAAAAATTTGCAAAAGCAACAGATTCACATGTTTATGTCAGTTTTTATACAAATTAAATATGACTGCTTTGAAGTGGTTTTAAATGTTAATTTTATTGCGCCACAAAAGAATGTTTGTGTTTTACATTTTAAACACCTGTAATTTACTAAATTTATTAGTTTTACTTATGTAGTAATTCTGTATACATTTAAAATACTTACCAAATTAAACAAAGTAAAGCAACAACTAGAAAGGTGTGAAACAAAATTTGAACAGTAGAGTCAACTAAAACTTTATGATTTTTGCTTTTGCCATTTGGGCCATTCGACCAGAAATACGCATCAAAATCTGCCATCGATGCAATGTCAATTGCAAATGGAGCAGCCCGAGGAAGGCAAAGGGCAGAAATACAAACTCAAACAGAGAGAAGCAGAGTTAAATTGGAAACCACACGAGAGTTTCGAAAGTGAATGAAAATTGCTGTGATTTTAAAACAAATACTCAGCGCATGAAATACAAAATACAGAATACGGAATACAGAATATTCACATTGGGCACTCACAGCACTCAAACACTTGGGCACTCGAGCAGTCGACACTCATGTTTGCCAATTCATACTGTATTGCTTATATGAAATGTAATCATTGCCATTTTGTGCGCCATGTGAATTAGTTAACGCTATATAGAAGCACACGGCCAAAATTACATTCTGACATACAAACACACAAATGTAGGGGAGCGAGTGTGAGTGGGGCAAAGTTTCGGTCTCAGCTGCAGCGGCAGCAATAAATTTCGAGGGCATACAAAATGGCGGCGACTTCGCCATTCGCCATTGCTGGCCAATACAACGGCACAATGGCAGGCGCACAGCGGAATAATTCAAGACCCGGAATCGGAATCGCTGTCAGGGTCGGAGTTAGAGTTAGAGTTGGAGTTGCGGTCGAAGCTGGAGTTGCGGAGTCAACGGACCTGTGCCGTAATACTAGCAATAATAATAATATGCTTATCAGCGTGCCATAAAGCGGGACTCAACGCAACGCGATGCTACGCGACTATAGAGCCACGCACGCCGCTGGATAGTTGGCGCGGTGCGGGGCGGGGAAACCGCAAGCGTGGCAATAAAATTGTTATTTTTGCGATTTATTATTAGAGTGCATTTGGGTTTTTGCGGCCCCGGCCACAAAATGTAGTCGTAATTGTGTGCGCAACGCATTTCGGCATTAAATTATGGGGTGTTAGTTTTATTGATTGTGTGACTCCCACACTTCTCCACCTCTCCCCCCCAATGTCCCTGTCCCTCACTTCACACTCACGCTGTCTCCGCAGCTTGATTGAGTGGCATTTCGTTTGGCCCTGTTGTTTGATTGCTTGTTAGGTTTTTGTTATTTTTCGATTTGGTTTTTCGCCTCTGCGCAAATTAAATACAATTGCCCCCAGGCAGCCATATCTATATCCACACATAACGAACCCAGTATCAACTTATGTATTTATTCAGACATGTGCATATGTGCGTGTGTGTGTGTGTGTGTTTGAATATGTTTCGATTTTTGCCATTGTTCTTGTTTATGCTGCATTGCATTTAATGCATTCAAACAATTAGTCGTCGCAATCGGAATCATTGGCTGGCTGTGGAAGCCATTGTCCTGCAGCTATTTAAAATGCAATTCGCCTCTATCTCTCTTCATAGGCGTATCGCATATTTTATGTGCCCCGAATTGACATAGGCTCCATTCCCTCCCCACACTCCCACCCTGAAAGCTGATCAGAAGCCACAGCAGTGTTTGGACTATAAATATGCCAATCGCCTTTTTAAAATCACATTCAAAGCTCTGTTCACAGCCATATTTATTACTCTATAACTCAACTTTGGCTATAGATCTCACAATTATGCATACATTACCCGTAGCTTACTAGCTCCATATCTCAATAATAATTTAGTTTTTGACTTATAGTTTGAGTTGCCATTAAAGGAAAACAAAATTGTTGCATGAATATAAAAAAAAGTTGCACTTTTTAAAATGTTGAAAGTTAAACCGAAATGATTTAATTCTTCAAACTTCCATTAGTTTTTAAAAAAAAAAAAAAAAAAACAAAAGTTCACATCTGATTTTGTATTTGTCATATAAAAGTTCCAAAAAGTTGCATTAAGTTCCTTATTTCATTTTTATCTGCTGTGGCAACTAAATAGAATCTTCTTCACCTTCTCTACATTAGTATTTCATCCTCAACTATTTCAGTAACTTAAATTGTATTCTAAATTATTCTCTATGCAAAACAGATTCTTTTGTTTTCTCCATTATTAATTAATGTCTATAGCTTGCAATGTGCATTGTTTGTAGCATATTTAGGTCGCTTTGTATTTCTTTGGTGAACGTCCCTAATGTGCCTATTATCCCTTTTAGCCCTTTTTATGGGCAACTCTTGCGTTGATGGTGCAAATATGGCAGCGATTCAGCCTTAAAGGCTAGAAGCATTGCTTAAAGCCGCCTTAAGTGGCTCTCAGCCGTTTCGCATTCGCTTTAATGGGCGCAACCAGCGCAATGTGACAATAAAAAGCCCATAAAAATGTATTAGATGAGTGTGTGGCACGAGGCACAAACACACAACCACACACACACACACACATTCACACACGCACAACAAACATATGTGTAAAATAGAGTCAAAGCCGTTGCGTCCAAAAACATTCTGAAGTCTACGGCATCGAAACAGAATTCTCACATTTTATTCTCTGCGCTAGCTGGCAACTTTTGCCTACTTTTGCGCGGTGAGTGTGTGTGTGTGTGTGTGGCAGCTGCAACTTTTACCAACTACTGCCACTCGATGCGGCACATCAAAACTCTTTGGCGCTACATCAACTTGAAGTTGAAAAGCTGTCGCAGCAGTTAGGAGCGACATTCTTGGCCCAGGTGTTATCATCGATACCGTTGACGTTTGCTTCCCTTATAGAGACCCACAAAAACGAAAGAGAGAGTGAGAGAGAGAGAGCAACACTCACCTTGCCACACAGTTACTCGATGGGTTTTTCTCAGTGCCGCATTGCAACAAATCGTGCGACTTTTTGCAATTGAAGAGCGGCTTGCTTGCCTTCTGCCTTCTGCCTTTTGCTTTTTGCTTTTTGACTTTTGCTGTTTTGCTTTTGGCGCGTTTCGGTTTCGAGCTTGTCTCGATTTTCCCTCTTTGCCGTTTTTAATTTGTCACTTGAAGCAAAAGTTGCCAAAGTTGTCCCTTGACTGACGGCCCTCATGTTGTTTGCTCGCTTCTCGTGGCTGCTCGTTTAATTCATTTCTCTTCCAGTTGCTCTTGCCTCGAACAACATTAATTAATGCCAAGTGTTGCAATTGCAAACATCTCTACAAACATACGTATTTTGCATTGTGCAACACTTGAATTAATTGAAATACGTTTACCAATGGCAAAAATATAATTTGAAACCCAGCTTATGTATTAAACTGAAGTAAATTAATAAATTAAGGCATACTTCAAGCATATGAATATTGTATTTTATTTCATCCTACGCATTTAAAATTCGAATTGATTTTTAAATTGGCCTCAGACTTTATAAAGTTTTAAGAAAGTTACAAAAATAAAATATTTTTATATATGTATTACATAAAATTAATGGCTGAAGAACCAATACTTTTTTAAAGTTTGTTGCTAGAAGAAAGATAAATTTGAAGAGAAAGTTGAAAAACAATCGATTTTTAACCTATTTTTAAACCAAGACATATAAATAAAATCTACATGTAGTTCTAGATAGATCAAAATGCATCAACCCAATTCACTTTGACTGGTTAAGAAACATGCTGTAGCCTATAGTTTATCATTTTGCAAAAATCTTGTGAATTTTCTACCCACGCAATGAAGTGTGAGTGTGGAAAGAGTCGAGCGAGGGAAATGCAAAAACTACTCGTGACTGTGAGAGCTGAGAGGAGAGTGTAAATTAACCTAAATCACATGTAAGCCGTTTGTCATACAACGTTCTTAGAGTATATTAAAAAACGGCGAGAAGCGGCCATGAGTTGACAATTCACACACACGTATATGTATATGTATAAATATATATAATTATCTCGCTCGCACGCATTGCGTGTGCAACTAATGCTGTCTCTATCCGTCTTCTTTTACAGATGATGTGCTCTTCTCACGTCGCGGCCGTATGGGACGCATTGTGAGTCCGCGTCACACGCTTCCGCCGAACACAACGTGCACGTACCACTTTCACGGATATCCTGGTGACCTGATTTGGTTATCGTTCACCAGCTACAATCTGCAGATACTGCAGCAGGCGATACACGACAACAATACGCTGGGACGGGTGAGTGAAACCGTTTGAGGCCTCCATTCGAAGGGTGTGAGTGAGTGGGGTGGCCAGAGGGAGGGGAGAGGAAAGTGGGTTGAACTGTAACATAAATGTAGCATAAATGCATAAAATGTACGAGTGCGTTGCATGAGGGGGGAGTTGAAGTATCTGAGTTGTTTGCATTGTGCGCTTAAACGCGTCGCGTTCTATGCCAACGCTGGATTCACTTGTCTATTGTCTTGATTTCTATACAGTAGTATATATATGTATATATACTGGGTATTAGTGCCAGTCGAGCGACACTTTGTCTTCTCACCCAATTAAAAAGCAGTCGTTTGTTGTGTGTGTGTGTGTGTGTATCTGTCTCAAATGCCGCAACAAAGGCAAGCAAACTAAAACACACACAGACACACAGAGAATTGCATACAATTTATAATTAAGTGAAAGACTTCATGAGCCAAGGTATAGTTGGGTCATGCGGCATGCGCCATGCGATGTGGAGAGTGGCGAATGTGGCCGAGAGGATTTTCAGCACTCGCTGTAACTGTAAAGTTTGCCCAACGGGCAAAAGAAACTGCGTCAAAATGCGACACTGTCAGCAACACGGCAACAACAACAACAATAACAACACCACAATGGCAAAAACAACAACAAATGTGCTTAGTTGCAGTGCATTGCAGAGACGGTAACAGCAACAGCAACAACAACAGCGACAACAAAGACAAAACACCTTTCGTATTGTGCGTGCATTTTTAATGTGCCTTGTTCGCTGTCTAACGGCCCGTAAACTGTGTCAAGGTGGATATAACTGTAAGTGAAAACTACTATATGTGGAACTATGTCTGTAATGACTAGCTGCAGGGTCGTGCAGGAGGCGGGCACTCAGCTCAACTCAGCAGTGTACGTCAAAAGCTTAGCGATAAATGAATTAAATGATTATGTAGGGCAATTAACAGCGCATATGCTGTTAGTAACAGCACGCTTGTAGGCATTTAACATTGCAGGCCTATGTTGCCAGACTACATAACTTTCCAAGCTAACAGCGACAGTCACTGTACCAAAATGTTGCAAATGTACCTTTTCCGATATAAATGTACCAAAAACACTTCAACAAAATGTGAGCTCAATTGTAATTTTGCAAATGAAAACAAATGAATTATTCACTATATTATTTGTATAAATTCATATAAATTCGTAAATAGCTACAAATGTACCTAATTTAATCTTATTAGCTGCCTGCCAATTTCGATCAATTCATGCACAAAGTAATTTTGTATTGTTAAATGCGGAATCTAGCACGGATTCAAGTGTTGGAAGTGTTGCTTGCCATATTTGTCTAAGCAGCTTGTCTGCCGCTAACAGTTTTCCACAGCTGCCTAACTCTGCGAGCTGAAGGATCAAATGTCTGCACTTCCCGTTTGTCACCTCAATTACTTATCGCATGTGAGGCACATCCAGTCTCATATTATACAGAGCGACTTGACATATAAATTGCCTGAACTTTTTCAAGGCCTTTTTGTGTATAGACGCTCACTGAAAGCGGAGACACCTAGCTCATTTCGTGGAGTTACTTTACAAAACTGTTAAGACATAAATACGAGAGGAGTGCCAATTAATTTTGAAAATCCCAATGAAGAGCTTGAGCAATGGCATGGAGTTGAGGAATTCGCAACCATTTTGTCAGTCCAGCTGCAGTTGCTCTTCAATCCTTAAACAATTGCTCGTGTCCTTCCTGCTCACTGCACTTGTCCGTGTCAATTGCAGTTGCCTCGCCCCACACTTTAAATTGCAAGAGAAAAAGGTAAAAATGAAAAGCTGCCAGCAGCGCAGTAGAAGCAGCAACAACTTTGTACAGAGGCAACACCAGAACTTCCCCCTCCTCACTCAACGCCGCCGTTGCTGGTGGCACAATAAAAAGTGACAGAACAAAAATATGTGTAAAATAAAACAGGGGCAGCAACCGTCGAAGCAGAGGCGGGGAAGTGGTGAAGCGGGGAGCAGAGGCAAAAGTAGCAGCAAAAACAGTTCATGAATTTTGCAACAGCAACAAAAGCGACAAAAACAAACAGCAGGTAGAACAACAGCAGCAACAACAACGACAATCAACACTTGGAGTTACAGCAGTTAGACCCCGACAAGGGGGACAACGAGGGGGCGGGTGGGAGGTCAGCTGTGGGACATTTGGTACGTGGGTCCTCTGGCATTTTGGAGAGAAGATGCGGCGAAGAGGAAACGAAATAAAAATAAGTTGAAGGGAATTTGCAGAAAAACAAAAAGCGAGCAAACTTTTTAAATTAAGAAGCAAAGTTAAAATTCCCAAATAAAAAATACTGAATAACAGCGAAGGGAGCGAGAGAGAGGGAGTGAGAGCGCGAAATAGGAGGGCAACATCAACATCATTGGGAAATTGCAGAACAATGTTGGGCAAACCATTTGAATTAATGCCGCGACATTTATGAGAGCCACACACAAGTGGTGACATTTCGCGAAATCCCTCCCCGCCCAACGAATCCCAGTTGATGGACTTCGCGGAAATTAGGGGGAGATCTATGTATGTACGTGTGCATAGCAAACACAACAAATTCGCAATACTCCCCTGAACTCACGTCTCCTTCCTGCAAAGTGAGCGACAGCGACGGCGAGGAGACATGGGCCTACAACCAACCAATTCAAAGTCACTTAGCAGCTTAACATGTTTACTTCTGTACTTTGCAGGGAGTGTGGGGAAAACCACATTTTGGCACTTCTGTCAGACGAGAAATTAAAGTACAGAAAGGTGATCTCAAAACTGTTGGGAAAAAACTACAGCTACAAAAGAAATCAGCTCGGGAAATAAGAAAAGTTCATTAGATCGTATCCAAAAAATTCCTTTATACATTAATGTAAAATATTGTGAGGTATACAATTTGTTCTATAAATAACAGCTACTTAGGCCTAAATATGAATCTATCTAAGTAGATTAAAACAGTATCCACGCTTGATAAGAGATTATTTATTAAAATAATATTAATTGTTCTATAATCAAATAAAACTAAGAGCTCAAATTAGTTTGAAACAGAATTTAAAATAAGTTTTTAAAGCCAATATGCTAGAAGCATTAAATTCTGTTATAAAAAAAGAAATTGGAGAATAAAAGCTGTCATAAGTTGCTTATTAATGAGCATAAAAAAGAACGTGCAATCAAAAACATAAATGACAGATTTAGAGCGCAAATCTGAAAGCTAATTTACTTCGAAAGAATGTGGAATAAAACATAGCGTGAGAAAAAAAGAGATTGGGGGAGCAAAGAAAGTGCAATAGAATACTCGTAGATAATCAGAATTATAAGCTTGAGGCGTTTCCAGAATTCTACTATTCTGCGTCTCGCTTTAGTCCATTGCTGCCTCAGAGAAGCCACAGCTGTTTGTTGCTGTCTTTCCATTATTAACACAGTCAACAGTAATCACTGCCTAGACACGAAAAGGAAAACATTCCAAACAGGCTTCTAGTAAAAATATTTAATGCCTGCAAACAGCATTCTGAAGATGTGTTGAGGTGAGAAGAGGAGAGTAGAGCTAAAAGGAAAAGCAACAACATGAAAACATGACAACAGCAGTGACAAAACGTGAAAAGACAAATAACTCACACTTGCAACTGACTCTCATTGCTGCTGAATATGTGACATGTGACAATCATGTAGAGAGAGGGGAAACAGGAGAGGGAATAACTAACACTCCGGGAATGCGAACAAGCGCAAACAAACATCAGCGACATCAGAGACAGAGAAAGAACAGTACACAACATGAAAAAAATGCGTTAAAACAAAGAGTGAGATAGGGGACTACAGGCTGAAGCAAGAGGGGAGCGGGTTGGGGGAATTGCGTCGTTTGCCGGCTTTGTTTATGCGCGCGCGAAACACAATAATAATGTCAACAAGAGAATTAAACAACAACATGCGCTTACTTTCTATCCTTTCTATCCTTCTCCCCTCTTTGCAGAGCGATCTCCCGCCCTGGATAACCAGACTGCGCATGTGGGACAGCTATGGCACCTACCTGCCCATCAAATCGACCAGCGTGACCACCGGCCAGCCACCGCCGCCGCCGCCCGTCGCCTCCTCGGCCGATGGCGGCAAACCGACGCTGCTGAATCAGAGCAACTATGGCAGCTATTACTATAGTGCCAGCAATCCGAAACTGAATCGCAATCTGCGCGTCAACATCGACAACGCCTGGAATCCCGTCGACACCTACATCTACGGCCCCACGCAGTCGAGTGTCTTCAATCAGGAGAACAAGTACAGTGGCTACCAGGGCGGCGGAGCGGGCGGTGGAGCGGGCTCAGCGGCTGGCAAGCAGCTGGGCGGCATCAAGGACAGCCTCAACTACATATCGAGCGGCAAGTCGAGTCGGGATGGACAAGGCGCTGCGGCGGCTGCCGTTGTCAGCGCGGACAAACAGAGCGCCGTCTCCCTGATGAGCACCAAGGGCAAGCGTCGGTTGATGCTTGAGATCTACGACTACGAGACGCCCAAGCTGTGCGACCACACGGCCATCGGCAGCGGCGTCAGCGGCAGCAGCGCCCTCATGGGCGGGAACAAGCAGCGACCCTGCAGTCCGCTCGAGAGCTACGTGAGCACGGGCAGAGATCTGGTGAGTTGGCAGATACTACTGCAAATCATGAAGATTTTATTGATTTAATAATTATTTAATTATCTGCTATATATCAATGATAAACAACAACAGTGATTACGAAATTAAAATATAAATTTATAAATAAAACTAAATTTGAAAATAGGTGAAATTAAAGCAGGCAATAGAATGACAACTTGTGTAGTAAAAAGCCTTAAAAGAACTGAATTATTTATTTAATTGTAATACTTCAGTCACTGCTTATCGAGTGTCTTTTCAACTACTTTCGCAGTGCAGTTATAAATTTAAACTACATTTTATCACTCACCATTCGCAATTAAAGTGCACTCGACATGTCATAAAATATCATTTAACACAACGTGTGCGATTAATTGGCACATTTGTCAGCCACTAAATTGCTTCATTTAAACGCCTTAAACTACAGCCGCCCACAGCTGTGAGAAATTTGTTAGGCTAAGTGGCTGCCAAGTAGTTGAGTAGTCATTAAGTATAGCTAAAAAGATGAAATTAATTTTGCAGCTAAAAGTATGCAACGTTTTTAATGAACACTCTGATGCGTCACGAAACTGCTGCCTACTTTTAGGATGTGACTTGTACGTTTCATTGTTTATTTAGACAGAACAGAAAAAGTACAATTTGTTGAAGTTCTGGGCGTTGTTTTCCGTTTGTCCCCTGCTTGTGCTTTTTGAGTATTCAACTGCACCTACTTCGCTGGTCGTGCCCAATTTGCGCTCGCTTCTTTAGCGTAGAGCTCTGGCAATGGCGGTGACGCTGGTGCTGCGTCGGTGGCAAGCACACAATTGCCTGGCAACAACGCGAGCCAACAAATTTGGCACAGTGCAAATTTGTATTTGCTTTAAACTTGACAAAATTAATCAAATTAAACACTCGAATGCATCGCCAGACGTGCACAAATAGCGACAAGCGACAAACGAACCCAACGAAGCTGCCGAGTTGCCCACGGCGACTTCTTTGCCTGATGGCAAAATTCAAATTCGCCAAAGCACACTTACTAACACACACACACACACACACACACACATACACACACACGCACACATGCTTAAACAGACAAAAACACAGAACGAGCACACGCTCTTATGTGGGCGGCAATATTGCTGGGGGATGTTTGAAGTGGGCTGGGGCAGTTGAGGATCTCTGCACTGGCTGTGGGCGCAGCAAATAGAGGGGACCGCAATAAGCTTGCTTAGCCTTTTTGAATGTCGCAAATATGAACTGCAAATATTTTGACGTCAAATTGAAGGTACACTGCGACAAAAACGAAACGTGACTGTACACGTGGCGGTTAAATTCTTCAAAACAAATTCGTTCAAAAAAATGCAATTTGCGGATACTTAATATGCATATAAGTAAATAGATTTCTTTGGCATACAATGAAAATACTAGGCAATTTAAATAAATTCATAAATAAAGCTATATGAAGTGAGGGTATAAAAAAATTATAAATACAATCAGTTTTTATTTATTTATTACCCTTTTTTAATATACTTTATCAGTTTTCCCAGTGTATTTTCTGCTCTATCTTACGCTGGCTTTTGCCATTCTCGCTTTTTGCAGAAACTGGAGTTCCACACGCACACGGGCACAGCACTGTTTCCGGCTCAATTTGCACTGAACTACGAGTTCGTCGACACGGAACAAGGCGGTGAAACGTGGCCCGGCAGGCGTGGCGAGGATCCAGTGCCGCCGCTGTGCTCGCGTGTCTTTCACAAACGCAAGGGCAACATCCAGGTGCCACGGAATGTCTTTCTCTACGGCCGCGGCGGAGCCAAGAACATCACCTGCCTGTATCGCTTCGAAGCGGGCACCTCGGAGCGTGTCAAGCTGGTGCTGCACAACGTGTCCTTTGGCGAAGGCACCGCGTGCACCACGGACTCGGATCTGCACACCGGCAGGCCGCGCTGCAATCAACTGGATCCCGAGGGTCGCATCACCGAGCTGCGACTGTACGATGTGCCCTTTCGGGATGTGAAGATACAGCTGGGCTGCTTCTGTGATAATTCCAGCGCCTTGTACAACAATGCACCGCTGACCTTTATTTCGCACTCACGCGTCATGGAGCTGACCTTCACCGTCAGCAAACTGAACATTTCCGAGGACTTTGCCGACGTCTTCTTCTCGGCCTCGTACGAGTTCAAGCGCCAGCCGGACTGTCGCAAGCAGCTGAAACTGAAGGGCGCCGGCGGCGAGGATGAGTTGAAGTATCCGCTGAAGACCCAAGACGCCAGCTGCGAGGGCCTCGCCTGGTTCATAGAGGCGCAGTCGCTGGAACGCTCGCTCTTTGTGCAGACCTGGGGCTCCTACCTGCCCGTCGATCCCACTTCCGAGGATGCCATGCGCTGCCACACCAAAAATCGCCTGATGGTTTACTCGGGTCGACCGCTGAAGCCGATGCGGGTTGTCTGTCCGGCCCAAAGTGGCCCCCGGCCAACGTCGCTGCACATATTCTCCGAAGACTGGACCAACGGACAGCCGTTGTTCATGAACAAGTGAGTGTGAAAGGCTTAAAATGTTCCATAAAGCAATATTAATAAGGGGGGAATGTATATGAGAGGAAGAGCTTGTAATGCTCTAATAAAAAATCACTCAGAACAAGGCATATTATGGAACACATATTCTAAACAGTTTCAGTTCATTCCAAAGTCTATATAACTCCATGAGAGATTAATTTAGTCGACACGAGTAAGTTCATAAGGAACAAAGATGTGCTTATAAAGTTCCAGCATAATTTAGAACAAAGCTCCAATGTGCTTTGAAAGCTTATTAGTTAAAAATAATTTTTTTTTTTAAAAAATAGCGAAATGGTTGATATGGTACTTTACCTAACTGGGTAACTTAAACAAATCATAAGTAATAATTATCAAAAACTGAGTCCTTGATGCTATACTTAAACAATTCCTAATAAGCAGCTAATTCAAATTAATATTTCATTAAAATTGTGCCAATAAATCTTGGCAATAACCTTAAGTTATAAATTCCAGCACAGTGGCAGCTTTAATGCGTTTTTAATGCACAACGTTCGAGTGTTTTTTCGCAACTGCTTCACGTGGCATCGCATGGCTCAACGCATGGCTTGCCATTTGAAATATTAATCCCATGTTTTAGTGGCATTTTGCACTGGATATCGCTGCAGCGCAAAATGACTGAGTTGAAAAGCACTCGATTAATTATCTAAAAGGCTCAACACGCTCATTAGTTGGCCAGTGTCTGAATGGCCTGGCCTGACAGTCTGGACACTGTCAATTACCCTTTGGGGTGTCATAAAAATATGTTTCCACATGGCCGCATGTATGTGTTTTATATGTTTTATTTTCTTTTCTCTGTGTTCGCTCTCTCTCTCTCTCTCTCTCTCTCTCGCTCTCTGTTATTATTGTTGTGTTTTTTCGGCGACAAATTTGAGCTGCACTTGCACATAAAATTTAATGGCAACACGTTCCGAGCGGCAGCACAAAACTGACCAAAAACAGAGTTCCTTTTCATGGCACGCACCTTGAACATAAATTGCCGTAACAAACACAGCTCCTCACATGGATCTGCACCTTTCTCCACCTCCACTTCTCGTCTTCATTCCTTTTCAAATGGACAATTTTGCATGCTTTTCAACATGGTCTTGTCTGCTATATCTATATGATTGCTAGTGTGATAGAGAGTGTGTTTGTGTGTCTGACAGCCATGTTTGTTTGCGTCAATGTATATGTGTGTGTCTGTTTTTTTTTTATCTTTCTCTCTTTGCGCTCAATTTCCTGTGTTTTGTTGCCGCTGTAGCCATTTCCTGTTATTGCATTTTTAAGCAGCCTGTTTTCCCCCTTTTTTTTGTTTGTTTGTTTTTGATAGAACTCATAAGAGCTTCCAAATAACTGAGATCACATGGTGAAAGCGGGATAACTACTACACTCCTTCAGAGAAACGTTTGAAATGCGGGCAACTGTTAAATTGCAATTAGTTTTCTGCAACAACAACAATAGCAACAACGGTTTTTTCAGGCAGAAAGCTACCAAAAAAACAGCTTCCACATCGCATACATATTTCAAATAGAGTCCATGCCTCAACGAACTAAGCTCACCTCACCTATGCATATTATATGATTCATTCAACTTGCTCGCAAATGTGCCCTGGCAAACCTGGATGAACGCTCCATTAAGAATCTAGGGGCTGCAATATAATATTTAGCATAGAAAATAGCATTTCAACGCCTGAGTTTTGAATAGATTTGCAGTCCGTTGAAAAATTAAAAAATTCGACTTATGGCACAATTCACACAATATGAATTTGTAGCCCGATTAAGGATGTTGCACAATCGTGTTATATCAATACTTGAACTGCCTTACATTCTAATAAACAGTTAACTAGCTGCAGCTTAAACATACAACATTTTCAAACTTTAAGACTGTCTTTTCAAATTTGAATTTGATGATGCCAAGAGTTTCTTCGTTCAAGCGCTGTTGGGAGATAATAAAATTGAGTGTATTTACAGGAAGACATTAAATTTGATGTGGACTTTGCCTTATGAATTTTTAAGGCACATAAATGTATAGACTATTCAGAAACTATTTTATTTTATGACTGCTACTCTGAAGTTTAGCTCGGCTTTCAACGCTGCTGCCACTTGAGTGTTGTACTCAAGTCTACTATTATAGTTGGTCTATTTTGACAACTTTAATACAATAATAGTTAATGATGAAATCATTCGCCTTTGCCTCGAATGCAGTTGAAGGGAAGCCAAGTGCATAATAAACGAGTACTTATTTTGTCTTTAGAATCTTGCGAGTTGCGTGTAATTAGTTGCACTGGAGCAACTCGGCTGCCAAAGCGATACACGACTTCGCCATACGCCTTATGCATTATCCCCCACCCCCCAAAAAACTTGCCTCAAAGTTATGTGGAGCATAACAACCACAGGGCATGGATAGAAGATAGAAGAGATGGGGAGGCAAGGATAGAGACAGGGTCAGGCTGGATATGTTTACAACTTTACTTTACGCTTTGTTCTTCTCTTTGTTCCCTTGCAGACCCATGAGCCTGGTTCTGGAGCCCATCCTCAAGGAGCCCGGCGACATTGCCTTCACTTGGCTGGAGATTCATCGCACGAAGAATGCGCTGCTGCAGCAATTGGACCTGCATGTGAATGCAAGCGTAACCACTGGCCTGGGCGCACCACCCAGCAGTGGTGCTGGCTCTGGTGCTGGCAGCGGCGGTGTGGTGGGCACGGGCAGTGCCGGAGTTGCCGGCGCCGGAGGCATTGCGAGCAGTTCGCCGACCAATGAGACACTCAACGAGCTCGGCTTCTATCCCAAGGAGTCGGACTGCGAGTACAAATGTCCTGAAATTGATGCATGCATTGCGGCCAGTCTGTGGTGTGATGGTAAGTTCAGCTACAGAGCGCACGGGGTTGACACACAAACCCCACAACTGCAACTACAACTGCCACGTAGGCAGAATTGCTAGAAGCAGCCGCAATTGAATGTGGACAAGACAAAATACCTGCTCAGTGAATTCTTGGAATGAACCGAAGTTCGTTCTGCATTTAAATACTTCAAGCCAAACTGGCAGAAATGCAAAAAAAAGACTGAATTATGTTAGCAGCTGCATTTTAAATTGAAAACTTTCGCAAATGATTTTGAAGTCAATTCAATACGAAATGCTGAAAGTCTTTTATTATTCTGCGACAAATTGATAATTGTTCAATTTTTCGTTTAAGAGACCTACAAAAATGGCATTTGGTTTTTGCCATTCACCCTGTAATCAATTTGGAGAGGAAATTTAATATAAATTTATAAGAGAAACTTGCTTTTCTAGTGAATATATCATATCGTTAATGGAAATGGAACTTACTTCACTTTGAAACTCCAGAGTCCGCCCTCGCTTGGAACTAAGTTTGCATTGCGTGTACGTGATTTGGCGATGGTTGCTAAGACTTGTGCTTCAGTTTCAGCTGCTTGCAACTCTGCAACGCCTGTGAGTAGGCAGCAGAAATTTCCCTTGTGGTTGCATCTCTGTTAATTTCATGGCAAGCTGGTGGCCACGTTTTTGTAATCAGGCAAAGTTTCCTGACAACTGCACAAAGCGGCTGTTGCTGCAAGTTGCTGCTGCTGCTGCTGCGGGTTGTCCGCCAAGCAGCCTAAAAATATCTTCCACAAAACTTTGTCTCTTTGTCGGTCTGTCAGTCTCTCTGTCCCTCAGTCCGTCTGTTCGTCTGACCGGCAGCCCGCAACAGCTGCCGCCAAGTGGTCGGGTGAGCTGCACTTGAGAGAAGGGACACTGGACTCGCCTTTTAGCTTCAATTATTTATGGGCAGCCAGGCGCGTCTGCAACTGAGCTGCTTAACCGCAAAGGCAGAGCGCATTAAACAAGCTAACCAACCAACCCAACCAACCAACTCAGCCAAGCAAGCAAGCAAACTAACCAAGCAAACTGGGCAGGCAACCAAGAGGAAGCACTCGACTGACACTGCGACTGCAGGCACTTTCAATTTGGCAACTGTCGAGGCGAACCTGTAGTGTGTAGTGTAACCTGACCAAAGGAGATTTCTTTTCAATCAATGGCCAACTGCTTTGCTCGCTGCCTTTGCAGGTCATCACAACTGTCCCAGCGGTTTCGATGAGTCTGAGGAGGAGTGCGGCACGGCGCGGAAGCTGCTGGAGCTGCCCGGTGGTGTCTTTGCGGCATTGGGTTGCATCGCCGCCGCTTTGACCGCCTGCCTCATATTCTGCATGTTTGGCCTGATGCGCAAGCGGAAAAAGTCGGTGGTGCAGAAGAGCGGCGGCCACTTCATGAACGGCGCCAATGGCAATGGCAATATGCCAGCTGCCTGCAACATTGGCACTCTCAAGAAGGACTTCAAGAAGGAGGCCCTCTACATCGATCCGGCGTCCTGACATCCACTCCAGCCGGTCGAGTACATACACGTGGATCGCGAGACAACCGTGTGATATGTTGCCGCCGGCTGTGGCTACTACGATAAAATGGAGCAGGGCCTCAGCATTGCCTGACCCGAGCAGCGACTGGAACTGGAAGGGGATTGGAAACGGGAGCAGGAACAGATGCAAGTGGAGCAGCTGGAGATTGTTGTTGGTCCAGTCCAGGATCTGGCTTGGAGATTTTAAATGCGGCCGCGGAAGGATTTCGATTCAGCGAGAGAGAGAACTAAAAAGCTTAACTATAAGTTCGTAACTTTTCTAAGCGCTTCAAACACTAAAATAGTAAACCGCGAATCCGTGAGTCTTTAGACCTAAGCAAAAGCAAAAGCAGAAGCAGACGACGAAGCTGAAGAAGACACAGACACAGATTTAGATACAGATACGAGTAGTTATTATGTGTGTATAGTATTGCGTTTCGTTTTTAATTCACTCATTTATTGATCGTCACTGCCTAGCGAGAGTCCTGTATATAACTATAAAAACAAAACGCAAACATTTCAAGCAATTATCATGTTTCCAAACTCTATTTTTATTTTCCCACAATCACTCAACGCTAAAGTTTATTTTCCTCTACTACTTGGAGTGGCCATATCATATTTTTAATGTTCATATTTTAAGCATATTATTAAATTTTTCCAGTTGCATTTCTGATCTTCGAAAGTCTGATTTACGTATTTACTGATATTATTTATCAACTCTAATTTTAATTCTACGGAAGTCGTCTCAGTTCTTCTTGTTTGGGGCAAAAAGAGCAAAGCTAAACTATTGTAAATTAGGTACCTTTAATGATATGATATGACAGTACTTAAAAAGAAAGAGCAAAGAAAAGAAAAGCCCTTGGCATAATATTTAGTATAGCACACATAGCACACACAGCAAATTCAAAATTAGTTACAATTAGCAGACAGAATCATAAATTACAATTAAATTGTATAAATATTTAAACCAAACGTGAAAGTGAAAATGAAATTGAAATTAATATTGAAAATGATGAATTGCAGAAGTTTCCGAGCAGACTGTCTGGCATTTTAGCTTAAGAACGTAGTCTAGTTATTATGATTACAACAAAGAAAAAAGAAAAGGAAAGAATAAAACTGTTAGCGGCATTTCAGATGGGAGCGGGTAAAAAAATCTCGACAGTGTTGTGATGATCCAAAGGCATGCACATACTGAACTATGTTTAACTATAGTGCGAACTAAGCAACTAAGGCATTCAGTGAGTTAATCAACAACTAAGGCAGTTATCAATCGATATAAAAGTACTCGTATAGCATACTCGTATATATAGAGATGCACCGTAAGGATTGTTTGATACAGCACAGAGGAAACACACACACAGATACAACAGAGACACTCACAAGATGAAGGCGAACATCACATTGTGGTTACAATTGTTATTAATTAAATTAATAATACTTAAGCGAAATTCACCGATTATCAAAGAAAACTGCCATACAATGTCTTCAAGTCATAAAAATGTGTTGAAGTATTTTTGAAATATAGTTTTCATATAATTTCAATTGATTATTATTCAACTTCAAAGACTCGATACTTTTAAGAATTCAATTTCAACTCATTTGAAGCTCTGCTCAGTTATCCATTTTGTAGCTGCGAAACCAAACAATTTGATTAGAAAAATCGAATTCCTAATGATATTATTAAAGAATAGCATTTACAATTAACAAGAATTTGTAAAAAACACAATACAGATATTATATTAGAGTAATTTATGCCAATTTGTATGCAGTACTTAGGGTTTAAGTCTTACGATATGCCCGATAAATGCATCAAAATATATAGTATAAACAATCAACTTTTTTGACAGAGATGAGATCCATATAAACGTATAAGACAAATGTACTTTATTTTAAATGCACTAAACATACAGAAAATACAAAGATTATAACTAAGTATAAATGGAAATCGAGTTTAGATATTCCGCCACTACAATTCCCCATAGAAACGATCCATTTAAAAATCCATTCAACTCTTTTCAATTTAAATGAAAAGAGAAGCAGAAAAAATATTGTAAAAAGACAAAATTAAAATACAATGAAAGTCAAATATTTAATTTTCAATTTTTATAGCATTTATTTTCTATAAAATTCGCACTTTGTACAATTTTATAAAAATAATTATTTTTTTGCCACAGATAATTACGAGAAATAAAACTACTTATTATAGCAATCATTGCATATTACTTATCGCGAATGCATAGGCAAAAGAAACACCAAACGGAATCTAGTAAACTGCAATTGTCTTCGGCTATTCGAAGTTTAAATATCCTTGTAGATAATCTGAATTTGCCAATGAATCTAAAAGAATGTCAAACACCATAAAAACACATAACCATCTGCAAGGATATCGAAATCAACTCAATTAATCACAATTGGCGCATAGGCCAAATTTACGAAGATTTAACAACTATATATAGATAATTATATATAGCAAATGTGACGGATCAGATTCAAAAAGTAGCTTTACTAACAGTTACTGCAATTTTCTCACGGTCACAGTCACAGTCAGAGAATCACAGTTACAGTCACGATCACAAAGTCATAAATTATTTAAAATTCGGATCAGTTCCTTCTCTCAGACGTACGAAAAAAAAAAAAAAAAAAAAACACGACCACAAACTATGACAAATTATTGTGCCAACTCTGTTTAAAGTAGTTTCCATTCCCAAAAGAAAAAAAAAACAAAATGATAAATAAAAAATACAACGTACAAGAAATTGAATTATGTCAACGCATAAAACATTGCATGTAATTTATTTGTAGCCCCCCCCACACACACACATACAGACTCAAACACACACAGTCGATAAAAAGAAAATATATGTATACCTATAAAAAATGTGAAGGAAAAAAAATAACGAAGTATGTTAAAGAAGAGAATGTGCGGCAAGTGACACTGATAAATAATAAATAAATACAGCAGCTGTGTAAATAGTCAAACTGCGTACTGTTAGCGCATATTAAAGAATGAAAAACCCACAAGGAAAACATAATAACAAATATGGAACACTGAAAAGAAACTGTCAAATTGGAAATTTGTTTTCTCCATTTGGGATTTTGCTCATGGCACGTGAGTTAGGTTGAGTTTTTCAGTTGTACGATATATGGCGTAAGTTTCACTTGTATAATAAACAAAAAAGGAAATATATATCTAAATATATACATGCATATATATATATAAATATATACATATATATATATATGTAAATTAAATATAGAGTATTATATATGAAAACTTGAAATAATGACGCACTGAATCAAATAGTTGAAACGAGTATTTAAAACAAGACAATTAAAAACGAAAATCCAAACAAAGAAAAAATGGAATACGAAGAACATAAAACAAGAACAAAAAAGGAACTTAAAAAACAATTTTAAAAATAACAAAAATCTGTATTCTTTCACTGCGTTTTCGGGAGGTCGTTTGGCGACCGCTATTAGCCAAGTGGCTGAGCTGAGTTCAGGTGCTGATTGCCCCCATCCTGTCGGCCTCGGCGTTAAAGTTAAGGCAACTGCCAAGGCCCCCCAGGCGTGGACCCTTTTGCCGTGCCAACTTTATTCAGCCTGCTGCGAGGCCTGGCACTGACCAGCTTAACCCGCATAACACATAAACCACCAACAGCCATGTGTCTACCTCTCCCTACTGTCTACTGCTTACTGCCTGTTGTTGTTGTTGTTGTTGCTATTTGCTGTGGTTGCCGCTGCTGCGTTGCCCGAAGCTATGTGCTGGACGATGGTGCTGTTTATTGCCGCCAGCTGACTACACTTTACACTGCTGCGGGACTCTTGTTGGCGAGCTCTGGACTCCGCCAAATGGCGTTGATAAGCCTAACAGTGTGACCAGGCGCAACTGCGAGAGAGCGCGCGTGTGCGAGAGTTGCCAGAGCGCATAATTTATGCCCATATTAAGTAAGTACTTGCCTGCGCTTCCTTGCATCAGCAAAAATCCCCTCTAGTGCAACGGATGAAAGTATTATGTATTCGCCATGTTGAACATAACACGGCGGGAGTTTGGGCTGCAAACGTTATGATCGCCAAATTCCATAAATAGAAAAGTGGATTTCTCATAGCATTTAAAAAGGCAATTAGCTCGTAATTCGATGATAATGGCAATTGGTGAATGATTGAAAATATTTCATATTGTTTGCAATTTCAGAAAATTGATTTAATCGTCCATAATCACCTAATTAAGTTTGCTACCGCTTAGTTTCTTAGTATTTAGGCAAAATATCTCACGATGCGCTTAGTAAATGTTGTCAGAGTTTTGTTTATTTGCTTGTATTAATTATGAATAACTTTAAGAGCACACCTCGTCACCTACGCTACGCTACGTCTGCTGTTGAACTCACAAACCTGGACAAATATGCTCGTACACGAGCATAAATATCTGTATATGTATTTGTATTTGCGCCTAGGGCCATTTGAAGTAATTTACAATTGAGTTGCCAGTTCAGCACAATTGCTATGCCAGAAGCAACAGCAGCAACAACAACACGACCGACAACGGCAGCACCAACAGAAACAACATCAGCAGCAGTCACATCAACAAGAAAACCAACAACAACTAGCTGCGAGTAAAAATTTATTGCATGGTAAACTGACAAACTGACAAACTGACCACGTGACCAATTGACAGACTGACAAACTGACAGAGTGACGACAACAACTGCTGGCTTGAGTTGCAATGTTTTCCGCTGGGCGAAAGGTGTGGCCCTGTCCAGCCCTCCAGGTGTCCAGAGATCTGTTCAAGAAATGTCATCGAAACCACCATCAACATCATCATCATCATCATCATCAGCATCAGAGACAACGTCATCATGATTGTGGTTTGTCGTCGGTTAAGTGGAAAATATGACAATTGAAATATATTTCTATTTATACCTGCAGTTGAACTGTGCAATCCGATGACAACTTTGCACATATTTTGTTTTTTTAACCATTTCATTATTGATTTATGATTGCATATCACTTTCAATTGAAGCTGGTATCTCTGCCACGTTTATGTAATGCAGTCGTCCTCATCTCACGCTCTTTGAATCTTGGACGCGTTAATGTTAACAGCTGCCCATGGCTATTATCGCAAAACAGTTGATTTTGCTGTCGCTAATTTTTTTGTGATTTTTATTGTTGCTGTAAACCGTTTTCCTTTTTGTTTATTTCGGTTTAAGTATTTTTTTGTCGAGCACGGCGATTTTTGATTTTTTTATCGAGAAATTTACATGAATTTTCAGCTTGTTGCAAAAAAGTATAAACATTCAGTTTTTGCTGGCCGACTAAACAGTGAAATAAAAAAAAACTGAAAACCACGAGAAACATGTATATGTATATATGCGGAAAATGTGTAAACGCTTTACTTTTGGCCAACAGCCGTCAGACGCCAGTCCAAGTCCAAGTGCTGCACAGTGCGCTGCGAAAGTCTGTGTACGCAGTGAGTGGGAAGTGTTAAGTGAAAGCAATCATAGAATTACAAAAGAAAAGCTGTTCAAGCTGGTGGAAAAGTTATGTTTATCCGACAGCGGATTAAATGCTGCATTTATTCAATTAACATGCGCAACAAGCCAAACGTATGTGAACAGAGCCTATTATTCTATTTCTTCCTATGCAAGATATGTTAATCTATTTATTTTTAAGCTTGTTAATATATACTTTAAACAATTAATGTCAGGCTTGGGATTAATCAAATACAAATATTTTTAGCACTCAACGTTCGACAAGTGTCTATAAGTGTTGTAGGGTCAATGCGCTCCATCAGCGGCTCAAAATGTAAACATAATTAATTTCTACAGAATTTCGTGAGTCGAGTCTGGCAAATTCTGTGCGGCCCATTGGAATAGATTAATAGCACATGTATAAGGGAATATGAAAGCACTGTTTCAAGCCATCAAATATTGCTAATAAATGGAAATACAAAGCAGGAAAGGTCAAGTTTAGACTTTAGACGGGTCGGATTGAAACCTGTTCTCTAAAGAAAAGATGAAGAACAAAGAACTCGAAATGGCTTATGTAAGCGACGGTTCGATTATTAATGATGAAGATGGAGTCGTGGTACTCAAAGATTCGTAAGCGCGATGCGGAGAAGCGATAAATAAAAGAAAAGAATATTTCTGGAATAGTACCAACTGCTCAAACAATTTCCCCCACACATCAATTGTTTGGTCGACTGTCAGAGTATTTGGCCACTGTTTAAGCAGTTGTGTTTTTTGAATTTGTGGCTTATGCTACGTTGACAATTTGTTTAAATATTAGCGACCCAAATAAGAGCAAAAGTGGATTTTGATGCCAGCAGGCAGGCAGTAAAAACATAGTGATAAAAAACAAAACTACAGAACTACAGAAAGACATCAAATGGTGCACAGTGGCATCCAAATTATTAGTCATTAGCTGAGCCAGAGACACAGAGAAAGACGAGAGAGCGAGTATGAATGCGAGTGCGAGTGCGAGAGACCGGCCAAAGAGATTGGGTTCCAATCGAATGAGAGCGCAAAAGAAAAAGGTAAAAGCAGCTGCTGGAAAAACAACAACAAACGGTAAACGTAACTAGCGCTTGGCGCAGACGTCGTCAACGGCAGCAGCAACAGCAAAAGCAACCGCAAACGACTCTGACTTCGTCTCGGAGCGCTGATCGCTGATCGCTGCTTTGGACTTGGCCAAAAAGGCGGCCAAGCACTCGCAGGAACAGTCAGTTGAGCCGCGAACGTTGTGCGCTTCACACGTGCTTCCTACTACTCTCTCGAACTCAGTCACTCTGTCGTTGCAGTGCCGGGCTGTCTGCAGTTAACAGCAAAAGCTTACAGCATACTCGAATAACTGTATCTTGTGACAGTGCTGTCTGTAAACGAGAATTAGAAAAGCTGTCAAAGTTCAAACAAGTGTTAATAAGTGTTGTGTGTGCTTTTTCTACATGTCTGTAAACGCCGATCGATCTTACAAAATGAAGTTGCGCGACGTGGAAAATGCCTTCAAGTACAGACGCATACCGTACCCCAAGCGGTAAGTCGAAAGCACTTTCTTGATTAATTAAGTAATTGACTAAAGAACGAAGCAAAGTATATGTTTTTTCTTAATTAATAATTGACCAAGCTTGTTAACGATCTCCCTGCGAAAGTGCGATGCAGTTATATTCAACCATTTATATAAAACCGGTCAGAATAACGCACTGAATTTATTGAATCGGATTCGAAACGGATTCTAATTGCACTTGGCGTGAACTGAATTCTCGCTTCTTAGTTGCTAACTTTCGGTTTTCTCGACTGGCTTCAGATGTTAACTTTGGCATCGGGCAAAAGTGAAACGTTTTTATATTTTTCTTATTGTAAAAACGCATTTCATGGTCAGCTTCTGCTGCTGCAGCTGGTGTCCAATCAGAATGCTCTCAACGTGCTCCAGTTTAAAATAATTTAAAGCCAACTCGCATTTTTTGTTTGCTTTGCTTTGGATTTTGGAGTCGTTTTTTGTTGTTTTGTTATTTTTCCAATTGTTCTGCTCCGCACTCATATTTCATTTCGTGCAGTAAACTGAAATTGTTGAGCTACTGAGCAGCTTGGGGGCTAGTTTTCAAATAAAACATTGTTTTTTTTTGTTTTGTTTTTGTGTTACCAAAACTATGTGCGGAGACACAACAACAATGCGCGTCAAAGCGAAAAGAAAAACCACCAAGTCTCGAATTCATACGCCACCTTAAGTATTCGAAGTTACCCCCCTCTCCCCAAACTGTCCCTGACTCCAACCCTCAAACTCCCAAAAAGAAAAAAAAACACGCTTCTTTGTTGCCTCGATTTTTGTACTTTTTGGGTTTGTATTGAGTTCGGTTTTTAGCCAAGTTCTGGGCTGCCTTTTGGAGAGCTACTGCTTGCAGTTCGCAGGTCGCTGACTGCCCGCTCATTAGTCGCTGGCCGGGCCATTAGTTAAGGTGTTTAGGCCAGGCCCGAACGGGGGAGCGTTTGCTCTGTTGCGGCGTTGCTGCCTCGCTGCGTCCGCTTATTGTGCAACTTGCGGCAGACCCAAAAGTGTTGCAATTGAGACCACATTAGATGTAAGCTAATGATAAACCGAGCACACACTTGTTATGGACTAATTGGTATTTAAAAAGGTGTTGATTGTTGTTTCGGGGTGTGGGAATCTGTTATGTTTGTGCTCTGCTTAACATCTGTTAAAATTACTCGAATGGCACTGTGTGCAAAATGTGTTGCAATCGAACATCAAATCAAATTTCTGCTGGTGTTTACACTATTATTAATTATTCTGGTCGCATATCACGCCTGCTGTTCAGGAAATAACTGGAAATAATGCGTTGGGCTTCATTAAAATAATTGCACTTCAATTGCCTGCATTTATTAACACACGAGTGAAGACTTGCATTAAATTTAAATCTCATTTGTGGAAATTTCACGCATCGCTTCTTTGTTATTCAAAGTTCTCATTTTGTCAGTGAGACAATCAATCAATGAATCAATCGGTAAACAGTTTTTGTTTTATTTGCAAATATCAACTTAATTGGCTATTCAAATTGACGAATAAGACAAACTTTTGTTGGTGCCATAAAATTAAATAAATATTTACAGAGCGGAAAATGCAAAATGAAAAGTGTGGAAATGAGAAATAACAAAAAAAAAACAAAAACAACGAAAAAAACAAGTACATAATTAAAGCAAAATCAGAATCAACAATATTGATTTATGCTCCGGTCATTGTATCCCTATTTACTGAGCTCTTTTTCATATATTAAATTCTGTTTTATTTCAAATTGATATTAATTAATTTAATTAATTGTTTCTGTGCGAAATCGCTTCGCTGCCTTATTAACAGACAAATAGCCCCCAGCCCAAGCGACAGTTAACATGATACGACTGTACTGTAAAGTGTTCGCATGTGTATGTGTGAGTGATGAGTGCTTCTTTAGTACTTATGCAAACAATTGTGCACAAAATTAACTAATTAATTAACTAGCATTTTCACATGGCACTGAAATAAATATACGAGTATAATGTGTGATTTATGATACAATATGAACAACAAATTTATGACACGTACTTATGTGCAAATTTAAAATAATATGCACTTCAAATACACGTAAGCCACTGTTAACAGAGCGTGTTCCAATACAGCACTGTTAACCCCATACAATTGTTCTGTACGCTGCGTTAAGCTGCAGGTTTTCGACAATAGCTAACACAAATATAATTTACCAGATTTATTATGCTCACGTTCCTCTTGGGAGTTAGCGGTGTTCGCCTTGACGCCATAAATCAAAGACAACACACACAAAAACTGTAACCACGGAAATGAACACAAATTAAACTTGCCACTCAAAACGTGCATCTATTAATAAAATACAAGACTTTTTTTACTTGCATTTTCATTATCGAACAGCGGCAAGTGACGTCACATGCTACGAGCACTGTATAATTAATTAGAACTTCTTCACTTGGCACAACACGACGTGTGAACAGAGTCAAATCGCAGCTTACACAACACCATTTTTTCTGTTTTTTTTTTTTTTTATTGTTGTTTTTCTTAACTTCGGCATTCGCACTCATTTCACTACCTTACTCTCTCGGTCTCTCATGTCATTGTGTCAGTTTCTGCATTTGATGGCAAGGCTTGGGTTATTGTACGTTCTGCTTTGATCGACGCCGACTGTTAGTGTTGTGGCTTCGAGTGCCGGCTGCTGCTCACGCTGTTTGATGACAATTATGTGATTTCGTTTGGCACATTTTCAATGAAAATCATTTGCAGCAGTTGGGCGCATTGGAAAGCTAATAATTACAGTTTCTTTGTGATAGGTGCATCTGCTACCAAACAAACCCACACTTATAGACAGCCACTTAGCTATTGTATGTCTAAGCAATTAATGCACAGTTAACCGCAGCCGCCTGCTAAGCAAACTTTCTGTTAACTTTCCGTTTGCAGTGTGCAAGCTGCATGCGTGAGCGGAAGCTTTGACAGTCGGCATGCGAGAACAAAGCGCACAAAAATGTGTACAAAAAGCGCGGCTCAACTTTTCACACATTTGCACTTTTCTGTTAAAGCTGCTGCTGCTGCTGCTGTTGCCAACAGAACAGGGAGCAGCTACTGCTCTATCTCTCTCAATCTGTCTTCCATACTGTCTTGCTGTTGCCCGCATGCCACACGATCTTTTCACACGCAATTTTTTTTGCTTTTCGCAAGTGAAAGCCTAAAAATGTTTTTGCACTAGGTAGTTTGTATCGCCAACCAACATAACAATTTATGACGACCGCAGCCGTTTAGCGCCTCTTGGTCACACACTTTTCGAGAGATGACATAAAAGTAGGGTACAGCGAAAAAGGCAGAGACAGACAACCGCCCACAAACATAATTATTAATAACCCAAAGAAGAGAAGACGAAACCCGTCATCATGGAACAGTAACTAATCAACTTTCGTTTAGTTTTAGTTCAGCTCCAAAAGAAACTCCCCCACTACATAAATAAATAAATTATGCAAAGCGGTCAAAAGTCACGTTGACAACCAAATTCGCAATACTCCCAATGTCTCTAGCCTGGCTTCAGTTCGCGAACAGTGTAGAGTGCAGAGTGCGACTAAGTTTGAATAACAACAGCAACAGCAACTACAACGACAAGAGCAGAGTAAAAACTGATTAACACAATCATGTGAAAAATGTGCAGCAAAACAGTTTTGGCTAAAAATAACAAACAACGGCAAAAAGTGGAAATTAAGTGAATAGCTTTCACTTGATATACAAATACGACCAAAGGAGGAGCACCGCACCTGCGAGTGGGCGTGGCTGTTAATGCGTAACAACGAGCCACATCGACTTAAGATAATAATGACGTTGATTAGTTTTTTGTTTTTGTTTTTCCTTTTCCTTTTTTGCCATTTCTTTTTTTTTGCATTTTATTGTTGACGTTTTTATTTATTGCGCCACACTCTTTGGCACTCAACTTGAAGGCAATTTAAAGCCATATAAAGCTCGTGAACTAGTTGCAACTTAAGTTCAATGAAACTGTTTCGCGATTATGTTGAAAGCAATTTGTAGCCCATTGTAAGGCAAATCAAGAGATTAGCATAGTAGCAATAATAATAATAAGTAGGGTAGTCAAAAAAAAATAAATGAGCCTCTCGTAAATGTATTAAAAAGTCCATTTATATTCTTAAATCGCATTTGTTGAGCAGTAAACTCATCTATATTTTATGTGCTCGAAACCATTTATATTTTCTGGTTCAGCTTAATACGATTCGAAATTGCATTACGAGCACTCACGATGCTCTAACGTTGAATGAACGTTTATGAAATTTTGATTAGTTTCTTTAGTCTCTTTGATATTTCATATTTTGCCAAAGTGAATCGGCCTCATGCCCCATTGTAAAATGGGTCAGTTGGTTGAAAATGCTCCACTAACCCATAGATAGACAATTTGCTGAGTCGCTGACTCAGATGCAGCAGCCCTGAAAGAAAACGCGCTAAAAGCCCACTTAGCATCACCGCCACAATACTCGAGTGGCGAGCTAGCGAGTGAGCGTGCGATTCAAAAGGGAATATTCCAAAGGTGGCGAACTGCATCTGAAATCTGAAATCTGAAATATGCTAGGTGCTAATTGACGTTCAATTGAACGCACAGCAAAAGTTGTAGCCGCCCATTTGGCTTTCACTTCGCACCCAGCGACGACAACTTCTGCAATGTTTCTCTAATGGCCAAAACCACCCACGCACCTTGCTGGATTTCCAGCTGTTAGATGGCAGATGGTTGTGGCTGAAGGTAGATGGTAGATGGTTTCTATGCGCTTTAGTAACCCGAGCATGTTTCTGTCTCGGGGGCCCATAAAAAATTCTGTGCGCTAAGTAGCTGGCGCCCATAAATCTGCGCCGTGTGCTGTTGTTAAGGTGATTTACATACTTGCAAGAGGGTCTCACTGCTCTATCTCTACTCTCCCCCCTGTTCTCTCAGTTTGCCATTGCGTCTCTATGCTGTGGAGTGTAACTCACTTTCGCTGGGGAAGTTTACTCGTCTGCGAAGCGAGCAAAAAATTAAATTGAAATTTGTTGCCTCCGCTGCTGCTGCTGCGGCTGCTGCTGCTGCTGCTGCCTCTTTTGGCAAACTTATAAAACAGACAAACAATTTTTATTGCTTTTGCATGCATATTTGATCAAAAACAATCAGATTTTATGCAACGGCCGCAGTAGCAGGCAAAAGTACGAGTACAAACAGCAGCAAAATGCTTGTGGAAAATCAAAATAAATTTGTACACTCCAACGGAAAGTGTTTGTGTTTGTGTGTGTGTGTGTTTATTGCATAAAATGTTGGTTTTCCATTTAGCACATACAAAGCGAAATAGAGGAAAATATCGGAATTGTTTTCAGCAGCCTGGCAATATAATGAATGTATATAAACTGCCGCAGCCGCCGACATTGAAGGAAAGGTGTTGATGGCTCGGATGGCTAGAAAGTCAACAGTCATTAAAGTTGTACATTCTCATACAGCAGACGAGGACGCATGTTGTGTGTTTGCCCGAGAAACGAAGATTAATGGGGCAGCCTCGAACAAGAGCACAAATTGATTATTATAAGCAGCTCATCATGCAAACGAGCATAACGAGTGAGAGTACTCTCGGCCATAACTGTAATGATGTGTACGGAACATGGAAACACACTTAAGCCATACATTTAAGCCGTAATCAACGGTGTAACGCATGAAAAAGACTTTAATCTGATAGATTGTTATACCTACTTGTGGTAATTTGATCTGACTGGTTACAATATGTGTCAAGAGAGCAATGAAGCAATAAGAATAGTTTCAAAACTATAAATTATAATTAAGTGCAGATTCCATTTCATTTCGAACATATATTTAAATATAATTTGATTTAAATTTTTAGTTTCTAATATATATTTAACTACATATTATTTCTTGAAATTTATTTTTTATTATTTAACATTTTTCGCTACTTTAAAATTTAAATAAATCATAGTTTACATTTTCCAATTCACTGCAAATTCAATTTTTTATTTAATTTGTTTACAGATAAGTAAATTTACATAACATTGGCTTAATGAGAAATAATATGTTATGCATAAATTAAATTGAAACAAGTAGAAATTTAAATCAGCGTTGCAATGGCGAATTCAACGTATGCAAATTGCGAAAAGAAAGTAATCATACGACGCGTATCCCTCATGAGAAGTGTAGCAATCAAATTGAATGTGCTGCGCAGCCCATTAATAGCTCACTATACATGCATGTAAATAACATATACGTATTTTTTTATTTTGAGTTATTTCGGTTTAATGTATGTTGTGAAAGGAGCTTTCGTGGCAAAGAGCAAAATCAAAAATTGATTTTAATAATGGGAGGAGAGCTGCCGCCCCAACTGAGTTTTGTGGCACGGACATTGCTGAACATTGGACGAACATGTTCGGAAATCATAAATCTTTGGAGCGTTTTGCCATCGATTCGTCTTTCAATGTGTTGCCAGCCACGTGCTGTGAGGCCAAATCTCTCATTTTCCCAGACATATTAAGGGCATCACTTTGGCATCAGCTCAAACTTAGTTTACGTACTTCACGATTGATTTTCGGCCAAGCTCCAAAGAGTGTCTGTCAGCTGCTGTTTGCTGTTGGCCAATGGCCTTAGCCACCCGCTGCTGAGCAGCAAGCTCGAAGCAGTTGGAGCTGAAGCTGTGACTGAGACTGAGGCTGGGGCTGAAGCTGAGGCTGAAACTGATGCTATGCACCTGTGCAGGTGACCCCCACGACAACATGAAACAAATCGCAAGAGGTGCGCTCCTTTCACTAAATTAAACAAAAATCAATAATGAATACACTGCAAATGGTTTGCATCGTTTGCTGCTTCGGCTTTATTTATGGCCTTTCGATGACTTCATCGCAATTGAAACGGTGTCTGTGTGTCTCTGGATTACATTTGAGTTGAGCGAACGCTTCGCATTGCCCAACTTCCTGGACCATTCAATTGGAAACTGGTCTTCTGGTTTTGCAAATCTTCCCAAACGTACTTGTAATCCGAGATTGTCCTGAATTTCAAATGGCAGCAAAATCTTCAGCTTGTTTTTAATTATGTATGATAGGTATTCAGTTATATTTGTTTTTGTACTCTTGTGCAATTTTCTGGACCACACGAAATACCTCCGAAACACTTCCTTTTGACGATAAAAACCAGCATAAACGCTTTTTATTTTTGAGATTCCAGCAGTTAGTTATCGGAAGTGCATTAAAAAGCTAATTAAAGGCTATTTTTTATTGGGCTTTGATTAGATTTTAACAAATTTACAATGCATGCAACGAGATATTTTTATTTGTTTTTCACTTTTGGGCAACATTGCTGTTTTCTCTCATGGTTTCGTTTGTTAACGTATCTCACTTGTTGTGACGGCCTCAAGTCCTCAAGCAATTAAACACGCCAACAGACAAAAATGCAGTTTTAATTTTAATTGCAGCCAGCGTAAAAAGTCGCATCTGGAAGTATGTCTGGACCTGGCCTAGACGCTGTCACCGGCTCGCAGCCCTCTGCGCCGGTTAGCCGTCGTTGCCACCGCCGAAAAAGCCAACAAACAACTGTCTGAGCACATGACTTCGACGTGGCCATTACATCATGGACCAGCCCGCAACACCAAGCAACAAAAACTTGTAACCATGCATAGAAACCGCATATTTGTCGTGAGCATTTTGTTACAATTTCAATTTGTTGCTTCAAGACTTGTCTTGGACTTTTGTGTGTGGGGTCGTTTGGGGTGCCACACACCTTCCCCCCTCGCCTTTTCCCCTCCTCGGTAGCAGCTTCATCCCCTGGCTGCCTAGGCGGAGTCTGTTGCTACTCGGTGTTGATGTTGTCGGCATTGGCTTCGCTCGTTTCAGCGCCAGATACTTGGCTTTGCTTTGCTTTGGCTTTTGTTTTGCTTTTCGAAAGTGCATTTGGCGCAGTCTTGGCCAATATTTTCCAACAACAAACATAATGGCCAAAACTTGAACTGGTTTATTGCAGTTTTCAGATTCTTTTTTTCGAGCACGCTGGAAGCCATATTTGGTCTTTTAAGCTGACGATTGCGAACTGGAGCAACTGCATGAGTTCACCTCAAGTGCAAAGCGATTGCAATACACAGCCGAGGAAGTCGGTGAAGCCAGAGATTCGACGATATAGCAAAGAGACTGGAAAATAATAAAATTTTGTAGTAGTCTAATTTTAATTATTATAGAAAAATTAGGGATTTAAATATACAATTAATAGTCCACTTCTAAGTGCAAAGATATATTAAATTGTTACCAAAAAAGTAGGTAAACACTTTCATTAAGCCACTTTTCAAAAGCCAATCAAAAGAAATTAAAGTAAATTTGACAAAATTCTCAATTTCTAATGTCGCTCGAAAGAAAATTGCAAACAACATTTTTCACGTAACTGCAAAAACATTTATAATGGTATTTATAACCTACTGTAGTTGTAATTAATAAGCTGCTGATTTAGTTAATTTGGTCGACTTTCTCCTTCCATCGATTAAACATAATTAATGTCATTATTTTATAAACTCCTGCAATGTTTTTAGAACAGGTTTTGTGCTTTGAAAACAGCATTTCCCTTGCACATAACAAGTGCTTATTATAGTTTACCGAGAAAATTGATAAATCACTTTGATTGCAACTAGGAAAATCACCTGCTTTGGCTTGCGACTTCCGGCGCTCTGAAAGAAAGAAAATAAAAAGCCCACGCATTTGCAATACAATAAGAAATACTGGTGGCAGCAGCTTGCGGCAAATCTCTGGGGGTTGTTGCTCTCTCTCCCGCTCACTCCGTCTTCTTTGCTGTTCTCTCATTCTCTGGTATTACGCGTCCGCCATGACTTTCACGTGACAGAATAAACGGCGCTTATTTGTAGTCAAGTTTTAGCATAATAGCATAAAAAGCCTGAGCTGCGAGCCAAACTGAAACTTGCCATTCAAATTGGTGTCAACCAGTCAACTGGACGCCAAAGAAAGTGGCGCCAGCATCCGAGCAGTTTGCCGCTGCAGACGCGGTCCCAGGTTCAGGCTTTAAAGTAGGTCGACCGCGTCATCGTCATCGTCATCGTCGTCGTCAGCAGCAGCAGCAGCAGCGTCTGCAACGTTTGCAACTCGTTTTACCGGCAATTGCCCCGCACAACACACAAAAACAACTTAAAAACTTGCACATAAAAATATCAAACAGAATGCGTCCCACAGGAGTTCCTTCCAGTTCCTCCAGTTCTGCCAGTTGCACCCGCATCAATCCCCCGCATCCGCTTCATAATACCGACAAGTCAAAGTTGCATTAAAATTAAGTTTTATTTGCAGAGCTCCTAAACCCGGTTGCTTTCAATTTTACGCCAATAGCAGGGGAAATTAATTAAGCCATTTCCCTCGCAGGTTTTTCCTTTTTTCTGCTCACATGTGCGCAAATCCAGTCATGCTAATTTCCAGTGGGACAAATTGGAGCAGTCTTAGAGAAAGAGCAGTCAGAGAAGAAAATAGATAGAGAAGACCGAGCAATGTGTGGCAAGGATGGCGAAAGTTAAACATCGAAGCATATGCATTTTTGCAATACTGTAATTGATGTCAAGCTACACAGAAATTGCATTCAGCTAACAATATTATTGCTCAAGGCAAATTTACAGTTTATGTTATAGACTTCAGAAATTTACATTTTGTATAATATTATTCAATTTCTTATTTCTCTGATGAATTGCTTTATTGCATTTGCAATTGTCGTTATCAAGATATTTAATTTTGCAGTTACTTTTGATGCATTTTGCAAAGACAACTGCACATTTAAATGAAACAGCTGCATTTGTAAATGTGGCAAACAAAGACCAAATGCTCGCAAATTATTGATTTCCTTTGTGGAACTACATTTAGCATACTAATTACTAGTTTATGGCTTAACTATTGTCAGTCTCTGAAGCTACGAAGTGTTTGCAAATAATAAAGGAATTAGCATAATTAATAATCTTAAAATATGTACGACAAACTTTAGGCCACTTTTGATATTATTGCTAGTTTAATAACTTCGCAGCTTGTGCTAATTATTAATTGAATTGATTTAATATTTTGGTTAATTTGTTTGAAGTTTTTATTTAATGTTTTTATTTATTTTGCATAGGAAACACACACAACAGCGGATAAACAAGCGTATGCGTAATAAAATATTGTGCATTCGACTCATAGGGGTATACGTAATATTTCCAAAGTTTACATATGAAGCTTAATAGATATTTGCAAATCTTCACTTCTAAAATAAAAATGGTAATTGATTTTTGTAGTCATTTCGATCAGTCTACTCAAATATTTTATGCACTTGACTTTGACTCTGAAATAAACTGGATATAATCTGCTAAAATCTGATAAACAAAAGTTTCTATGGAACTAAAACTTGTTGTCTTAGCTTGCTTCGAAAATATTAAAGAGTATGCAGCGATAACGGGAACTAATTTCCATTCTCTTGCTGCTTATTTTTGCATTCGAGCTCAGTTTACGCTTTAAGACTGCAGCCTTCGAACCTGAGCCAAATTGATAATAACAACGATGCATTCGCTTATCATTGCCACAGCAGCAGCAGCAGCAGGAACTATACCTGTGACCTCCGTCTTCTACGTTGCGTTGTCGCATCATCGATGGGGGAGCCATGCAGGCGTTAAATGAGAAGCGTTTCACAATCTTGTTGTTGTTGGTGGTGCAGAGTTCAGAAATTAGTGTGCCAAGTTGCATGTCAGCACCCTTGCCACCTGACACGCCCTCAATACGACCACACACGACGACAGAGAGGAAGAGGGACAAAGAAAGAAAGAGAGAGGGAGACAGAGAGAGAGAGCGAGCAAAAATTAATTGCAATGCCGCAAATGACAGCGTCAAGTAGTAAAAGTAAACTGAAGACAACTAGAACTGAGACTGTGGATTGAGAGTGCAGCAACTGGGTGAGGGGCATGTGGCGGTGAGGCACGTACGCTAGTTGCAACAAGGATGAGCTCGTTAAAGGAAGCGACAACAACAACAACATCCACAGCGTTGAGTTTGTTGTCGAGTGCGTAAATTTTTCGCCTCAATTTGTTGTTGTTGTTGTTGTACTCGTTGTCGTCGGTGTTGCAGATTTCACTGTTGTTGGCACAAAATGTTATTAACATTCGCTGCAAGCAGCACGTGCGCTGCCAACTCAAAAAGTGGGCGTTCCCCAGCCCCTTTTGGCCAGATATATAGCATACCCGCGCTTTTTTGTCTCCCTCTTCCCTCTCACCTCGTCTGACTCCTTGCTGCTACATATTGTGGCAGGAAAACGCGTAAAACTTTTGGAGTAAATTGCTGCTGTACGGCAAATAGCAAAGTCGTCACCAGGCGACCACGCGACACATCCGCAATTCGCACTCCGAACGCTGCACAGCAGCCACAGTGGCAGTTGCAGCCTACTTAGGTAAATTTTACTGCCCATCGTTGTGGGCGTGGCGTGCGCGCGCATGAAGTGCGAATCCGATTTGCAGTTCCCATTTACCACTATTTTGTTGTTGTCGTTGTTGCTGCTGCTCCATGTTGTTGACAACTTAAAGTATAAACTGAACAAGAAAAGACACAGCCACCAAAATAGTTGTACAATCAATGGCAGCAGCAAGGAGTGTGCAAAGTGTAGTGCAAAGTTAGGAAAAGAATCAGCACAAAGACAAGGCAAAGTTGCAGGATACCAAAAGCTGACTTGAGAATTAATAGAATAATATGCTATACAAAGTAGGTCAAAGAAATTCGAAGAAACAAAGTGAAAAGCATAGATTAATACTTCATGCATCGATAGTATTAAGAAGACTTTCAAGAGACGAACGAGTGGTAACATCATAAACCTTTTAAGAATAAAGGAATATTCATATATCTATTATCTTAATGATATCTGGCATATATTCGATACTTTTAAGAAGATTTTCAAGAGACGAAACAGTGCAAACATCATCAGCATAAAAGAGCATACATATATTTATCTATTAGCTTACTGATATCATGGATATTATCCACTACTTCTCAAGTGCAACTAACAAGCCCATTTCGCTCAGTGTAAAGTGTGAAGATAACCTTCGCATAAGAATGTCAAATTGCCCGAATCGCTAATTGTTAACAAGCAAAGCTGGCAAATGGTTTAGCACACATTTCGTATGATTTCCAAATCGCACTACAAAAAAACACTGACTCTGAGGCGCAGAAATATGTTTACATAGTCAAACACATCGTAAACAATGCGTTTGATTTATGGCAACGCTATGAAAATTGTTAATTGCAACTGTTAGGAGGCGACACGTTGTTGCGCCTGCAAAATCAAGTTCTGTCCCTCATAATTGACGCGAAAAGTCGAAAAACAAATGACAATTAGAGTGTGTTAATCGCTGACAACAAACCGACAAACAGTGAAATGTGAAATGCGAGAGGCGTAAGGCGAGGGGCGGAATGCGAGGGACGCTCGTAACATTTGCACGCTGCATGCACAACGACACCTGCGAACAACAATTAAAGTAGGAGGAGTAGGAGAGGGAAAACAAAAAAATAAGTCAGACGGCGCCTAATGAATCTACAGCAGTTAAACATTTTGACACAAGTTGTCTTCCTCTATTTTGCGGCACTTGTGGTGTGCTTGTTGTGTACTTAGGACTTTATGGGGCATTTGGGGCTTGTGGGGCTTGTGGAGGCCGCACCACATAGATTTTACAACTTAATTACTGGGCCACATTAATCCGCAGCCAAATGAAGCTCATCGCAGCTCTGCTCTGCTCTGCTCACGTTTTCCCATGGCCATAAAGTGCGGAAAATGGAAAATGGGTTAGCCGACTCAACTCGACTCGACTCCACTCGCAAAACTCAAATGAAGCACCCAAAAAACTTGCCACACATGCGCCATGTGTCACGTCACACCACGTGGGCTGTGGCAGCTGGTAACTGGTAACCGGTAACTTGCAACTGGCAACGAGTAGCATTCGCAGCCAGCTGATAACTGCTAACTGTTAACTGTTAACTGGCAACTGGTAGTGAGTACCAGTTGCTAAAGTAACGAGCGAATCGCGCTTGCCAATTATGGCAATAGGACTAAAGCTAACATACATTATTTATTTACGTTTCTTGTGTTGATTTATAATTAATGTTAGTAGCACCCAAAAACAGCCAAATTTAGACGACTATTAAATGCCCTATAGAGTGAAAATTAGCTATATATTAAAATTTCAAATTATGCAGAAACTACTTGGAAAACCACAGCTTGACGTTCAAGCAACAAATAATAATAATAAACAATATATTCTGACTCAAAATCGATGAGTGTTAAGTGCACTTCCAATTATTATTTATTGAATGATATTGATTTGAAATTGAAATTGAATTTCAAGAGGACTTGCAAGTTCCTCGTGATATTTTGTTTTTGTTTATTTTAACTATCCACGAATTTAGTGTACTAAAAATAAATTAGGAAAATTCAATTGAAAGGCTTTTATCATATTATTCAGCCTTTTATCACAAACTATGAAACTATGAACTATGAAATTCCAATTAGTTGGCTATGCAAAAAGATAAAAAAATAAAATGGCATTCAAATCCGATTGGCGTGAGTTACTTTCATTCATTGCCGAAAGCCAAACAGATGAACGAATTGTCTTTGACAGTTGGCAGTGCTAATAATGATGATGATGATGACGATGAATGATCATGTTTTTGGTGCTACAACTAATGATTGTGCTGCCCAGATTGACACCTTTATTCAATGACCATGACTGTGACTTTGGCTCAGACTTTGGCTGTGACTGTGACTACGGCGGAGTGTGATTGAGAGTGTGAATATGGGCGGTGGAACTGCAGCTCGATTCGCGAATCGAAAGCAGCTGGAAAAAACAATTTGTCGCTAATCTCGAACGGGGGTGTTGGAGTTGCATGCAACGGGCCGCTGCACATTGCGAAGCGCGCGCGCTTTTCACGTTCCTTCGCCTGCAGACAATTTGCGAACTGAAAGTTGCAGCTTGAAAAGCAAAAACCACAGCGATTGATCGATATCGATGTGGACGCAGACTTTCCCAAACAGCGAACGGAAAAGCGCATGCAGACAGCACATTACGGTGGACGGTTCAGTGGCGCTTTTATGAGATCACGTTCTATTAGATACGTGAAATATCTCGACGAGCAGCAGATGAATATGCAACTGTCATGCCATGTACAACAAAAAGGCGTTAGAGCGCAAGTGATAGGCAGAAAGGTAGATAACGAGAGAGAGATAGAGAAAGAGAGAGTGAGAGAGTGGGACAACACGGTTGACTAACTAGCTGGCACGTTCAACTTGGCCCAAGTGCGTGTTTAACGCTACTTTGGTTAACAGCAACAGCAACAGCAAAAGGCTCAGACCACGGTCAGACGAGACTTTTGTCGAGGCGCTAAGCGCTCTGGAGAGATGGAGCCATGTCCAAAGTCATATCAAGTAATTGCAATAGCAAACAACCCAAATCGCTGTGATTACCCATTATGCTTTTCGATTGTTTTCGGTTTGTTTTACGCTTCACCGCCAGAGTCATTAACTTTTCGGCCGATCATTGGCATATAGTAGCAGATCATAATTATGATTATTACAGACTATAGATATGCTGCACATTAAACTAATAAGTTAAGCAATTAATTTGCCGAAGAGATGCAATCCAAGAAAAATGTATCTCAAGGTAAACTGCAAATTAAGAGAGCAAGAGAAGCTAGCAAGAAGGTGAACCAGCTGTCGTGGGAATGCAATCGATGAAAGAAATCGAAATGGAACTGAAAGTGGAAAAGAAATCAATAACATATCAGAAGAAAGAGAAAATGTAGGAAATGCATGAGTTATGACCAAGGAATAATAATAAGAAGAGAATGTACAATAAAGAAAGAAAAATCATGCAGTGAAAAGCTGCGTTTTCCAATTAAAAACGACTCAATTCGATGCAGTCAATAACTGAGCTTTTCGATCGTTGTTACTTTCATAATTAATATATCTATTAGTTCAGTCGATAGATCGTTTAGTAAGGTGAGGTCATAAAAGTTGTACAGCACTTTTCGGTAGGCAAAACTAAGTGCTTGATAGTCGATTGTGAAAGGGGCGGAGTGATCATGGGCCTGTTGTTTAGTGTCTCGTGTCTCGAGTCTTAAGCCTACAATCAACGCGCCAGCCGCGTCCATGGAACCATTCCCAAAATGCGATTTGGGCAAGTTTCTGTGCCACGACTTCCAATTAAACAATTAACTTGGATCTGATAGCACAGCAATGACGCAGCTTCGAGTACTCGCGGTTGAATTCATAGCCGTTTTTCGTATTCGTTGTCGTGCTCTTACCCAACTCCAGTTCAGACCTTTTAATGAGCACTAAAAGAACAGCAACAACAACAACAACAACAACAACAAGTTCTGAACACAAAACTAGGCCAATTGTAATTAAAACGTTCTACGTGCTCCACTCGATACATTTCAAGTTGACCGAGTTGCTTTTTTTGGCCAGAAAGTGCGTAGGAAACCGGTAAGAGGCATCTGGAGATTTAGCCAAGTCTGTAGCTTGATGCTGCCAACTCGTATACCTGTACTTTGAGTTGCGGTACGGGTATATAACTGATACCAATGGCTGCTTGATTGAATCATTTGAGTAATTGAATCGAATCTCATAGATCTGCGTGACGCCACGAAAAACCAAAAACCAAACGAAAAATCACACAAAATATGAAAACATAAAAAGAGAGTATAACTAATAATAACAATAAAAATAATAATAATAATAGGGTAATGCTTATTTTGATTAGAAAGTTGTATAATCTCTGAGAGCAACGATTCGAGGCATGTGAATTTTTTACGCAATTGTTTTTTAGGTTTGTTTTGGTTTTTACTTTTCTTGCTGTTGTTGTTGTTGTTTCTCTTCTTTATTTTGTATTTTGCACGAGGCCGCCCGTTAGTTAGTTATTGTATAAGTAGCTGCTCCACCAACAACAACAACGAACGACAATGACAATTTCAACTACTAGCACAATAATTTTATGCTACATGAAGACAGAGCGCTTGGCATATGATTTAATTGAAGTCTGCAAAAAAAGCAAAAGCGAAATTAAGCAAACAACAACAAGAGGTCTGAGATTTGCTTGAGGGACTGTAAATTGAAACACAAAACCGAAAACCAAAAACCAAGCACTCAAAACCAAAAGCTGACAAACTGAGAAAATGCGCAATTGTAATTTATGAATTGTGTGATTTTAATTTATAAATTTTTATGGCATATTTGAACTACATTTTCGCTGTTTATTTTAATAACAAAATGCTGACGACATTTAAAAACGCATCAAAACAAAGTGTGCGAGCATGAACGAAACCACAGCAAAAACACAAGCAAACACAACTAACAAAAATAAATATAATACAATTACCGCAACAAAAGTAATTGTCATAAATGTTGAGAGTCAAAGAAATAACATTTAAAAATCAACACAGAAACGCAGGTAAAATTGCCAAAAATAGCATCAGAGGTCCATTGTTATTGACCCTCCCCTTCCTCCCCCCTCCGCTTTGCCACTCTGTCCGCTCTCTGTCCCCCAATCTGGGCTAAGTGAATAGTAAATTTGATGTACTTAAGATACAGCTTCAGTGGGTCGCAGTCTGAGTTTAAGTCTGCTCATACAATGGTAATTCAAGTGACCTTTGCCCTAAGTACTGTTCATTTAAGTAGCGCCCTTCGCAGTGATTCTCATGTTTCTGCAATCGCAATTCATTTGTGTTATTTCACTTGCCTCTCAACTACTTATTTTAATGGCAGCTTTCTATGCACAAATAGTTCTTGAAGGCCCAGCGAAACCGCGATTTATTAGCATAGTTAAGAGTTTACTTTTAACAACTTTTATTTTCCTTGAATACAAATTCACCCGGAATGGACGGTATATCAATTTCAGTTTCATTTTAATAGCTCAACACAAATTATGCTGCTCATAATTCAAAAGGGGTTTTTGCATATTATTAAAATTTTGTGTGTGTTTTTTTATTATTTCTGATAGGACTGAGCTTCTACGTAAAGTAATCTCTGTACAACCATTGCAAACATTTAATGATTTATTTGGTTAGGATATCGTAAAAGCTAATCGCCATATATTAGCAGTGTCTGCGCCTTTCCTATTCATAAATCCAGCTTGTGCCAGCGACCTCAGGGACAGCGCCTTTCACAGCACTGCGGAGCTTGCGCAACCGTGTGTAGGCCTCATTAAACTGACCTCTGTTGACAATTCGCAATGGCCTTTGCCTAATGAAAAAAGCCATAATTACACGAAGTCAAGCGATCAGCAGCAGCAGCAGCAGCACAAAAGTTCAATAAACTTTGCGGCTGCTGCTGAACAAATGTGAATTATATTATTTTGCGCATAGCAAATAAGCCGCATCATCCTCTGACCTGGGGGCCAAAACTAGTTATAAAGAGCCAACGGCACCAATCACGAGATTGCCAGCGCCATCGCCATCGCCATCGCCATCGACGGACATCGGTGATTATGTCATGGCCAAAGCAGTTCTAGCCGCATTTTTAGCTGTTATGTTAATGACCAACAAGAATCGCTTGCCAAAGTCAGGGCCATGGCCAGGGCCAAGCCATGGAAAATCTCCCAATATTCATAATTCTAATTCCATCTTGTCTTCTTGTCGAGTTCTTTCAATTTCAAATCGCCGAAGCTCCACTTGAGCGCAGCCCGCGGGCCAATAAATTTAACTATCAGCTAGCTGAGCGGCTGAAGTCTGAAGTCTGAAGTCAAGTCAGCCGGGTTCAAACACCTTTCGAAACTTGTCTAATGAGTTCGCGTATTTATTGATTGCTTCAAGCAACACTGAGGCACAATAGTTTCGTCACACGCTGCGTGCGACGAACGCGAACGCGAAACGCGTCTGCCAAGATTGCGCAGATGTTAAGCCACACATGTTGTTGAGTATCTCCCAGATACCTATAACAAATGGCTTATATAGTACGCAGTCAACTAGTTGAATGTGCTATTCCAGCTGCAGCTCTAGCTCCAGCTCCGACTCCCATATGTCTCAAGTAAAGCACTTTGCGCAATATTCATTTCTAATGCTCAAAGCGCGGCAAATTGTTTGCCATTTTGCCATTTTTATCGTATTGCAGTCACATGCAGTCAACAGTCGGCAGTTGGCAGTTAGCTGTTTGATTAGTTGGAAAATTTACCATCATTTAATTAAATTACTTATGATGCAGTTGTGCTTACGTCTCAACGACAATGAACGGAAATGGCGACCAATTTGCATGCTGGCAAACTCAAGTTGCTGCCGTTGTTTGCCTGCTGCCTGTTGCCTGCTGCTCGCTGCTCTTTTCATTTTCTACTTGTTTTTCTTCATTTTCCAGTGCTTAGGCAACACTGGAAGTGAAAGGCACGCGCTTTTGTTTTGCTGCTAAAAGAAAATATATACATGTATATATTTATGACTAGAAGGCAAAACTATTGGAAGCGTCCCTCTTGCTCAGCAGTGCTGTCGGCGCATCAGAACAATTAAGTTACATTTATTACGCTATTCCCGTAGTTTTCCTTAGCGCATTGCATTTCCGCTGAAATCGGAAAAGCCTAAAAGCGTGTGTGCAAATCAAAGTGCTGGACTATCGACCACCCAGCGTAGAACTTAGTGTGAATCACCAACGTAAATAACTCCGTCATACAACTCGACTGGCTCGTGAAGTTTAAAGCTTCAAATTATTACATTTAATGATGCCTTTTGTGTGTATATGTTTTTTTTTAATTTTTATTATTTTTTTTTTGAAATGTGATCGATAGCATCATTTGTGGCTTGTTCTCGCGCTGAATGAACTGACCACGTTCCAATTTGAATTTTGATATTGTATCTGTAGCCATCCATGTGCTCCGCTGCTGCTGTCCCAATTCAGCGCAGTTTAGCTGTGGTATCATCATCCGCTGCTCCCACGATCCCCACACATACACACACACACACACACACTCACACTTGGTACTACGATGGCACACACAAAAAACGCTAACGAACCAAGTGTAGGTCCCTAATGGCAGGCACATGTGCTACGTGGCAGCAAACGAACTGCAGTCGCCAGTCGCCAGTTGCCAGTTGCCAGAGTCGCTGTTTGTTGTTGGCGGATGCCGGTTGCCAGTTGGCAGTTGGCATCCAAACAGTGGCTGATTCAATGGGACCTGGACATGGAACTGGGCGCAATGTGTTGACTACTAGAATTCGAGCAAATGCCCGAAAAAGAAATCGACGCAGTCACGTAAAATTATTTTAATAATCACATAACTTTCGGCATTTACACGCCATGCGATCCAATGGGAGTTGCTCCGTCCCAGCAACTCCACGAGAAACAAAATGTCAATAAATATTTTTTTTGGTAACAAGAGAAAATAAAAGAATAGAACACAATAACATAGAACAGAACAGAACAGAACAGAACAGCATATAGCACAAGAGCGCTGAGCTGAGCAGAAAGTTGGAGCAGAACAAGTAAAAGTCGGGGTGGGGGGAGGCAGCTCTTAAGTGGGATTTGCGGCGCACTTTAGTGTCAACTTTAACAATAAGTTGGCGCAGAAAGATGAGGCGTTTGAGTGGAAGTGGAATACTTAGGAGAGAGCAGACGGGTGCGGGGGCGGGGTGAACGCATACATACACTGACGAGCAAAACTGTAACACGAGTTCATTGTTTCAATTTCAAAGGTCTCTATCTTTTTTCCTAATGCACGCATTTTGAAGATCTTAGTGTTGTTTTGTAGGTGATATCATTTAATACTATTTAATAAAATTGAAAGCCATTTGATATCAGTTAAAGAAAATGACACGCCAAACTGTAAAAAAAGTCAAATGTTACAGTTTTGCACTCTGGTTATTTTTTTAAGAAATATTTTTATTAATAATTTTTTAATAATGTGTCCACATCCCCTTGGACTTTTCCAACTCTTCAATGCGATTTGGCATACTTTGGGTATACCGTTGTACCATTTCCGGGGGAAAAGCATTCCATACGTCCTGTGTCCGTTCCCACAAGTCCTTCATTCCACTTGGAGGAACTGCATATTTCGCCAGTTGCGATTTCACATGATCAAAGCTCAGCGAGTAAAATGTAAACAATTTAACTTTAACGGTTAAATAAGCTTTAGAACTAAAAAGCAAAGCTTTGCCATTGCGAGTGCAAAACTGAAACATTTGACTTTTTTACAGTTTGCCATTTTCTTTAACTGATATCAAATGGCTTTCAATTTTACTAAATAGTATTAAATGATATCACCTACAAAACAAGACTAAGATCTTCAAAATGCGTGCATTAGAAAAAAAGATACAGACCTTTGAAGTTGAAACAATGAGCTTGTGTTACAGTTTTGCTCGTCAGTGTACGTAAGTAAAAATCTTCGGTTGGTCCACGCCGAAAAAGTTTGTAAGGCATCAACTGTGGGCTCGGGCTAATGAAATAAAAACCCACGGCAATTGGAAGCTCAGAGCTTGAGCTAAGTGCGCACAGCAGGTGGCCAAAAGTTAAAGCGCCTTATGGCCAAAGCGGTGTCGTTGATGGCAACGCAGTTGACAGCGCTGTATCGGTCAGATACATTTCATTTGCCTTTGCCTGTCCCCGGAATGAAAGTAAGCCTTTCGCTTCTAAGTCTCTGATTTGGCACTCCGCATTCAGCTACACTTACACCAGCTGAGTGAGTGAAGGCGGTGCAGTCATTCGAAATAAATTACTTTGTGCACCTGATGAAAACCAAACCAGCAAACAGCCAGACAAAAGCAGCAACAGCAGCAACGGCAGCAACAACAACGGCAACCACAGCAAAAACTAACTCTACTGCAAATGCAGCAAACCAGTCGAGGAACTTCACAAAACTCTGCCTAGCATTTGGCTCCTTTTTTTTTTTGCTGCTCTGCTTGCCGTAGCCACATTTATTGTCATTATTATTTTCAAACTACATAGTTTCCCATTCCCGATTTTATGCTCCTTTTTTCGGGAGGTAAATTTTGTCTTTTACTTTATTTTTTTTTTTTGGTTTTCTTCTGATGCTGCTATCTGTCGGCAGATTTATACCAACAAAGGCAAACAGTAAAAAATAAAATTGTTGCTTTTAATTTTTCTCATTTTTTGTGCATTTGTGTTGCCTTTATTTTGCGATTTCTCGACAGTTGCATTAAAAAAGTTGGGCAAAGAAAACAGTTTGCATTGCAATTTTGACTTGGTTTATTTTTGTTGCTTTGTTAGCTTTGTTTTTGTTATCAACCGAACAGTGAACAGCGAACAACGAACACCGAACAACGTTGGCAAATATAAAATAGAAACAAAATAAGCAGCGAAAATGTTTCAAAAGTGACCAGACGAAAATGCGGGGCGACAAAAGGTTGTGTCCGGTCGCCTGGGACCCCGCACACAGAAAAAAAGAAAAAAAACGGAGACAAAAAGAGAGAAACAGAGACGGAGACGGAGACGAGACCGGCTTAGCCCTTATGGGTGAAGCCAACTTGCAACTTATTTTTTTCCCGCAGACACAAGTGGGTCGCTCGCTGCCTTTCTTTGTACGTCGTATTTCGACTTCTTCAAAAATAATGCAAATATTTGCTCGGCTTTAATTTAGTGAAACCGCTCTAAATTTGTGTGTTTTGCTAATTACAGGAAATATGGCGAAAATGTGACTTAAATGCCAGCTAATTTATCAGTGGCAAGAAACAATGAAATCAACTGGTTCATTAAACACATTTATTTTATTTGCATAGGTTTTAGTTTGAAAAATAAATTAGACAGTCAGACAAGAGCAATAATCAACCTGCATTTCTTTGAATCTGCTTGAAAATCTAATCGATCAGCAAATTTCAAGTATTCAAGATTATCTTTTTACGAAATTTAAATTGTCATTTAATTGAGTTTTTCAAATATAATGAACCACTCAACTATCAAAACAATTTGTTAGTCAATCATTGAATCAAAAGTCTGAAATATTGTCTACCAATCAGTTTGATAGATGATAGATGATTGTTAAATTTAGAGCAATCTGTCAATCCATAAACGATCTTGAAGCAAATTCTCTGCATCTCTCAATATGGAAACTGTTCTAAAATGTGAAGAGGCAACTGGTTGGTAACTGAAGTGTGACTATTCCCTAGCACAGTCCGTGCACCTTCTCTTGCCATATTGTTTGTTAATTTCTTGTATAATTTTTACAGTTGCTCGCTCTGCTGCATTTCATTTGCGGGCTGGCTCTCTTGGTCCTCTTGCCCCACTTGCACTGCTATTTTGTTTTGGCTTTCAGAACTTAATTAAATGTTGTCACAGCGTACACTTTGTATTTTTCGCTGGGGCAGCCAAATGGCAACGGCTGCTTTTGAAAAGAAGCGAAGAATTGGGGGGTGAGCAGCGAGCGGAGGAGGTGGGGGGCGATGGCTGAGAGAGTCTGCGGGTGACAGCGATTCGAAGTGTAAATGAAATAATAGCTGCTAAAAACCAATTTGGCGTAAATTACAAAAGCTTAACGGGTTTGTAAATAGAGTTCTTAAGCTGCCGCTGTGCAACCTTTGGCTAAAAGTGTTTTCCATAATTCTCTATTCTCTATTCACGGCTCTCGATTTCTCATTCTCTCGCTTATTTATTTATTCTCCCTTCTTTTGCAGTTCCGTGGAGCTGATAGCGTTGTTGGCCATATCTTGCACCTTTTTCCTGTTCATGCACACAAACAAATTGAACAGTCGCCTCAAGGAAATGGAGGTGAAGCTGCAGCCATCGGAGTTCTCGGCCCTGGGTCTAACCGGCAATCACATAAGCGGACACGATGCGGGCAGTAAGTAATCGAGATACGAATCTAAACACTTGTTATACTTGTATTGTTATAGCCTATAGACCCCACTTCCAAAACGCAGCTGTCGCAAGGCCATAGGCCAGAACTGTGCCAATGTTTGCGCTCGATTGCATCCGTTGATGCTACTGTTGTTGCACGCGTGAATGCCACAGATACAAATGCATCTGTCAGATAAGCCTTCTTTTTTTTTTGTAAGTAGGAAGGCACAACTAAAACAAACACACACACACGTCTGCGGCTACGGCCAATTGATTTTTAATGACCACTCCGACCCAAGCCAGTACACCAAATGCTCTTTTGTTAACACTATTTGCGCAATATTTGTTGGTCCAGGCGAGCCATAAATTAGTTGAATGTTTTAAACTTAAATTAGAGCGCAATGCTTTATGCATGCATAAATTATTGCGCACAGTTTATTGCGCTACTCCCAGTCACACTAATAAAGCGAAAAATGGAAAATCAACATAATTTATAGATGCAAGAAATACACTCTCCATTGACCAAATTCACCATTTCCCCCAATATGCACCAATTGACAGTATCTAATGGGTCTCTGTGTGCGCGCATTTGCACAGGCAAAGGCAGTTCTATTTATAAATATATTTTTCATATATTTTTAGTACATTAATAAATTATTTAGTGATGCCAGCCAGCAGCTGCCCCAATGGAGTCTGGTCTGGGCCAAAAACCAACAGGAATTTAACCTTTTGACATGCGTTAAGCATCCTAAAAAGTTTATTATCCCATCGACTCGCACTCTTATCAACAAAAACATACATATATAGGTATAAAAAATGCAACGTATTTAAATATTGTTTGTACGCAGATATTTATTAATTCAATTAGTAAATATGCAAAAGCCGACTAGTTTGCATTTTTAAACTGCGGAAATTATGGATTATGTACTGTTTTTCATGGAAATTATAAAGGCGAATCATCGAATCTGTTCAGCATTAGTTGTGAATAGGTTTAATTGAATCACATTATGCGCGTAATGACTTATTCACTAGTACAATAATAATAATAGTAATAATAATATCACAATTTGTGTTCAACATTAAAATTCGCATTATTATGCAGCTCGCATATAGTGCTGGGGTTCTTGATATAAACATTAATTTAAAGTTGATGCTCTACTCTGCTGTTTTTATGTATAATAAATATATATTTTTTGTTGAATTGATTGGTAATTAAAACATATTGTTTTAACCAATTGCAAAATGAAATCGGATTTTTACTAAAAGATAGAGTTTTTTCCATGACAATCAATTTTATCATTTACTATCATCTGTACATAATATTGAAGTATTTCTTCTTTGTAATCTAGATATTGCAGGGTCTTTGAAGTGCAGCAAAAACAATACATATAGTACATACATATATAACATATCATGTGTCAACTGAAACTTGAAGAAATCATTTGGCTGAGAGCCACTCGACTCTTAATTCTTTGCATACCCAATTTCAATCGTTTGTATGCCGAGCACTTGAGTTTACAACAAATGTTGCGCGATTCGAGTGAATAAGTATAAATTGTATGATTTGAATGCCGCTTGAATGTTGCTGCTGCCTCGCAGCTGACCTTTTCTGGGAAAGCAGCGCTTGAGCTCTTGCCGCTTTAGAACGTGCCTGGGTCTGGGCACAAACTAAACCGAACCGAACTGAACCGAACCCATACTTAGGCGCAGCCAACTAACTAATAACTCTATCATTAGTTGGTCTGCAACTGCGAAATACGACTGGGTATTGTATCAAATCAGACTTTCCGCATGCAAAACCTTAATTTCAATGCCGGAAGCTTTGGTTCGTCTAGGCCTGCCTGCAATCCACTTGTACAGCCCACCAGTTGCCGCTGACGAAATACAAGTATGCCAAAAACCTGCGACATAGATCAGAGCGGAGTGTTATCGGGGACGCGGGGTTGATCGCGACACGGCTGCTTCACGCCTAAGTGCGGTGATTGTCGGCAGCAAAAATCAACCGAATGCACAGTGCACAGTGATTCGATTGGCGAATGTAGAAGAAATCAATGCAGGCCTCGAATTTGTATATTAACAAATGTGTTAAAAAATATTATAATTAATTAATTGGTTCTAAAATGCAGATTAATGATATGCCTTGAAAGTAAGTTAAGCACTCGAAATTCGTTTTCGCCTAATTTACGATGTTCAGCGTTACGATATTTACAAAGATATCCGCAATTCAATGGTTTTATGTTGATGCTTAACATATTTTACGATATTCAAAGCAATTATTAATGATAGAAGTTATGATACTAATGTACAAATAATGGAAGACATGGCTTTAAAATGTAATTCTAATTTATTATTTGGCTGGCATTTGATTGCTCAAGAGACTATGAAGTTGTTTTGGCTGTTGAACCACTGTGCAGCGGTCATGTGATCAAATCATGATGATGAATGACTCCAACTACTACTACAACTACAACTACAGCCACAATAACTACAATAACAACTCCAACTTTCAGTCTGCAGATGCGCTCCAGTACGATAGCTAGGCATTTGTTCGCTGCTATCGCGCAGCTGTTGCTTGATCCCAACTTTTATTGTTGTTGTTTAGCGCACGCGTCAATTGCGCCGGCGCAGCGGCAACAGTCGTGCTTAAACGTAGACGACAGATACAAATTGTCTGGTTAGGCCCAAAGCAAGGCGAAATGGCTAATGGCCAAAAATAAAAGAAAAAACCTTGGCTTCCTCGCTGATGAGATCTTTTTTTGTTTATATATAGTTGTCTGCCCAGCATCCCAAAAATACAAAATACAAAATAGAAAAAATAGACAAAACGAAGAAGAAAAGCTTTGTGACTGCTAACCATTCATTCATAAATATTTCATATAATTGACTCGCACGACTCGACGACTTGGAAAACAAATACGCGACGAGTGCTACTCACATGAGTCAAGTTGATGACACCTCAAGTTGTCAGTTTTGTGCGATGCGGATTTTCAGCTTTTTGTTCCAACATTGAACTTGACTTGGGCTAATTAACAACGAAGACAAACAGTTTGTGTTTTGTAGCATAATGTAGCGTTATGTGGTTTTGTTTCTTGCTTCACTGCACAAGTGGCAACACGCAGCCCAAGTAATCGTGTGTATGGAAAAAGTATCTGCATATGCTAAAGAACAGCAGACAAAGTCCATTTCTTAACGGTTTAGTGGCTTATTTAGAAGCCTATTCAAATTAATTAAATCTCGATGCCCCCTTATCTTAATTCTATTTACCTCAAAGTGTAGCCAAAACAATTCAAATTCAATTTCAGCGCTGAAACCAGTTTAATGTGGTTAGCACAAGCTACACCAAACTTCGTTTTCAATTGCAGCTCTTGATAGCTAGATAGCTGACTAGTTTGGTAGTTAGCCTTAGGGTAAGGCAGCGATCTAGTTAAAGTCTATTTTAATGGGCAAGTTAACCAGCCTGTTAATGGACAGGAAAAAAAAGTTATCGCAACATTGTGTGCTCGCTTGACGAAAAGTCGTTAAATTGTAAGATTAGCAAATATTTGCAGTATATGTATAATAAAGTCAAGGAAAGACTTTGTGAGTTAAATACCGATATTCACGTTAAGATAAAACGAGAGGGAACCGTTAAAACTATTTATTTGAATTAATTTCATGGACTGTTTTCTACATTTTTACTACTGAATTGATCCATTCAGTAGTTAATGACAAGTCGTTAAATTGTAGAATTAGCTAATATCTGCAAACCATACAAAAGAGTCGAGGAAACACTTTGTAAATTTAATTACGATGGCTACCTTGAGATAGAATAATGTTCATTCAAAGTTATTTCATGTGCTCTTATTTGAATTTCTCAGTGGAATACATATTGATTGAAAATATATAGAATTTAAAATTTAACTCTTTCAAATATGGATTGCAGCTTATGCTTAGCCGGATATTCGAGGTCTTGAGTGCAATGACATTCAAAAGAATCGCGAAAAAACACTTTTTTGTATAACATTGCAATTCACTGCGATTGCACTGCAGTTAAACTACTATTAGAGCACACTCTCGTGGTTACTACAGATAGCTAGATAGATGCAGCTACGCCCCTGATTGAATGAGTGGGTACATAGAGTCATTAATGAAGTTTTTGTTCTCTGTAAGCGACACATGTAATGCAGTTCACCTTCAATGGCTGAGGCGATACCGAAGGCTGCCAATAACTTAACATAAGAATAGCAAAAACTAGATTTACTTAGCTGACGAGACTTAAACTGCTTGAATGTGTGCGGTGTGTGAGTGCGCTAAGCTGTTGCTTGGGAAACTTGCAAGTAACCCAATTTCAAGACCACACAAAAAATGCCAAGCTGTTGCAAAAGGCTTCTCTTTGACGTAGCCAGACCACAAAGTGTGTTTCACATTGGTTCGGTGACTTGAATTCGAATGTGAACGTGCAATCTGAGCAACAACAAAAGCAACAACAACAAAACCAGTTAGACTTGGCCACTTTCATTCAGATTCAGATTTTTCAGTGAAACTGACCAATGACCAAAACCAAATCTATATACACAACGAATCTGGTTTATGGCCAATGGATTTGGATTTCCAGTTCAGCCGACAAACTCAAGCTTATGTCGACTTCCTTGTTCATCAGGCTCCAGCGGGCAAATTATGAAATGCTTAGCCGCAAGACAGCCTACACTCGACAGCACACCACACACAACACACCACACACCGCACTACCATACTCTCCTACACGGTTATGCTGTGCAGTGCACTTTACCACAAAAGCAGCCGCAATCCACAAGCACTCCAATCAACTACAGTCTCACCAAAAAATCAAGATGTTTTCCGCCTGTCCAAAATGCTGAATTGCAGTTATTTAGTATGCAATTGTTAGCTTATAAAGCGATGCTACCTAACTACGTACGCCCCAAAGTCTATAGCCATTTTAATTGCCCAGAGAGCGGAGACACTTTCCAAGTGGCTTCCTTCCTTAGTACGCCTAATTTTTGGGCAACTTTCAAATGATAATAGGTAATGACATCGCGGCTGGGATGCGACTTGATCTACAATATAGGGAGATGATCATCCTGAAAGTGAAAGGAAGCATCATGAGCTTGCATATTTATTGCTCTCACATTTATTTACCATTTACGCCGGCTTGTGAGTAATACTTTGAAATGGAAATGGAGTGGACTTCCCCAGTCATACAAACAACACACATAAATATATGTAGTTATGCTTATTCGTATTGCATAAACACTTGGAGAAAAGTAAAAGTATTGACAGCGACGTCTCCGGGGGAGGAGTTGGCACTGCCCTCTGCGAGTGTTAAGGTCGTCAACGAGGCATAAATTCAAAAATAGTCAGATAATAATAGGCAATAATCTACTTACATTTTCTACATTTGTTACATCTTTACCTACAGTAGATAGTTGCAACTCTTATTGCTAGCAGTTAATAAAACATTCGCAAAAATAGATTTGCAGGAAACAATTCAGTTAGAGAGTGATAAGCCGTTTTGTAGGGTTTCAACGTTATTTAATGACATGACTTCTCTTGGCTGAGTTACTACAAAATATACATGAAGTCGGCAGTTTCATCTTAAAATTATGATAGTCATAATATGCAATAAAAATTTTCAAAGAGCTTAACATAATTTTAAGCTTGTTACATTATCCTTTTTATGAACAATACCTATTGTTATTATTTAATGTTATATATTTTTAAAATTAATTATTTAAGCCAATACAAATTTTCGTATATCTATAAAATATAGAATTCTAGAGCAGTATAAATAAGAACGGAATTTACTCCTTCTTTTTATAAATAACCTGGCATTTATGTTTCAAATATTTAATGATTGGTTTATGAAAATATTTGCCTCTTACTTAAAACAATGGAACCAGGAATGTTAATGATGAAACTTCATGTTGAGTTTCATTTAGCAGGAGTCGTTAATTCCAATTTGTAATGTGCATTTATCGATTTAACGATTTTGCCATTTAGTTTATTGATTTTGAAATGAAGTGCTCTTATTAGCACAACATGCAGCGTATCTCTAGCCATATTTTATATTTTTATCTCTTGCCGTTATAACATGGTTTAATGAACTTTTCAGAACACGATGACATCAACACACTGCACGGCACCTATCAATACCTGAAGAGCACCGGCCAGGTAAGAGAGACATTCAATACTACTCTTTTTACGATCTGCATTTGCCATCTGGGCCATATGTGTCATAGCCGTAAACATTATTGCATACATTCTGGTGGGCCATAAAAAAAAACAAGAAAAATCGTCGACAAACCATCAAAAAGCATCCACGTCAAAGCTACTGTATGGAAGGAAATGCTTCAGCTCCTCGGTGTTTGATATTTACCAACAGTGTGTCTTGCGTCTCGCTCGCTCGCTCGCTCTACTCCTCTCGCTCTCTCTCTCTCTCTCTCTCTCGCTCGCTCGATCGCTCAATCGCTCATATTTTGAATGGTAGTACAATCTGCTCATCGATCGTCATAGCACCTGCATACACATACAACACAAACATCAGTACACAAAATCACAAACAGAAGTCTCCTTCTCGCTCACTCTAGCTCTCTCTGTATCCCTCTGGTATTATCTATTTCAGTCTGTCTATATCTCTCGCTCTCTCTCTCTCTCTCTCTGTCTATTTGTCTCTAGCTGGACTCTTTTTAGTCTCCTCTAATTACACTAACACCAAAACTACACTTCGACTCAGTCTTGAAATGTTGTCAGCGCAGTTTGTTATTATTATTGATTTCTTTCAATCGTGAATTAAATGAATTATTTGAGTGCCAGAGTTAGTTGCCAGATGCGCCAGTTGCGACATAGAAGCGATAGAAATTCGATTAATAAAGTGTGCAATAAAGACGCGTAAAAGGTAAGTCGAATGGGAGGATTACTTGTACAATTTAGCCGCCTGTCAGAGTTGTGAAATTCGCGATGAGGTTGTAGAAAAATTATGATTGTGGCCCGTGGCCAGTTAACTGTTGCCCCACAATCAATTTGTGCCCGTTGCTTCAGCTAAAATCCGCTTAAAAGTCTGCCCACTTGTATGTATACCACAAACACACACGCATCTAACACGCAAATAAACACACACACTCAACTGTCTGTATCTGTTGTGTTGGTTGGTGTCTCTCGAATGTGATTGTTGCAACAAACAGCGTCTGCATCTGCACTTTTGCAATCCGGCAGCTACAGCACCTGACCACCGCTCAATTGAACAACACGGCGCGAGCTCAACTCCAGACACTATTCTTCAATCGCGTGCCCAAGGCTGGCAGCGAGAAGCTGATGGAGCTGCTCAAAGTGTTGTCCAAACGCAACAATTTCCTGGCGCGACGCGATCCCGAGCAGCTACTCGAAACGATACTCATGGATAACGGCTTCGCTCGACATTTGCTCAACGCCGAGATACTCAACTGCAGCTCCCCGAATTCGTACACAAAGCACGTGGCCTTTGTGAACTTTGCGGCCCACAAGAAACCGTGGCCCATCTACATAAATCTCGTGCGGGATCCGATCGAGCGGCTGGTCAGCTGGTTCTACTATGCACGGGCGCCGTGGTATCTGGCGGATCGCGTGAATGCGTTTGGAGAGGCCTATCGCATGCCATCCAGGGAGTGGCTGCAGAAGGACTTCAATCGCTGTGTCCTCGAGCAGGACCCGGAGTGTGTGTATGAGCAGCTGGAGATGGGCAATCTGGGTGACCATCGAAGGCAAACGCTCTTTTTTTGCGGCCAGAATCCTAAGATGTGTATGTGAGTAGTCGCCAGCCGTTGGGCGAGGGTTGCTCGAGTAGTTGTCAGTGGAAAAATGCTTAATTGCTTCTTAAAGCGTGGAATGAATGTTGAACAAAGAAGTCTGTCCTATTTTGTAAATATTTAAATACTACTTGCATTTTATAGTCTGTGATATTTCCTTTCATTTTTAAATATTACGATAGAATACATTTAAATTACTCAATTCTTATGCGTAATTAATTTGTGAAATGCGCACTTTCAAATCTTAAGTACGTTGGAATATTTCCAATGGTAAACTAAACAATGTGAGCATGTGAACAAATATTGAGACAAGTCACAGACTATTTGTTCAACTTTCGAGCTAAAAATAAAATGAAATGTTAGACAAGCTGCGACACCATAAAAAAGTCGCATAAACCAAAGTCGTTTCCACTGACGATTTATCGAGCAGGCCGCGATCCAAAGTATTTTGCTGAGACGCCCCCTCCAACCGAACCGAACCCAACCCAACTCCCACCCCCCGCAGGCCGTTCAACTCCCATGAGGCCATGCAGCGTGCGAAACGGAATGTGGAAAAGCGTTACGCCGTCGTAGGCACTTGGGAGGACACGAACACAACGCTGAGCGTGCTGGAGGCATATATACCGCGATTCTTTGCCGGCGCCAGGGACGCATACTATGCCCTGCAGCAGCACATGGAGAATGTGAATCGGAACGCGCTGCGGCCGACAATCAGCGAGGAGGCGCGATTGCTGCTCGGCAGGAATCTGACGCACGAGATAGAGTTCTATCAGTTTGCCAGGCAGCGTCTGAATCAGCAGTATATAGCGCATCAATTGGAAAGAGATCGCTCAGCTAGCGACTAAGATTTCGAGAATAAATATAAATATACGACTGCCAACTTGCTACTCTTCACTTTCGCATCACTTCTTGAACCTTTCAAACACTCTTCTAACTGCGTAGTTATGCTGGTACTTGGGAATTGGGACTGACAACGACTAAACAAACGAAATCCTCTATGCCATAAACAGCGAGCCCACAATGTGCACGCACCTCGACACGTTGAGGATTTGGCGCAGCACGACGAGAAACATCATGAGTCACATAATCATCTGCACAAGGCTGCACACGATCATCAGCTGGCTGTGCCCGAGAATAGGCATCATCCAGCTGATGATGACTTAGACTACGAAGACGACCGATGAGGAGGAGGAGCATGGTTATAATCTGGCAGCAGATGTGCTCAACAATACCAAAAATGCCGAAGTCGACTTCGTCTTCTTCAATCGAGTGCCCAAAGTGGGCAGCCAATCGCTGATGGAGCTGATGCGTCGCCTGGGCAAGATCAATGGATTCGTTCATGCGCGCAATCTGGGCAGCGTCAAGGAAACCGTCATGATGCCCAAGGAGGGACAAAAGGAGCTCATTGCCGATCTGTTGACCCGCCCCAAGCCCCACATCTACAGCCAGCACATTGCGTACATCAATTTCACGCGATTCCACTTGCCGCGTCCGATCTACATTAATCTGGTGCGCGATCCCATCGAGCGCATCATCAGCTGGCATTATTATGTGCGTGCTCGTTGGTATTACAAGGATATGCAGGCCAAGTTGGGTGCGAATTCGATTGCCATGCCATCGGATGAGTTTCTTGATCTCGATTTGGACACGTGTGTGAAGAACCGTGATCCGCACTGCACCTTCGAGCAGCAGCAGATCAAGAATCCGGTGGGCGATCATCGCAGACAAACCTTGTTCTTCTGCGGCATGAACAAGAAGCTGTGCATGTAAGTAGGAAACGATTGATGCTAGCGTCAATAGTCGGTTACTCAATCTGCATACTTGGCGTAGGCCCTTCAACTCCGAGATGGCCATGCAGAAGGCCAAGCACACGGTGGAGTCGGAGTACGCTGTGGTGGGCACCTGGGAGGATACGAATATCACACTCAGCGTCCTCGAGCACTATATACCTCGGTTCTTCCGCAACGCCAAGGTGGCATACTATCGTAAGCATTCTTGCTCTCGTTTCGAACGCCATCGGGCTAATTCTCTACTCTACTCTTCGACTTTGCAGTGGGCGAAGAGCGTCTCTCGAAAGTCAATCGCAACAATGTCACTCGCATTGTCAGCGAGGAGACGCGTCGGATTCTCCGCAAGAACCTCACGAACGAGATCGAGTTCTATGAGTTCTGCAAGCAACGTTTGTACCTTCAATACGCCGCCCTCGGCAATGGCAAACGCTTTGGCGAGGACGATTATCTCCTGGTGCCGGAGCAGCACGGTGGAAAGCAAAACGACGACGAGTATTAAGCTGTGGTTCAAATATGTTAAGCTATGCCAACTATCGAATAAATTTCTTAGAAATACTTTAATCATTGATGCTGCTTGATTTGTGAATTTTCTGCCTTTCTTTGTTTATAATAATGTCCAGTATTGCGTACTAGCTCTGAGGTTAACTCTGTGAGGAATTCTCTCGTTAATTATGCTATCGCTAGAATCGCTGCAGTCCTTATTAATTTGAAAGCAGACTATTTTTATTGCCGGTTTATAAATAGATGAATGGAATGAGTGTGAGGGTGACATGATATTCCTAATTACTCGCAATTTTGCGTGTGCAGAAAAGATTGTTTTCTCAAAAGGAATACGCAAATATTTTCAGTGCTCAAAGAATATTATGGTGGGAATTGAATCAAGAATGAGATTGCTATACTTAAATGTCGTTCTGTTTCGTCAGCTTACGCAAGAGTTGAGTCGATCTTTATTGCCGCGCTTCTTTACTTCCCCACCTACTTCAGCCGTTGTTGCATTTTCCGCTGCCACTAACTCGGCCACTGCTCGATTACGCTCTCGCCTTCCTCTCTGCTCACTCTTACACTCGCTCAGCTTGGCGTTGACCCTTCGAACTTTTGTCTTTTGTCGTTTCAAGCTGGCTGGACTGAGAGCCGCACAACTGAACAATACGCCCAAGGCAGAACGAGAATATATATTATTCAATCGCATTGAGAAGGTTGGCAGCCAGTCGATGACAATTCTTTTGGGCCACTTGGGAAATTTGCATGGCTTCGAAACGTATCGCAATGAGATACCGCCAACGAAAAAGGCGTTAAAGAATTTTGAAGAAGAGGCTGAGGAGGCTGCCGATCTCATGGATCTGCCCGATCCCGGCGCCTATGTGGAGCATACGAACTGGATCAATTTCACAGCACACGATTTGCCCAGACCGATCTACATCAATCTGGTGCGCCATCCCATACAGAAGGTGATGAGTGCCTACTACTATCAGCGGCATCCGGTGGTCTATGCCAACACGTTGCTGCGCAATCCCAACAAGCCCAAGCAGTCTAAAGCGTATTTCGATAGGAGCTTCAACGATTGTGTTCGACAACGGATCGCGCCCGAGTGCGTCTTCGATCCGCACTCCAAGTACAACAGCGATTGGCGACGTTTCGCTCTGCATTTGTGCGGCAATCAGCCCGTTTGCCTGTAGGTAATGCCCAGTTGATCGCTCCGATCGATGCCCTAACTATCGCTGTTCTCTGCAGGAATCTGAACTCAGAGATTACCACACAAATTGCCAAGCAGCATGTGGAAAAGGAATATGCCGTCGTCGGCAGCTGGGAAGATACGAATATAACGTTGGCCGTGCTCGAGGCATATATACCGCGATTCTTTGCCAAGGCCACCGAACTCTACTACTGTAGGTGCTCTCTCTCTCTCTCAACACTCCCTTCACCGTTCTATGTTAAATCGTTTGTACTTTTTTTTGGGGGGCGCGGGGTGCAGCCAAGCAGGATTCGTTCATGGTAAATGCCACGCCGCACGATAAGCATCTGGACGCCGACGTGGAGGCGTATTTGAAGCAACACCTGGCCTACGAGATTGAGTTGTACAACTTTTGCAAGCAGCGGCTCTACAAGCAGTACATAGCCATCAGAAAGACTGAACTCGAACGCGAACTCGAAGTCGAAGTCAAAGTCAAAGTCGAAGAAGCATTTGTAGCGCAATCTCAGACCTAAATACAGAGTATATTTGTTTCCATCTGCAAACGCGTCTTCTTCTGTTTTCCACTTCCTATTACGCTACTAATCTCAAGTTGGGTTTACGGTCACCACTAGCATCAATCGCTTCAACGCGCGCTACCAACGGCTCCCCTCGCATTGCATTCCATTCGCAGATCCTTCAACTGAATGCCAATGCCCTGAACAATACCAAGAATGCCGACATCGATGTCCTCTTCTACAATCGCGTGCCCAAAACGGGCAGCATGCAGCTCATCGAGCTGATGCGACAGCTGGGCAAAGTGCACAACTACGAGGTGGAAAAGGATCCACAAAACGGTGGCATTATGCCCATCTTGGAGAGCGCCGACGAGAACGACTGGATCGACAATATTGCCAGCTTTGAGGACGGCACCGTCTTCGCCAGTCACGTCAACTACTTGAACTTTAGCAAATTCGATCAGCCTCGCCCCATCTATCTGAATATGGTGCGCGATCCTGTGGAGCGTGTGATCAGCTGGTATTATTATATACGTGCCCCGTGGGTCTTTGTGCCTGGACGTCGGCGCGCCAATCGCGAAATGCCCAATCCGCTGTGGGTCAACACCGAGTTCGATCAGTGTGTGCTGAACGGCGAGAAGGTTTGCACCTACATCGAGGGCTCGCTGCTGGAGCGTGTGGGTGACCATCGTCGGCAGACGCTCTTCTTCTGCGGTCACAACGAGTTCAAGTGCACGTGAGTGGGATTCGAAACTCTCCTTGGGGACGTACAGGGCATTCGCTTAGCTGCCTGCAACAGTTGAAGTCAAAGGGGGGTGGAACTAGAAATCAACTTTCTTATAGTTGCTTAGTGAGGTGTCGATTACGTCTATATCTCGCTTAATGGCCACTCAGTTTAAGGTTTGTCTAAATCTGTTGCTGTTCTCCTTGAGGCCGCTAAGCGAAGCTCACACTTATGCACTTAGCTGCAACGATAAGAAAGTTGCATTCTAAGTTAGCTGACGTCATTGAATGGATGTTACATGCATTTCTGCAGACACTCCACTAGGCAAGGCAGCTAAGCAAATGATACTGTATCTTGCCTCTCGCATGTTGTTAGCACTTCACCGTCCACCCTTAACCCTCCACCCTTGCAGACCCTTTAACTCGCGTCTGGCCCTGCAGTTGGCCAAGCAGAACGTGGAACGCGAATATGCCGTAGTCGGCACTTGGGAGCACACGAACGAAACCCTCGCTGTGCTCGAGGCCTACATACCGCGCTACTTTGCGGATGCCTCCAAAATGTATTACTGTAAGTGCTGCAGCAGTCACTGCACTGTGTCCTGTGTCTCGTGCTACTATTGATGTGGTGTCCTTTTCAGCTGGTCTGCATGCGAGCAAATCGAATGATAACCCCATGAAACCGCACATCAGACAGGAGATCATTGACATGGTGCGTCGCAATTTTACGCGTGAAATCGAATTCTATCAATTCTGTCGCCAGCGCTTGCACAAGCAATATCTAGCATTAAAACTGAACGATCTGATGCGAATGGATAAGAGTTTAGTTAGCTTAAAAGAGGGCAATGAGCTTGCCGTGCAAGATTAGGTAGTGTAGTGAATTTTAATAAAAGAGAAATGCAAATTATTCAAATTAAAAACAACGCATTGAGTCTTTTGGAGTGATCGCTAGGCATCATTGTTGACTTCTGCTGGCTTGCTTCTAACTTGATCTATTACAATGTCTTACTCGATCTCTTCCCACTAACTTCCAACTCGAAACTAACACATTGAAGAAAACGGGGAAAATTCGGTGAATCCAAATCCAAACCAAAATCCAACTGCAGCTGCATCGTCTGAGCGCCGAGCGTTTGAACAACACTCGCAATGCCGAGATAGAGGTGCTCTTCTTCAATCGCGCCGCCAAGGTGGGCAGCGAGGCGCTGCTGGAGCTCTTCAATGCGCTCGAGGAGTACAACGAGGATCTAACCCTGGAGCGCAGTGGATTGCATGAGAATACGCAGCGGCAAATGACGAGACCCGAGCGTCGAGACGCTGCCGAACTTGTGGCTGGCCTGGACGAAGGTTCCGTGTACATTCGGCACATCAATTGGATCGACTTTGATGAGTTCGATCTGCCCAAGCCCATCTACATCAATATGGTGCGGGATCCGGTGGAACGTGTGATCAGCTGGTTCTATTATGCACGCAGCTCCTACAAAAACGCCATCGAGTACCGCAAGACGCCGAACAAGAAGATTAGACCGGCCTCCTGGTACAAGAAGAACTTTAACGAGTGCGTCCGCAGCGGAGATCCCGAGTGTCAGTATGTGCCACACACGGTGAAGGATGTGGTGCCCAATTTCAAGCGGCAATCGCTCTTCTACTGCGGCCACCACGACGACTGTATGTAAGTAGCGGGAATCGGCGTGCAACGAAAAAGGGACATATAATTAATGCCTGACGGTAATGCTTGCAGTCCCTTCAACTCGCCAGCTGCCGTGCAAATGGCCAAGGAGCATGTGGAGCGCGATTATGCCGTCGTTGGCAGCTGGGAGGACACGAATATCACGCTAAGCGTCTTTGAGCGTTACATACCGCGTTTCTTCCGCGGTGCGAAGCTTATGTATGAGAGTAGGTTGAACATTTCTCTGCTAATTGTTGCCGCTGTTGGTTATCCTCGTCTTTTCCTTGCATACAATATTAGTGCACAATAACAAGATCACAAACCGGAACAAGAACAAACGCAAGCCCTTCATTGAGCCAGAGGTCAAGGAGATGATTAGGAATAACTTTACCCATGAGTATGAGTTCTATCACTTCTGCAAGCAGCGTCTGTACAAACAGTATTTGGCCCTCAATCTGCATGAGCTGGACAAGCATGGCTTGTTGAAATAGTCGCCGCAATACCCAATTGTCGTCTTTAGAATGCACTCAGTAAATTTTAAATATATGTTAGTAGAATAAATACTCGTCCACTCCACCCACGTACATTTGTAGTGTGTCAATTTTGTGTCTAATCCTCTGTGTTGTGGGTCAAGTGCTCCTAACCCTAGCCTACTCCTCTATACCATCCTACCTGCTTCCTTCCTTCCTTCCCGCCCACAAACCAGTTAAATGAGCTGACGCCGCAGATGCTAAACAACACAGCCAAAGCTGAAATGGATCGTATTTTCTTCACGCGTTGCGCCAAAGTTGGCAGCGAATCGTTGTTGGAATTCATGGAGTATCTGCAGGATATCAACGACTTTGATGTCGATCACACTGGCCTGAGACAAGCGACGAAGCGCCAACTCTTACCCAAATCCCAAGCCAAAAAGGCCATACATATTTATAACCAAGAGCCCGGCACAGTTTACATTGAGCACACCTCTTGGATTGACTTCAACGGCTTCAATCTGCCCAAGCCCATCTACATCAATCTAGTACGCGACCCCGTCGAGCGTGTGATCAGCTGGTACTACTACGTTCGCAACTCCTATCGCAATGCCATCTTCTATCGCAAGAATCCCGATGCACCGATCAAGCCAACTGCTTGGTTCAAGAAGAGCTACAACGATTGCGTTCGCAGTGGCGATCCCGAGTGTCAGTATGTGCCGATGGCTGTCAAAGATAAGGTGGGTAACTATAAGCGACAGTCGCTCTTCTTCTGTGGCCACAATCAGGATTGTCTGTGAGTAGTGCAGCTTTGACCTCTCATTAACGCTCGACTTCACAATGCTCTACTGGGAGTCACAGCTAAGAATTCTATCCTTGCACACATTTCAACAGGATGTGAAGTAGCAAAAATGTATGAAGAGAAATGAAATTGGTAGAAAGATCAGATAAAGCGTCAATGTACGTGACTATTCTTATATTATTATAGTTTCTTATAGTTTCTTAACATTATTCAAAATATATCTGGATTCCTTGCAGCCAAAAGTCGAAACAACTTCAAAGTAAACACTTTTTTATAAGATATTTGAATATAAAGTTGATATGATCAACTTTCATCATAATCGTTTTACATACATATATTTAAAAGTATTGAGCCCATTTGAAGGCAATTTACAGAAAAGTTACGCCACTATTTAAAGAATCCGTAACTAAGACTAACAATTAAAGTTGTTTGCCGAATAATTAGATGCTTAAAGCTGTAAACTGTAGAGCAACTTCGAGCGTTAATGGGAGTTTAATCGATTGCGTTGACAATGTCTGAGGCGTCACAAATTGTTGCAGACCATTCGACTCCCCACCTGGCCATACAAATAGCCAAGCGTAGAGTGGAAGAGGAGTACGCAGTTGTGGGTACTTGGGAGGAAACCAATATCACCTTGACGGTGTTGGAGCATTACATACCGCGCTATTTCGCACGCGCCACAATGATTTATCCACGTAAGACTCGCTGCTAATGTGTTGCAAATACTCTCGTGCTCAACTTTGAATTTTGCAGTCTTTGCGGAGAAACTTAAGAATCGGAATCGCAACAATCGTAAACCTCACGTCGATGATGACGTTAAGCAGATGGTGCGAAAGAATTTCACCCATGAATATGAGTTTTATTACTTCTGCAGACAGCGTCTATATAAACAATATCTTGCACTCAAGCGTACGCAATTGGAGCAACTGAATTTATCGTAAAATGTCGAGTTATTCTGAGTGTCAACAATCGCTATCACAGCGCCATCTCATTGTATCCAAAGTTAGTGAATAAATATGATAACAAACCATTTTTGAAAGCATTAGTTTTTATTAGCAAAATTAGCAAAGGGAAAGAGATAGCCATAAATTTAAGAACTCATTTAGATTTACCCATTTTATGTGTCTCATCCGCGCTGTGGCTTAATTGTCTGTGTGTTATCGTTATCGTTATCGTTGTCAATCGTCCCACTCAGCTCACTTAGTTACTTCTTAGCTATCCAAAATTAAGACAGTGTTCTTGAACAACACACGCCTCCCCCGTCAACCTATCGTATTCTTCAATCGCCCAACTCGCGTGGGCACCGATCATTTGATACCCTTGCTGCGTCTGCTCTCCATGCACAACGACGTAAATGTAGTGCTTAATGGTCCTGTGCAGAGCATGACGCGCATGCGAACGAAGAAGGAACAAAGAATCGAAGTCGATTGGGTGAGTAAATTGCAAAAGGAAACCATATACATTGCACATGGCAATTGGATCGACTTTACGGAGTATCGCAAACGCAAACCCATCTACATTTCAATGGTGCGCGATCCTGTGGACCGAATGATCCACAACTACTACGACCAACGCACCCTCAAAAAGATGATCATCACTCGCAGCATCTACGCAGGATATCCACAAAAGACTGACGCTTGGTACAAGCAGAGCTTCAATGAGTGTGTGCGCAATGGGAGTCCAGAGTGTCGATATATACAATACTCGATTTTGGATGCAGTCGAGGATTTCAAGAGGCAATCGCTGTTCTTCTGTGGGAACCACGACGATTGTCTGTGAGTAGCCGCTGATATTACAAGACCCTGCGAGTGCCAAAATCCCTTTGTTCTGCAGTCCCTTCAACACTCCTCGGGCGGTGCAAATGGCCAAGCGTCGCGTTGAGCTGGAATATGCCGTAGTAGGCACCTGGGATCATCCGAATATAACGCTGACTGTGTTGGAGAAATATGTGCCTCGATATTTTAATCATGCTCGCAAGCTGTACAACTGTAGGTTTCATTTGTTTTTATCCACTCACCCACCTGAGTTTCCCCCTTTTTTCCAGTGAGCAAGCATAGTTTTCCTCGGCTCCATCGACATGCCGTGGATGCGGATGTTAGGGCCTTGGTAAGGCGCAATTTTACCCATGAATATGACTTTTATTATTTCTGCAAGCAGCGTCTGTATAAGCAATATATAGCACTGAAGCTGGAGCACAATCTCCGCTAAACGCTTCAAACTCAAAGCCAAAATATACCAAATAAAAATTGAATAAAAATATTTTTATGTCCCCAAAAACTTGATTTACTCTTTTTTTACATCTAAATTATTATTTCATGCCTCGTTAGTTAAAAGCTTCTTAAAAAAGAGCGCTATTTGTATTGACAATATATCACACAGTAAATATCAAACACCAAGGATGTTTAGGTAAATATGAATGATGTATGCTTTCCTAATGAATGACACTCAAACTTTCTCTCATCTATTGCTTTGTTGGCTAATCATTTTTCGTTGTTCTCCCCTAGATGTCATCGTTGAATGTGCGTGACCTGAACAACACGCGAAAGGCACAAATGGAGCTAGTCTTCTTCAATCGTGTGCCCAAAGTGGGCAGTCAAACATTCATGGAACTGCTGCGCCGCCTATCGGAGCGCAACAATTTCCAGTTTCATCGCGATGCCGTCCAAAAGGTGGAGACCATACGTCTCGCTGAGGATCAGCAGCAGGAGATGGCCGAGGTTATCAGTGAACTGCCAGAGCCCTCGGTGTTCATCAAGCATGTGTGCTTCACCAACTTTACAAAGTTCAATTTACCAACTCCTATTTATCTGAATGTGGTGCGTGATCCCGTCGAACGTGTGATCAGCTGGTTCTATTATGTGCGTGCTCCTTGGTACTTTGTGGAACGCAAGGCTGCCTTTCCCGACCTCCCACTGCCGCACCCTGCCTGGCTTAAAAAGGACTTCGAGACGTGTGTGCTCAGCGGTGATCAGGAATGTACCTACACCCAAGGTGTCACAGTCGAAGGCATTGGCGATCATCGTCGGCAGAGCCTGTTCTTCTGCGGTCATGATTACGAGTGCACGTGAGTTTATCTAGAGTTTAACTGATGATATCAATTGGATGACAAAATATCTATTATGATTTACAGTCCCTTCAACACTGTGGGCGCTTTGGAACGCGCCAAGTTTGCTGTGGAACAACAGTATGCTGTAGTTGGAGTCTTGGAAGATTTCAATACGACGCTCTCGGTGCTGGAGAAATATGTTCCGCGCTTCTTCGATGGAGTGCGAGATATCTATGCAAGTAAGTTACCCAGTAATATAGTATTATAGTATGATAACGAATATTCAGAATTTGATGATTCTTTGTGCGAATTGCAATGAAGTCATGAATACATAGATATATTACCCGCTTGTTTTATCCAAAACAGATAGCGCCGAGTACTTGACGAAGATCAATAAGAACAACTTTAAGCCGCCAGTCAGCGAGCATGTGAAGAACATTGTGCGTCGCAACTTTACGAATGAGATTGAATTCTATCAGTTCTGTCGCCAGCGATTGCATAAACAATATTTGGCCGCCCATTTGCCCCAGAGGATTATTACAGCGCATCCAGCAGCCTTGGTGGGTAATTAGCTATCGATTCGCAAACGTTTTGTTGTATAAACGATATACATATACTCGATCCTGTAGTCAATTAAGTAATATGCGCTACTCTCCCTCCATTCAGCCCACATATCATAGAGTCTAGTTGTTTTCATTGTGTATATTTCAAATTGGTTATAAAACATTCGTATCAAATATATTTATATCGTTTAGTTAGTGTTAATGGAAAAAATATGCATTCGAATTGTGATGTCTTCAAGTGAACTGTTGAAATTTGTTGTTTTTAATATTTAGTCGTAATTAGTTGTAAGTCTTCTAAGCTCACAAAACTGTAAAAAGAAAATAAATGATATTCTAAGATGTTCAAAACTTTTTTTTTCCAACCCATATGTGTTTACTCTTAATTCTACATTACTTTTGTATACATATGTCATTGATGTCACTGATATTCAATTTTACAGCATTTTATTATTAGTGACTGAGGTAGTTCAGTTACGATCTAAACGAACACAGTTTTTTTAAATTCTACATACATATTATATATCATGAAATATCGAAAGAAATTAAATTATTTTATTGAGTGTTTGCCTCTTCAATGATAACATATAATGTCAATCTAACGATAATTGTGGATAACCAGTTTAGAGTGAAAAAGGAAAATAGTTAATAGCACAAAAAAAATTAAAAAACAAATCAACAAATTCAATCGATAATTTACGGCATATGCGTGATAAACAAAAATAGGGTAAAAAAAAGGAAAGCTCTTATGGCGCTTTACAAAATATTTAACATTCTGGTTTCTTTATGGCCTACTGTAATTTGAAACAAGCTCGGATAATAGTCGGCGTTCGTTCTCGTGTTATGTTGCGCTTCTTTCTGCAACAAGGAGAATTCAATTTAAAATTGGTGGTGGCAATAATTCAATGGGAAATCTCACCTTTTGTCACCGTACAATGCATAGCACTCATCAGCTTGCATGTCATCACCAGGTCCCAGTTTTTTAGCAACAACGCATATGTGATCATCTTTCTGTTCATTTTTTTGTTGGTCGCAATTTTCTCTTATATGCCAACGATCTGGTGCACTGAAATAAACCGCTTGCGGATCACCGGCAATCAACTGCAAGACTTGGTCATCATTAAAATTACGCCACCCACTGCTGTTACCTCTAAGGTCCAACAATTTCTTCGGACTTCGGTGAATAATCTTCTTCAAGAGAATGCCAAATGCCAAGCTCTTGGGTAGTTTATAGGCGCACACATGTAGAGTCCATCGTGCCACAAAGAGCTTATATATGAGATGATAATCCTCGTAGCGATACTCAATGCGTTGACCATCTGGCGAAATGCGAGCATTTTGAAAGATCTCATCGAACTGCATTTGATCCTTGCTAAGCACTTTTAATTTTTCATTGTCACGCCGCAGATAATCCCATTTGTCGACGTCGAGACCACATCGACTGTTGTGGACGATGTCAAAAACATAGCCATGTCCCATCATTGGAAAACTCAGCCTCTCACTTTCACCTGCAATCAAAGCCTTAATCAGCTGCACACCACGTCCATTGCTGTCGTCACGTAGGGAAACCAATTCCTTGCACTTGACCTCCGCAAATATTTCATCCACACAGACTAAGCTATTATCTTCATGCTATAAAGTGTTGTTTTAATTATAGAATATACATTTAAGTTAATTTCACTGGCTACTCACAACGAAACTACCGCCGCATACTGATTCCCAGTTATGGGAAAATGGACCATGTCCTAGATCGTGGAGCAGCGCTGCAATCTCAACCGCCTGTCGACACCATTCCGGTAACTCAGGCTCATAATTGGAATTGCGTCTCAACGCATTCAAATGAACTTGAGCGCTCTTGTAGGTGCTGCAAATGAAATCGAGTTAAGTTTTATTTCTCTATGGTGATAAAACAAAACTTACCCAATACAATGCTCAAAGCGCGTATGAATAGCATGAGGTTTCTCGGCCAAACTCAATAAACCCAGCTGCTTTATGGCCTTCAGACGTTGGAACAGCGGATGTTTTACTAACTCTTCAATAAAACTGGGAAGTTCAATGACTCCGTGGACCTCATCTTCAATAAGCATCTAAAAAAAAAACAGATTATCTTTTAGTTAATTGAATAATTAGTTACCGCTCTACATTACAACGATATTAAAATCCATTTATAACTTTTAAAATTGATCACGTTCAGTGAATCAAGTACAAGTAACAACAATGAAAATCTAACTGTGCGATGCGGAGTCCAGACGAATCAGAACTGAACGTTTGAAGTGCACATGCACATTATATGTAGAATTCGACAAAAGACAGTTTGATTAGAACAACAGCATGATAAAAATTGCAGGGTCTTGAAAATGTAATAGGAAACTTTCATTTGTAATAATAAGAAACTTTCATTTGTAAATAATCTGGACCAAAATGGAGTAAATTTATTCATCTATATTATTCATCTATATTATATATATTGTTAGTATCTAAAGCGTGTAGGATATAGATTAAAAATCTAAATCAAGCGGTGATGAATTAGTAATAAATTGATAAAAGTCTAGTTATTGCCCCTGTAAATTCGATTAATACGACCGAGAGTGTAATGCTCTAATTGTAACGATAATGAGTTTATAATGTTTCAAACATAAAGTGAGTCACAATATACCCCAAAGGCATTGAATGCAAAGTGCAGGGAATAATCAGCTGTGGCCACAGCTGATGACACGCACTGCAATCTGGTTGTCATAGCGACGGGACCTTCGGTTCTATTTTTAGTAGACGTTGCCCATGTCTTTAACTTACATTAGGAGTAGCTGTCACATTACTGAATCGTTGTTTTTGAAGGAGTTGAAGATGCTGCTGCTGAATTGTAAGCGAGGACAGTTCCGAATCTTGTCCAACTGAATTTCCCGAACAAATTAAGCGGGTTAACATTTTGGAGATTTTTCGACTTTGCGCGTGCTGTTGCTGATAAAGACAACGCGACGGAAGCGAGTCACGGCACCTTCGAAGCCAGGGAAACGTTTTGGCTGATTTGTTTATCTCTTTCGTTTATAATAGTTGTAAACAACTGACTATCGTCAACCAAAACGTTTTATGACGACCCAATGAACAGCTGATTGCTAAGCAACCAGCACAGAGTTGTCGTGCAGAGCACCAGCAAAACCAGGGCTGCAATAAAACGATGACAATGTGAATGTATCGAAATAGCTACTTACTTTAATTTATGTAGGACGCTAATAATAGTTTTAGAGAATCAATAAAATTAAAATAAATAAAGACATTTTAAGAAAAAAATAGTATTTTAATAAAACAAATCCAAACGCAATATATACAAACAGTCAGCCTGAAAGTATGCTAAGCTTTTTAATAGCAAGTTCAAATAAAAGTTGGCAGCTCTTCACTGAATTTAAAATATAGCGCCAAACTCAAACAGTGAACTTTTACAATTTTAAATATACGAATATATAAACTGTACAATAAAAACAATTTAATTGAAAAAGTAATCTTTAAGTTGTCACGTTAAATTGTTGGTACTAAATTCTTTTAGTATTTACTTTGATTTGGTCCGAAATATAAAAAAGCTCTAAATACAAGAAAACCGGCATATCAAAAAATATTCTCGCATATAATATATTTATTAATTATTGTCAATTCAAAGTCATACGCTAAACAAAGCCGCTTTAAAGCAAATTTCCACTTAGCGTGACCAGTCGAACTGCAGAAGAGTGTATGTATAAATAATATTTAAAATATAATCACGTACGCAAGTAGATGAGAGCGCCGTCGCATTGAAATGAAAGCGAAAGTAGCTTTTGACCCAAAAATGAAAGTGGAACAGAAGAGTAAATTATTCAAAGAGAAACATTGAGTGAGAGAGAGAGACGGATAAATTAAAGAGACGATGCCACAACATGGCGACCCGGTTTTCATGATTGCAAGCTGCAAATGAATGCAATGCTTACACACACATGTGCAACTTATTTCGATAGCAGAGTAATTGAAAGACGCACATACATGTGCATATTTTTATAGGGGACCCGACGCCAAGAGCATTTCAATTTGGTTTGAAGCAGGCCAAATGCGGTCAACGCACCTTTAAGACAACAGAGAACTGCAATGTCGAATGCACACACACTACATAATGCTTGTGTATGTGTATATCTTCGTGCATACACACATACGCAGCCTAGACGAACTGGCAGCCAGATAAAAAACAACAAATACAAACACACATAGCTAATTAAAATCAAACTGTACATTAAAAAAAAACAAACAACTGCAAGTACATTAAACACACATGAAGCAAAACAAAAACCCTACAAAAAAAATAATAAAAAAAACGCCGGCTTTACAGTAGACTGAGTGGAACGCAGCAAGCAGAGAGTTCGTGATTGAGTTCGAGAGAGCGAGGGCGAGAATGGGAGAGCAAAACACACCTTTTGACAGTGGAGCGGGATAAATCGAACATATCGCAAAATTCTGAATCGAGTAATTAACAAATCATTTTCAATAATGTGATCATTGTTAAATGTTTGCCGTAAATAATTTAATTGAAGTATACGAATTCCTCGAAATAAAAAGCTTAAACATGATTTTGAATTAAAAACTTAACATAAACTTTTCAATGGCATCACAAAATATAAATTTGATAATAATTTCGATACCACTGTTTGTCAGACAAGCATCATTCACTCTCTGGTTCTCTCCTCACACTGAAGCACCACCCGGAGCAACCCACTGACGCAGTGGAGAGCAGTTGAATGATAGAGAAAAGTGAGAGTTAATGGGATTAGCCGCAGAGCTTGCAACACGCTGAAGGCACTCGTCAGTTGCCACACGACAGGACAGCCGCACGGGCAGGCAGGCAGGCCGAGCAAAGAAAGGCGGAACGGAATGCAGAAGTCGTCGCGTTGAAGTTACAACATATTTTGTGAAACAGTTTTAGTGAGATAACAACTCGTTGTTGTTCTTGTATGTGTAAGATACACTTGTGCCAGCACCGCTCAAGATACAGATGTCGAATTAATACTAATTAAAGCGCAGGGTGCGATCTACTGGGCAGCTGTTTTTCCCTCATACTCTCTAAGTATTCCACTCGCTCTCTCTCTCTTCTTTAGCATTCCCGCACACTCAACGTACGTATGAAATTCTCTTTTGCGAAAAGTGCTCGTATCTCTTGTTGTATATCTGTATATCTGAATATGGCCCATTCCATGCGTACTCTCAGCAACGTATAGTAGCCCGCCGCCAGTGGGCGAAAGACGCAACTGCCGACTGCCGACTGCCGACTGCCGACTGCCGACTGCCGACTGCGGACGACTGTGAGCTGGTGAGCTGCTACGACCTTGGAATGCCCTTGAATGACACTCTTATTGCGACCAAGTCGTCGTCGTTGCCACTACAACTGGCGGTGCTGCCACGGCTGCCACGACGAGCGCTGGCAAAATTTAAGAAATGAAACTCAATTGAAATTGAAATTTTTTATCTCGTATTTAGCGTGCATCGTTTGTGAATCTCGTGTGCTTTTGCATAAATCCGATGGAGCAGCTCCTTTACATCACCACTAATCCCACAAGACGTCGCGTGTGACCAAAATACAAAAAAAAAACAACAAAGCAAAAAATAAAAATAAACGAAACGAAGTAACCAAAATAAGAATAGTTTGCAAAGAAAGCAAATCTAATACGAAGCATATCCAAGTCCTGCAAAGTGCACATAATTGCATCAAGAATAGTGTTATCTAAGCAGCTAGCGCCATCTGTGGGCCAGCGCCGAAAGTTCTGCCAGTGCGTGCAAGTCAGTACGAGTGCGTGTGTGTGTAAGTGTGTGAGTGTGTTTGAAAAGTGAAAGTTCAGGCCAAGCATACATCCTTTGCAAGCCCCAGTCTAGCTGGGTCACTTCCTTGGCATATTTTCGAAGGCGGAGGCGGAGCACAGAACGGCACCGAGACACGCAATACATAAGCCTTATTATACATACATATGTGTATATCCACAGCATAGTACATGCTCAACGACGACTTTGGCCCAGCATATACACCGATATCTACACGTATATGCGTGCGAGTATATAGACGCCATTAGCTATTGTATACTTGTATGTGTGCGATATTTATGCGACAACTCTGACAACTCATATTTTTTATTACTACGTGAACGGGCGAGCCAAGAACTTGGGCAGACTACACACCAACACCAAGAGCAACAACAACCACAATAACAACCCAAAAAACAGAAGTGAATACATAAAAGGCAACCCCTTGGAACTAAACAAATTACAGGCAGGTTAGTTAAATTAATAACAATTACCATAACGACTATTCGAAATAAGTGCGTATTGATGGGTAAGGGTCCAATTGTAATTGCTGTTGTATTCCACTCATTTAACTACAAATAATTGCAGCACAATGCTGTATTACAAAAATATTTATAATCGTGTATCTGTCAGATACATTTTGACATTGAACTGATTGATGGGCGGCTGAGGCAAAGGTAGAGTCCAAAGTGCTATGCGTGCGAAACATGAATACTTGTAGTAGTAGCTGCCAGCAAACAATACATAATGCATTGAAGATAACATTAATAAGCGAATACATTTTATTAGCGATATTATGAATGAACATCCGGTTTATTCAATGCGCTAGATCTATTTGCAAATCTTCACAAACGGCATGCAAATGCCACTTTTGGTTTCAACGAATCGCCCACGTAATAGAATTAAATGTTTCCATTCTCTCTTTTGTAACTGCTTCGCAAATATCCTTTAGTCGCACTGACAATCAAAACAAAGTCTCCCTCTACACAGCACAGGCCAGGCTTCGGTCGTAAGCGATAAAAATCAAGGCACGCGCTGTAAGTAGAGTCAACGGAAAGCGAAAGCATGTGAAAATCGAAAGTATCCGTGTAGCTGTGTATCTGTATCTGTCTGTAGTGTCTGTATGTGTGTGTGTGTGTGTGTGTGCGTGAATGTGCTCCAAAACGGCGCAAGCGTTTTTCGCATTGTAGTTGTTGTTATTGTTATTATTGTGGCGGTGCTTGGCTTTGTTTGCTTTTGACATTTCGCTGGGTAGCAATGTCATACAAATATAAATAAAATACACGCGTTGCCAAACCAAACGAGCCACCCACACCAAACACGCACTGACCGCACCGCCACACAGCCACAGACACAGTTGAGTGAGTATGAGTTCTTCCCACCATCATCAGCGATAGGCGGCTACTTAGGGCGTCTCTTCACATGCCAAAAAACTTGACTATACGCTATTGATTGTTTTCGATGCCCCGAAATCGATGTGGAACACCTCTCAAGTCCCGGCTACTCCTGAATGGCTGCTAATCACGGCGCAAAAAAAAAAAAAACAACACCGCGTGCTACGTGCTGCTGTCAATTTGGCTAATTCGCCATATAAAAAGATATGTATTAATACATATTCTGGCGTATTTATAAATAAAGAAAATCATTTAGCGTCAACGCAGTCAGCTGTTGTGGCTCGTAGAATTTCGGTCTAAATTTTGAAAGTGGGTGGACCAGCAAATAGCATAGTAAGAAAACTGTTAGTGAATATATAGTAAATATATGTGTGTATTTCAAAATTATTTCAAAAGCAAATAATAATGTCATCTTGATAAATGAGCTTAAGTGAGTCGAAGAATGTGAATGTCGAACCAATTTCAGTTCGCCAAAATTCAATTTATCAAAATCTATTGAATAAAAAATATAGTTTTGATAATTATTACAAATTACTATACCGTCTAAAAAAATATAGATGAAGGGCAGTCGCAGATATTATTAGATTTATTGACAGATTTCAAGATTCTTTCAAATACATATTCAAATTTGGATGTAACAATTATTAAAATAAAACTAAATAAAATAGTAAATTTAGTTTATTATAGCATTAAATAGGCTTCAAAAGATTATATAAATAAATTATCTACAATACGACAGTCCTACGATTTGAGCATAGAACTTAGCATTTCCATATTTTGAGTGTTAACAAATCAATGTTTCAGGATCAGTAACCATAAAATGTTATCTAGTTAACTCATAAATTTGTTAAGGCCAATGTCAAAGCCAATTGCCGCAATCGTCCAAATCCGAACAGCCCATAAACTGATAACTGATAACAAATAAGCTATCCGCTTAACACAGCCGTTGCTAATAACTGCAAACTCAAATAATCACGCTCCCAGCAGGCGTCTGATAAGCCAGGCCACTATCACAACTATTTACAGCGGGTAATGCTGAGGATATCTGCAAATACCTCATAATTACAATGGACTAATGCCAATTGTTATGCACTATTGATAGACCCTAAAGTCGACGTTGAAATACCCTAGCAAGTTGCTTACCAGTTACAATCATAATATAATAAATGTGTACACTGTGAAAAGCTAAATTAATCCCTAAGTCTAACACTTAAACTATCATCATGGGGAGAAATCAATGTTTGAAGTACGTGTTATTTATTTTAATATATCATATTTTTCAATGCACTACCGCCTAAAAGCATTTAAATATAAATAATAAAACGAAATTAGCCAAGTGCTTTCGATTCGTTTAGTATTCACGTTTTAGGGTTTCATTTAGTTTTCAAATTTTTGCTGCTGCAAGACTTTGACTTGCTTGACGAGTGCCTAGCAACAAGAGCTTCTATTTGCAGCTTCTCAAAATACCTGAATTAACGAGAAACTCTCCTGGCAATCGAGCTTAACCGGCTTCTTGAAGTCTACTCTGCAGTGTCGCAGGGGCAGGCAGTCGAGCACTATACCCTTTGCTGTGCCGAGGGTAGCAGACATCCACATCCACATCCACATCCACATCAGCCGACGTCGTTGATCACGAGCATTTCTCTATGCAAGCGGCTGTCAGCCTGGCATTGGGCGATGGCAAGAGAGAGACAGGGAGACAGAGGAAGAGGAAGTGGAAGAGAAAGAGAGAGGTGCTGCAGTAGTGCTACCTTTGGGATGCAGCGATTACACTTACAGATTCGAGCGAGTAGCAAACACAGTGGCACAAACACAGCTGCAGTTGCAGATACGTTGATTCCATGTGTCTGTCTGTGTGTGTGTGTGTGTGTGAAGTCTATTTACATACAGGGCATAGACACATCAGACTTGATTAGTGACAGGCCAGACGCTAGCGGTGCGATTTGCTGCGCTTCGATTTTGCTGCCTGCCTTATCAATCAGCGCAAATTCGTTGAATGCCAAAAAAGAAAAAAGAAGGCGACCGAACGTAAATTCAGTGCATGCTCGCCTCAGTGTCGCTGCAGACGTGCTGCAGTTCGAGTTCATTGAATCCGTTCGAGTTTCGAGTCGCGTCGAGCATCGAAATGTTCTTGTAATCCCAACTTCTAAAGTGCGTACAGAGAAAGAGAGAGAGCGAAATAGTGACGTTCAATCGTGAGTGTGCACAGTGAGTGTGAGTAGTTTCGGTTCAGTTCAAATCGGGTCATAAACTGTGCTCAGTACCACTTGTTTTTTTTTTTTTGCTTACAGACTGCTAAAAATAAATTCCAAGTTTGTTATCAGCGCTCATAATCAAAACGCCGGCGCGGCATGATTGACTGTTCACTGTTCACTGTTAATTGCACCCCCAACGCTCCCCCGCATGCGTTGAAGTCGTGTCACTGACAGGTGAACTCGATGCTGAAATGTATCTCTGGCATATGCGAGTGAATCGGAAATCACCAAATGGCGCATCTACACAACCACAATCACAATCAGTGCCCAGTTTCCCGCCCTTTGAAGCGAGTGTTGAGTGTTCAGTGTTTAGTTGAAACCGTGACTAACTAACTGCTTGCTAATCGTAATGTGGTTGTGGATGACATGGATTTGCGTTTTGATAATCGAATCTACAACAGATAAGTGTATCTGTGCGTCGCGTTTCAATTGTGCAACTGCTAAAGATAGAATTGTCATCTGGTGTAATCACAAACATTTAACTATTACTATTTCAATTTCATATCGAATAAGGAATACTTTCTAGAATATTTCAAAATTTGACAAAACTTCTGCTCCGCAATGTCTGCCGTTGAAGTTCAATTATTTTGTCTAGCTTTATTCACTTGCCAGCTGCTCAGCTTATTTTAAATACACTAATATTTAATGGCTAAAAAACAGTGTTTCACTTAATGAGATTGTCCAGAGTGTATCGTAATGAGTTAGAATTATGAACTATTAACTTGTTTGAGCTGCTTTACTCGCCTCTTGTTGAGCTGTCAACGCCTCCATTTAGCTCATTTGACCCTCCGTCATATATCAATATATCTCAACAACGCCTTCGCTCAATTATTTGCGCATTGTGTGTTCCTTTTCTTTCTTTTCGTTGGTTTTTTTGACCACAAAATAAAGTTAACTAATGATACTTTATGCAAAAGTTATATTTGATTCTGTGGGTCGTTAGAGTGCCACTTGATGTACCTCAATTGACAAATACGCCGAGCACACACACATTTGGCCCAATTTAATTCAATTAAGCTACTTATGGGTGACAAAACTGTCTTGAGATACAATTCGTATCTGATAGTGCGTTGTGTGTCTTTGCGTCGCAGATACACGCACTTGTCGGCAAGCGAACATTCCGCAGACACTGTCAAAACAAAACATGAACATATTTGTTAGGAGAAAAGCATTAAGTCTTATTTTTTTTACTACGTTTTTGCCACGGCATGAATGAAGAAAGTGAAAACACCAAACAACAAAACGGAAATGTCCACGTTGGAAACTAACAAAATACAAACATAATCGCATGCATTGCTCAATTTTTATTTATAGCCAAAATTCTTAGCAAATCTTTACTTTTTTATATCGCTTTGCATTCGTTTTATTTATAAAACGCTCGCCTAATATATGTCTTGACTCTATGACTTTTATTATTATTTACTGTGTGGGGTATTTTAATGCAGTTGAAAATAACATTTCTATATTTTTGGCAAACGAAAAAAATATGTGAAAAATTTCGAATTAATCTTTGATTTTTGCTATTATATGTATATCAGTTTAGCAATAGTTTTCATATCAGTGCATTGAACTTAAGGCTATGAATGGCGCATTCAATATAAGAAGTTATTTATAGAGAGTGGTTTCCCAAACTTCACTTGTGCATATAGGTATATATATATATATATATATATATATATATATATATATATATATGCGAAAGTTTCAACATTTTATTTTAGCTATTTTCATCGTTTCTCACAATTTATAAATATATTCAACAAATAGATTAAAAAGGCTTTGTTGTCGCACCTAAAAATGACAGCAATTCGTCTATAATTATGATCCAAAGTTAATTCATTTGTTTGCCATTTGTTTCTCCCTCTATTTCGCCTAATGTAGTCCGACTTCTCCCACTGTCTCTCTCTCTCTCTCTCTCTCTCTCTCTCTCTCTCTCTCGATCTGATCTGCACAGACTCTGCGTCTTCTTCGATACCCTCTCGCACGTCATCGGCTGACAACTGCCCAAAACGCATTTAGCCACTTGGCCCCAGGCCAATAGCAATTTTCATTTGGCTATGTGCAAAAAGGGACTCGGAAAATATATTGAATGCGACACGCCTGCGACGGCGACTGGTTGCAACATGTTGTGAGTGGACGAGAGAGAGTCGAGAGTAGGCGGTGATTCACAAAAAAGCCCAAAATGGGCCATATGTTCATATAGAAATTGCAATATTTTTGCATTAAGTGCAAAATATTTGAAACAGTTTGCTTTCTTGACCTCCTTAATCGATCGGTTGTCAGGGGCGAGCAGCTTTCTTGTTTTTGTTTTTGTTTTTATTTACAACTTTGTTCGATGCTTTTGGCAAAATTCAATTTAATTTTTATTGTTCACTGCTTAATTAAGTTTCCTATGCACATTGCCAACAAGACATAAAAATAAAAAATCAGCTCGCGAAAAAGGAAAAGGAAAAGAAATTCGTCTGCTGATCGCCGCCCGAAAAAGTTCAAGGCCAATTGACATCGCAGCGATTGGCGCATTTGAAATCAGCTTATTTTCCACTTGATGGCCAATTGGGGGAGGTGAAAACGAATTTTCGTCTCAGTTAATTGGTCAACATTTTGTGGGCGTGATTTGGTGGCACCTGAGGCACGTGCAGCTTCCCCTTCTTGATCTGCAAAAAAAAAAAAAAAAACAACAACAAAAAACCAAATCAAATCATGAGAAATGGCTAATTGAAATTCATTTATTTTGGCACATGTAAAAAATTATCGCTCAACTTTTCGGGCGGCTTCATGTGATGTATGAAATGTCACGCGTTCATCATATGATATAATATTTTATTTTTTATTTGGCTCTCTCGCATATTCTTTTTTTATTTTACACTTTTAATGTGATGACAATTTCGGCAGACACTCAAATCGCTGACAGATGGTCAAGTATTTAAATCTGACACACACAGAGAGAGTGAGTGTGTTGAACTAGCAGATACCCTTTAAAACAATACATGTAAACATGTTAACAATATATTTTTATTATATACTTGCCAAAATGTGGGGTGTCAAATTGTGTGTGCAACCAACAAGTTGCAAATTATTTATATAAGTCATTAAAATAATTCGGAATCAACGCATTGAATGAAATATATGCGAAACGAAAGTAAAAAGCGAGCACATCTTTTTCGCATAAAATATTTGCGAAAATTTATTTGTTTACTTCAGAACGAAAATCCCGACTGTTTTCCCAGCCTGAGTCAATAAATGAAAATAATAATTCAAGCCACGTCATCTATGTATCTCTCTCTCACTCTCTCTCTCTCTCTCTCTCTCTCTCTCTCTCTATTCCGCAGCATCGTTGCAGTCGTTCCTGCATCCATCGTCGTTATTATTGTTGGCATTCATCGCCACCACCATCGCCACCGTCACCGCCATCGCCACCGCCTGCAGCAGCAACAACAATCACATTGACGTGACGTAAATGAACGAGCCCGGTGATATACCATTGACACACACCAGCACGCCGGACAGCAGGCCGCCCTGCAGCATTATCTCAATCATACCAAACATAGGGATGTCATCATGCCGTGGACGTGCCGAGGCATTTGCGCGGAGCTTGTCCTCCAAGCTGCGCACCCTGGGAACCCAGGTGAGTGGTCGAGAGTCGCTTAAAGAATTCCATTTTCCATAGTACTCAGTTCTTCATGCAAGTAGTTTGCATTTGAAATTATTTGCTAGTAGTAGAATTTTTAGAAAACTAGAAACCCTTTCTTAGTCACTCACTTGAGCTTAGCTTTTTTGGTGCTGGAAAATATTAAGCTCTCCATTACGCACACTAGTCTAAAACCCAACACAACTAAGATTTCAACAAACAAAACAAAAATAAATAAAAAAATGAGCAATTTTTTGCTACGCAAGACGGCACCAGACTTCAATACGGTTGCAGTCACATCAGCAAATGGATTCCGATCAATGACGCTGCACGAGTTTCGCGGCAGATACGTGCTGCTCATCTTCTACCCGGCGGACTTCTCATTCGTCTGTCCGACGGAGTTGCAGGCGTTCAGCGATCGCGCCCAGGAGTTTCGCAGCGTTGGCTGCGAGATCATCGCCTGCTCCACGGACAGCCAGTTTGCCCACTGCATCTGGATAATGCAGCCGCGCAAGGAGGGCGGTCTGGGTGACCTGGACATACCGCTGCTGGCAGACAAGTCGATGAAGATCGCAGAGTCCTACGGCATGCTGGACGTTGAAACAGGTCTGGCCCATCGCGGCCTGTTCATCATTGATCGCGTGGGCATTGTTCGGCACATATCGGTCAATGATGTTGGCGTGGGACGCAGCGTGGAGGAGTCGCTGCGCCTAGTGCAGGCCTATCAGTTCACCGACGAGTTCGGCGAGGTCTGTCCGGCAAATTGGCGACCGGGCGCCAAGACCTTGAAGACCACAAATGCCGGCAAAGCGGAGTACTTCAAGTCTGCGAACTGAAAGGGGATTCGTATAAAACAGAAACAATGTAGAAAGAAACAGGAGCAAAGACAATAAACGCAAAAAGCAAAAGCAAATTTATGTATGACTTGTTGCAGTTAGTAAGGGGAGAGCTTAGATAAATTTGTGCTACGATCTTGACAACGATCTGGCAACCTTCACAACTCATTTGTATTTGTTTTCTCTCGATAGGCCAACGAGGAGGGCGTCAATGCAGAGGATGAGCCCATCATCAACGGCACCAACACCAACACCTGGGTGAATGCCCACGAATCCGAACAGACTGTCACAGATCTGCAGCCGCTGCGTCACGAGTCCGACTCCTTTTTCGACTTCGACTGCGAGCTGGAGTCGCCCGGCAGTCCGGTGGATGAGTGCGAGTACCTGCGTCTGATAGAAACCGCCTCGAATACACCACACAACTCCACCGCTGAGTCGGGCTACGCCTGCGCCTCGGCGGCCTCAAGTCACAGCAGCACCGACGGTCCCTACTTCGACGCAGCCGCCGGCAGCAGCAGCAGCATCATCAGCAATGTGCCCGACGAGCTGATGGTCACCAGTCAGCCGCACTCGCATCGCGGCAAAGTGCCGCCAGCGGAGCTCAAGGAGTTTGCCAACGCACTGCAGCTGAATGGCGCACACGAGCTGCTCACGAATGGCGAAAAGGAGCCGCAGGTGGAGCAGAAGCAGGAGCAGGAGCAGGAGAAGCAGGAGGAGCAGGAAATGAAGCAGGAGTGCGAGGATGAGACGCTGCTGCAGGCGCAAATACTCAGCGAGCTGCAGCAGCACTCGGACAGCGTGAAGAGCACAGACATTGAGAGTAGCCAGAAGCAGTTGGTGACCGAGGAGCCAGCACTGCTCAATGGCCACGTGGAGCAACCAGAGCAGCAGCTGCTGCAGCTGGAGGCAGTAGAACAGGAGGTGCAAGAGGAGTCGCAGCAGCAGTTACCATCGAATGGCGCCGATGAGGTGGACAAGTGCGAGAGCAAGCTGACAGTGAACATAGAGTTGGCACAGCAGGAGCAAGCCAAGCAGACAGACGGGGAGCAAGACAAGGAGAAGGACGATGAGAAGAATGCGGAGCAGAAGCAGCAGCAGGAGAAAGAGAAGGAGACAGAGACGGAGACGGAGACGGAGAAGGAGAAGAGCAGCAGCCACAGTCACGGCATGGACACCACAGACGACGAGGACGACTGTCGGCCGCAGCGCGTGCGCCGCTGCTCCTCGCTGAAGACGGGCAAAACACCGCCGGGCACGCCCGGTCGCAAGAAGATTGTGCGCTTCGCCGACGTGCTGGGCCTCGATCTGGCCGATGTGAAGACCTTCCTCGACGAGATACCCACCATACCGAAGTCGGCGTTCGAGGACCTCGAGATACTCGAGTCGGAGCCGCCGCTGGTGCTGGGCCCCAAGTCCGACAAGCTGCTGATGCCGCTGTTCCAGCAGCCGGGCGGACTGGCCACATTCCTCGATGCGGTGCGCGAGAAGCAGGTCTCGCTGGAGAATGCCGCCGTCAGCGACAGCATCAATCAGACGATTGCGGGCTCGGTGCGCGTGCGCAATCTGGACTTTCACAAATCGGTGCACATACGCTATTCGCTGGACGGGTGGCGCAGCTACGCGGATCTGCAGGCCAACTACGTGGAGAACTCCTGCGACGGCTTCTCCGACAAGTTCACGTTCGTGCTGTTTGGCAACTCGCTGCACGTCGGCCAGCGGCTGGAGTTCGCGGTGCGTTTCCAGTGCAAGGGCCAACAATTTTGGGATAACAATTATGGCGCCAACTACTGCTTCCAATGCTTGCCCAGCTCGAATCACACGGCATCGCCGGCGTCTGTGGCGAGTGGCGCCGTGCCGACGCATCATGCCAGCAGTCTGGTCGGCATGCTAAGCCCCGCAGCGGGCGATGCCTGGTGCAGTTCGTTTTACTAAATCTCATCGCATCAGATGAGATTTAGTAGCGCTGTTTGTATGTATGTATGTTTTGCGGGGGAGGCAGTAGACGACGCGGACGCGGGTCGTTGGGTCGTTGCAGTCAATGCCATAAGAGTCATACGCCGTCAATGGCTGATCGCTGATGTTGATGTTGAAGTTCCAAGTTTGATGATGATCAGCGCCTTGACAGCGTGTGCTGTGGCATCTGCCACAACCAAAGATCGTGAGATCAGAGATCAGATCAGTAATACCATAGTACCATAGAGAACGGCGTTAATCCCCCGATCACACAAACACACACACACACACCCCACAGACAAACACACACACACACACACACACAACCAACCTTGTATGTATGCAAATTGTTTATATTTTTATAGAGCGAAAAGCAGGAGCAGGTCCACCAGGCGAATCAAATCACACACAAGTTCGAGGAGTTCGTGAACAGCTAAATGAAAATTATAAATGATAACTGATAAATTGAAAAATTGATCAAGAAATGCGCCAGCGCGAAAGAATCCCAAAGATAGTTGTTAGTCTTTACGTTATAAGAAGAGCAAGTGATAACAAAATGATGATGATACAATACAATGTCCATGATTTACCACAATCATGCCTATGATTATGATTATATTGAAAAATCTTTAAATGTCTTCTCTACTCGCTATCTTGATTTCCATTTTTTTTTTTTTTGTTTCAACCAGTTTGTTCAGCCATTTGAGGGGCCACCCATTTTCACAACACTACCAAACAGTTCCTCAATCAGTTCCAACATATTCATATCTAGTCAATTCAGGTATGCCCACAACGACTTTGACCTTAATCTACGAGATATACAATTTAGTCAAAGGGTAAATAGCCCAGCCGAATCTCTTGCCAAACCTCATCAATTGTCCATAAATCGACCAGACCAACAGACCTACAGAATACTTATAATAATTACGATATCTTCTACTCCGTTACTCAGCTAATCAGTCCAACACATACTGAATGAACACTCTTATTTCTGATTTGCCAAGAACAATAATTATATTTCTATATCTATATGTCTTTATTTTGATTTCTTTATTGTTTAATTTTATTTTCGCTTAGTTGTTAATTTAAAACGATTTATTTTACGATTTCGGTGTTTTTATGCAGAATATATATACGATATACAATATAATATATTAAATATACAAAATAAAAAGAATATAATACATTTTAGTTCATTTTTATTCTAATTTATTCGCTTCCTTGCTTCCTTTGCTTTTGTTGTTGTTAACTTCTATGTTAGGAATGCGTATCGATCATCAATTAATAAATTGGTCATCCGGCATTGGTGTTATCACTTTAGAATGCAAATAATACTACAACTAGCCAACACTTTTGATCCACACCAATAGCATACATGCATACATATACACCCAATTAATCTGTGTATGTATGTGTATCAGGGATAACCATGAATCTAACAATAATGATTAATTATTTTAAAATTGACGAAAGCAAAACGCAGCTACCTCAATGTTTTCTAAATGAAAACTTAGTAAAAGTTAAACAACAAAATATACTATACATAAAGAAAAAATAAATTTAAATAAAATATGAATTATGTTATATATGTTTATTGCATAGCAAACATGTAAAGATACCAATCTAATAAAAAAACTAACTTTAAAAGTTACAAACTATTTATACAATCGACTTGTATGAACGAATCCTTGAAGAACTCTTTGCATTATTGGTGAAATTGTAGACCTCCCCAAAAAAAAGCCCCATTAAACGTTAGACTGAAGCCTGAGTAAATAAACTGCTTTGAATACCATATACATATACATAGGTACGCTAGCTTATGAGATTTGCCTAGAAAGTTCCATACAACATGGTAACTGCTGGTACGGATTGTTAAAGATTTTCGTTGTGCTGCGGGGCAATTAAGCAATAGTTGTGCAACTAATACTATTTAAATTGATATGTTAAATGTCGAAACTGAGAACGTAATAACTAATAAATACATTTTCCCGAAACAAAATACCACTTATCTTCATTTTGGGTGGGTTCACTTAAATTCCACACAACAAGTGTTTTCAACAACAGCTGTCGCCATTTTGCTAGTCACAGGGTTGCCATTTTGTCAATCATGCGCTGCGCTAGCACAGCTGTTGACTGCACGCTCAAAAGCTAACTGCTATAACGACATTTGAATAAAAATATTTTGCATTTTCTAAAACATTTTTTTATTTCATTAAATACTCTGGAACATTTTTTGTGATTCTTCTTGTTACAACTTGCATTAATAAATAAGATTACTATAAAAATTAAACACAAGTATCGAACGAGTAGTGAAATTCCTAGCGAAAGCGCCATCTTGCGATTACGAAAACAAAGTTTTGCCTCCTCTGCCGGGCATTTTTTGCAACAATGATTTTCAAAATTAACATTTCTATTTAAGAGACCATTGATTTAACGGCATTTCATTTGAAACATTCAATAATAATACGCAAATATAATAAAAGCTTACGTGACAATAAGATATATAAATGAACAAAATTTCACTACTAAGTGGATGGTAAATATTTGTCAAAATACACAAATAAGCTTAAAATAAAGGAAAAGCTGGTAAAATATGCAAATTGAACATTTGACACTATGCAGTTAAATGCAGATTTACATGTAATCAAATAGTACTTAATTAACCATACATCAAACTAATAAGCTACGTGACATTTCACAGTTTAAAAAGACTTATAACCACACGATAATTGAAACAAGAGAAGTAAATTTCGTAATTATAAAATTGACTTTGAGCAAATGTCTCACGTTGATTTTCTTTTCGATGTTTGGGTACATCGCGCTTATGATGCCTGTATATCTATAATTTCTATAGAATATAATATTTGTCGTTTTCAACGTTTCCCTTACAGAGGGGAAATCAAATAAAATGACTGGCAAATAGGCAAATGGAGAAGTCCCCAAAGAAAACTTGAAAACGAAACGGTTTATTATGCTTATGCGAATGCGATGACAACAAAAAGGCATAATAGTAAAATTAAATGTGTCTATTATGCCAGCAATACAATGCACACATAAAACCACACTCGCATACCCACACACACAGTCACAGAGTCCCAGGACACACAATCGTATAGCCCATGGAAACATTTGGTAGACAAGAAACGTTTAAGGAAGGATGTGTTGCTTAGGACAGATGACAGAGGAGAGTGTCGGGCAACGGGGCAGGGAGCAGGGAGCAGGGAGCTGGGGAATGGGTGGAATGCCACACACATAAAAACAAATGCACACAATACAACAACAACAACAACAAACAACAATGATAACTACAAGACCATTGAAACATTGAAGCTCAGTTCTTGACAGAGAAAGAAAAGCGAACTCAACTTGAAGCTTCGCCCGGGTCTGGGCCTTGGAATGGGAACTTGGCCCGGGCGTGTTTGTTGTCAGATAAGCGCAATAATATGCACGTATTTTACGGCGAATTCCCCACCCCCAGCCTCATTTAGTCGCCCCTAATTTCGCGTATATTTTCTAAGAATGCGCAAATTTAAATGCGAATTGTTTTCAGTTTTGTTCGCCCATCGTCGCTTTGCCTAATTGACTTTGCATGAACCCCGCAAACATCATCTCTTCTCCTGCCCCTCAATTTTCCGTCTCGTCGCAGGTCCAAAAACTTGGTAAGAATAGACGACAATCAGCGTTCATTTTTTGTTTGGCTCTTTTTTGTATGCGTCTAATTTGTGTGCGGTTTATGAAAAGAATAACAGCTAGAACTCTGACTCCGTCTCCAGCCTTCGACCTAATGAAAGTACGTTCCTCGATTGCCTCAAAGTTGTTGCACATTCCGTGGCTTATTACATTTTGATTGTTTGAATAAAAAAGCGGTTTAACCCCCGACAAACGAGCTGATCCTGGAAAAGGTTTTAAATTTCATTTGGGTTAAATGTAAATTAATCTTGAATAATAGTAGACAAAGCTGATTTCTATTAGAAAGCATACTATACAGCTTGCAGGTACTTTAAAGCTTAATTTATATGAATGTTTTTAAGTTAATGTAGCTTTAAAGTATTCTACTTGTAAATGAATTAACCTTTAGTAAGCTGGCAGTTGAGACATGTAATGTACTGCTAGTCATTTCTGTGTTCTTAATATCTAAATATATTAATTTTCTATACAAACATGTAGGTCATTTTTAACTTTTTTCTCAAGAGTAAGACTAATACTGCTGTTATTACTGTTATTGCTATATATAATTTAGTCAGGTTAAAACGCAACAATACTGCATAGATTCTGATACTCAAGATTAATTCTAAATCTGCCAAGAAACCAACATTTTCTCAAACATTATTTGCATAAACCTAAAATATAGTTAATATCTGTGTGTCCTAAGATTGAAGTACTTGAAAGAGCTCCTCTCGAACATGCAAAGTGTAATTGAAATCGGCTAGCTGCTTTTATGAGTGGGCGACAGTGAATTTGCACTGATTAGCGCATTGTTTTGAGTTAAGCGGACATCTGGGTGCCACAGTGCATTCTCTCAAGACGGCAATAAGGAAGAAGCAGGGATCTAAAGTGGCCAATGGGGACAACAGCAACAGCAATGGCAGCAACGTCATCATTGTCACCATCATTGATGCTATTCAGCATCTCTTCTGGCATTCGGCATTCCTGGGTATTGTATTTCATTTCCGTTTTCATTATTATTTGTGGCTGGAAGCTGGAAGCTGGACGGTCGCAGAATGTCCTTTTTGACTTGACTGCTGCTCACGCCTTTGCTGTTGTCTCTGTCTCTCTCTGTCTCTCTGTCTATCTCTGTGAGTATTTTTTTATCGTGCCCGTCTTCCTTGTCGTCGTCTTCGTCGTCGTCGTCGTTGTCGTCGTCAAGAACAACGCCAACGACGCTGCCAACTTCCTGCTATCGTGCTAATTTCCGTTGCTTTATCTTGACACAATGGTGCGCATTAAAAGCGAGATGGGCAAACTTCATAACTAAGGGCGCAGCTAACTGGGAAAGGGAGGTGTAGTGTTCCTCTCTCTGTGTGTGTGTGTAGGTGTGTGTGGCAGGGTTGACTGCTCCAATGCAACGCTGACCGCTGCGCTTTTATTTCCGCCCCACATTTTGTCGCCATATTAGACGCCATTTTTGTTTTCGCATTGTCAACACATTGTCATTGGATGGCAACTAACTACAGAGAGAGTGAAAGGGGGAGAACGCGAAAGATAGGAACAGAGAGAGAGAGAGAGAGAGAGAGAGAGAGAGGTGAAAGAGCGTTGCTCGCATTTGCATGCTGTTATTCTTATTTGACTTTATTTTGGGCTCTTTCAAAATATTGATAAATGCCGCCCATTAAACGCGATTAACAATTTGAATTATGTGGCAAAGCCAAATTTTATTGCCAACACAATTCTATGGCCAAACAAATAGCATCATTATTAAAATATATGTACCTAAGTGTGTGAAAGTGTGTGTATGTGTGTGTGTCTATGTGTGTGATAATGCAAAGCGACCATAATTGGAGGCGGGGTTGGACTCCAAGTGAGCTTCCCGCGCGTATTTAAAAATTGTGCTTACAATTTGCGTCGCTTGAATTTCAATGCAACCGCGGAAATTATTGCCAATTGTTTGTGCTCGACCAGCAACAGAAACAGCGACAGCAGCAACAGCAACGCCAACAACAACAACAACAACAGCTCCACAATAATAAAAGCCTCAGAGACTAATGCAATTTTAGTCTAAACAGTTGGCAACAATTTCAATGAATTGCATCAATTGCCGGCCCATTGTTGACGCCCGGCGACTACAAATAAAAAAGCGAAATACTGTTACGCCCTATTGTCTGGGCGTGGCTGGTTGGTTGCACGTTGGCCAACTACAGTTGCCGTTTGTTCCGCACTGCACTCGCGGGGGTAATAAAATAATTGCAGCGCACGTGTCAAAAATATTCAAAAGGATTAAGCGTCCACTCCGACTGCCGAACACTGCGAGGACGAGCCCGAGGGGAAGTAGAAGGCTGGATGTGCTGCAAATCCAGTAGCTTCCCTTTGCTACACCAACGCATTGTCCAACTGATTGCATAAATTGTTATGGAATGCCATAGACGAGCACTCACTCATTTTGAAGAATTTTGTGAATGCGAGCAAGGACAATTCCCGACAACAGCGCTCGCCCATCAAAAACCTTTTGTGGGCGACGCAACGCGAGGCGCTGGCCAAAGGGTCTGCATCGAGTAGTGACAGAGGAATTGTTGTCAGTCCGCGTCCTCGTCGAGTGACAACGCCTTTGGTTTTTATAACGCTCGCTCTACTCTGTAAAATATTAAAGTTTGCCTGCGTTCCTCATGGAGTTTGTCACTCTATTTTATAGTTTTGTAACAAGTATAAAAGAACAAGTAAAAGAATAATGAATGAAGTAATTTCATTGTTTTTGGGAATAAAGTGCATATAGCTTCAATCAATTAACAATTTCGTAAACTTTATTTAAATATATAATTTTACAATAGGGTTTATTTTTACCCAAATGAATTGATCTGTGAAAAATAAGATGAACTAAACTAATAAAATAAGAATTAGAGTATTTAATATTCTTCTACTTGTTAGTTCACCTCGATTTCTGTTATGAATTGGGCTTCTTTTCTTTTTTGGTGCTGCCAAGAATTTATTTTGATTTGCAACAAATTTGCTGAGGCATTGTGCGTGTGGGTGGTGTGTGTATGTTAGTGTATGCTTAACGTTTTATTGCTTTTCGCACTCGCCACTTGCCAATCGACACTTGAGGGCATGCCGGGAGGGTTGTTGCACGCTCATGAAAGGGCGAGGGAGCAACAAGGAACAGAGAACAAGAAACCAGGAAGAGACGAATGAATGGGAACTGGGAACTGGGCGCTTTGTTTACTTTGTTTGTGGTGTGAATAGCAAATAAGCCGAGCCAAATGTGAATCTGAATGGAAATGAGAGTGAGAAATACGAATACGAATGCGAGTGTAAATACGATTTAGAGAGATGCCATAGTTCTTTGTGGCATTTGTCGAGCAGAGTTTTGAGCGCACTTATTTTAATTACAAGGTATTCAGCAAGCGCAGCAAATATAATTTGCGACATTTTTCAGCCTCATTAGTCAACAGAATGCTTGTCCATTTGCCGTGTAATGGGAAAAATTGAAATGCAATAAAATGTATTTGCTATGCGGCAAATGGGGAAAACTCCAAAAGTGCAGCATGCAAAAGGCTAAGTTGAAAATGGTAAATGGATAATGTGAAATGTGAAATGCATTTTGCTGTAATCTCTGTGGCCACAAAATCAATTTGCGTTACAAATTTATATCGGCTAAAGTTCTCACCCGCAAACACAGACTCAATATATGTATATATGTATCAACGCATGTGGGAAAATTAAATGCAATTGCGATTGGCTTTCGTGTCTGTGGTTGCAAAATTGATTGATTTTGCTGTGACAGCAACAGTAATTGAAAATATTTGTTAACTATTAGTTTACTGATATCCACACAGAGAGCGCTCACGTCCCTTTCCGCCCCCCGTTCCCCCTTTTTTACCCCATTCAATTTGAAACCTCACCGCTGCTTACCGCTTACCTGCATCAGGCAGTCAGCCATCCCTTCCTGTTCACGTTTCCGCAATACCCTCGACCAACTCCTCCTCGAGTTGTAATCCCACTTCAAGCGAAAGCCTCAAGAGGTTCCTCTTTCTTTCTTATCTATCGATGCGCCAAAGCGTGTCAGCTGTTGGATGGCTGCCTGGGCTTCCACTCCCCCCTCCCCCTCCTTCCCTGGCACAATGAAAAGCCTTTTGACAATGCACCCCACGAATTTCAATGTATTTGCTGCGACTTCGCATTTGATACCACGCAATAAAAATACGCATTTCAAATGGGTAACTCACGCAGCGCTTCGAGATCTGTGAACCAATATATTTAGTACAACACCACAGTTTTATTTAGCATTAACTTGATTAATATCTACAGACTGCAACTGACAACTATTTGAAATTATTTAATTGTCTAGCGAACTCCAAGTTTTGCATTGGCCGAGGGTATTCTCTAGTCCAGCATCGTTGACTGTAACACTTTTAAATGTTTTCTTTGCGTTTTTGCTGTTTTCTACATGTATTTTTTCTTTAATTCGCTGCAAATTGAATAGACGACGACAGTGACGATTGCCATGTAGCATTATCATCCACACGCCCGAATATTGTGAATGGCTTGTAAGCAATTGGTGCGATTCCTAGCACTCCTCACCTTTCCCCTTCTTCGCAGCCAACCCTCCTCTATTAGCTTTTGTATTTCGGTTGCGTCGCGTATATCACATTTCCGTTTGTTAGCATTCTTTTCTATATTGTACATTCACATATACAAATATATTCACTCGCATGCGTATGAATGGCAAGAAGTTTTCTGCTCAACTTGATAGCCCCAAACCCCCCATCCACCCAACCCCCAACCCGAAACTCAATCACAGCCTCTTTCTATTACAACATGCAAAAATTTGTATTGTAAGTTTTGACTGGGGCAAGGGTTCGTTTTTTTTATATATTTTTTTGTGTTCCGTGTTGCGTTGTGTTGTGTTGTGCCTTGATTTGGAGGCAGCTCACGCCTTCCTTGGTTGCTTGTAGCATTCCGATTGTCAATATTTTCCACACGTCTACACAAAAGGTGTAAACTAAACTTTGTGCATTGATTTCTTCCTAGATGCGACACATTATTGTCCGTAAAATTACAACATTTGCTTTGGGCTCATTACAAAGTCGATTTCATCTTTGAATTTGTCAAATGTCATAGTGGAAACCTTAGTTTATGTTATTATAATGCGCGTTTGTTGAGCTAATGATAAACCACAGTCCTCTTCCCAATTAATTTCCTTAGCCATTCATGGCAGTTCCTTTAGAATCTTGCCAAACTAACTGCACTGCCAATTTGTTTGGCAACTGAAAGAGTAATAATTGCACAACTATTTGATACCCTCTATAACAAAAATGCCTTGAATTTCTAGATTTCTAGATTTGATAATTAGCACACTTTTCTTTTGGTACTGAGCCTTTATTGCCCTTGAGTTCCAGTTAAATCAGCTGCTTGCCTTGATCCAATTTTTTGTGTCCTGCGTAATTGCCATTAATTAACTTGCAACTGATGTGTATTTAATTAGTGTAAGATCAAGCGAACTCGTTGGCCTGGTTATACACCTTTCTATCGTTGGGTAAACTCTTTGATGCAGGGTACAAAATGTGGAAGACGCACAGTCGACACAGATAAGAACGCCAAGTTGTTTGCTTAATAAATAAACTTTATATTCATAACTGAAAAACTTTTGCGGCGTCGGACTCTTAAGCGGCATGCGGCATGCAGCATGCAGCTGGTGGCAGTTTGCAGTTTTCGGTTCTCCGTTTGGTGGCAAACAGTCAAGCGAAACAAATGTAGCCGCTAATTTGCGTGGCGAAAACTTTTGCGCTGAACGGCCCTCGAATGTATGCTACGGCATTTGTGTTGTGCCACCAAGGAGTGTGCGGCAAGTGGTGGCGCCACGGCATTTCCGTTAGCTGAGTTAACTGTTAGCTGACTGCAAGCCGCACAACATAAATTATGCGAGCATTTTCCGCATCAGCTGCTTTCTGTTTGCTATCTTCGCGTTGGCCGCTAATCACAAAAGTTTTTAAACAGCGCAGGGGGGAGGGGGAGTTGGCGAAAACGATTGCATTCTGCTACCTTCAATTGCCACTCGAAGAAAGTTTTTGGCAAGCACAACGGGGCCAAAAAGGGTTCAAGAAACTTGCCGAAAGTCTCTCAAAGTTTTTCGCAGCACTGATTAACGAGACATAATTATTTTTGCATTAAGCGCTTAGCTAATAGGCCGTGTAATGCTACAACTTTCTGGCCCTCCTAATCAGCTCATCAGACGCCCCGCACAGACAGAGCAAACATGAGAGAAAGAGAAAAATTGAGAAAAAGAGAGAAAGAGCCAGCAGTTTGCGGCGAGGAACACTCGAAGATAATGAAAGTGCATTGAGGCGGCAAAAGTCAGAGTCAGGTCGAGTGCCAGCATTTTTCCATTATACGATGCGCCACATTCTTTGACAGCACAAAAAGTAATAGCAAAGAAGTCTACACGACTGCCTGATGCTCTCTCTTTAAGTTTATAATTTATAATACACAAATAGTAAAAGCTCCAACATTTATTTCAAATACTTTTCCGCAATCAATATCTCATATTAGTTTGGATTTGAAAACTAGTTGAGCTCGCACTAGCCTCGCAGAGTATCAATCATTTAAAACTGTGGTAGGAGGCAACCTGGAAAAATGCAACATTTTGTTGCCTGCAGCGAAATGTCTGCTCTTCTTCTGGTTGGCCAACGCTTTGCTGTGTCCTGGCTTGATGAGAAAACGTTGTCGGAACGGCAGGGTTAAAAGCTCAATTCATTTCCAACTAAGCCAGTGACAACGCTGTCGATAGAGAGAAAAGAGACTGCTAGCTTAAGTGCGAGAGGGAGCGAGAGAGAGCGAGAGGAAACGAACGAGAGAAAGAGTACGCTTGACAACGGAAAGTGTGATTATATTTTCATTTTCAATTTTTTACGGCCAATTAATTTGGCAATTGACGCTTCGCTGGGCGTCTGCGTCAGGCCAGATACTTACTGTACGTATATATACACACCATACAGACGAGAGGAGGAGGGGGAGGCCATTCCGGACGATGGCTTGCAAATTGAGTTGTGTGTGTGTGTGGAGGAATAAGAAAAGTCTATTATAGTGGCAGGAATAGCTTTGCCTGCCAGCTATTTTGCCGCTACATGCATTGTCTGCCCTCGAAATAATATGAAATCGTTTTTGTCGTGGGCTCGGCCTTTGTTAGGGTGCTCTCTAATCCTAGTGGTCTCCCCTGTCGCCTCCATCTGCATCCATCGTTCGCTCGTCAGCACGTCAGACTACCTTGCAATTTGTATTAAAATTGTCTTTCGAAATTAGAAAACTCAGTGAGGTGTGCGCAGACTAAGCGTGTGTGTGTGAATATTTAAATCAATGAAAATCCTCCACACTGACTAAAGGTAAAATAGTGTGATATATGATATTTAGTTCAAATTTAATGTAAGTTAATTAATGCAGCGTCTAGTCAGAGGTTGTGCGATATTTAATTGACACTTTCTTACTTTGGAGTGAAGGCTTTTATTTAAGTAGAATTAAATGTGTATATATATGTTATACACACCATATTGACGAGCGGAAGAGGGGGAGGCCATTCCTGACGATGAGTTGCAAATTGAGTTGTGTGTGTGTGTGAAGAAGAGGAAGACTATGAAAAGTCTATTATAGTGGCAGGAATAGCTTTGCCTGCCAGCTATTTTTCCGCTACATGCATTGTCTGCTCTCGACATAATATAAAATCGTTTTTGTCGTGGACTCGGCCTTTGTTAGGGGGCTCTCTAATCCTTGTGGTCTTCCCTATCGCCTCAATCTATATCTATCGTTCACACGCCCTAGCACGTCAGACTATCTTGCAATATGTATTAAAATTGTCTTTCGAAATTAGAAAACTCAGTGAGGTGTGCACAGACTAAGCGTGTCTGTGTGAATATTTAAATCACACTGACTAAAGGTAAAATAGTGTGATATATGATATTTAGTTCGAATTTAATGTAAGTTAATTAATGCAGCGTCCAGTCAGAGTTTGTGCATTATTTATTTGAGGAATTCTTACTTTGAAGTGAAGGCTTTTATTAAAGTAGAATTAAATGTGCCATAAATTATTAACGCATTTCAAATGCAGATCATATTTGCAAAAGATTTATATAATTTATTTGAATCAATAAATTATAAATGCCTCGAGTCTTCAGTAAAGTAATAAATCATGACGTTTTCGTTTTTAGAATGCAAATTTTTATTAAGAGATTATAGATAACTAATAAAATAGTTCAATGACATTGCATCAGCGTGTTTAAGCTTAGAGTTCGAACAGTCGGTCGATCGGCCAGTGAAGAATAAGACGTTCCTTGTGTTTAGTTCTCGTGAACAATAACCACATCCTGTGAGTAGACATTGGGCAGTCGCAGCAGCTGCTCTTCGTCATCAATGCGACGGTCGAGTGGATAGCCCAAAGGACGTCCGTCCTCAACGGCAGCCACATTTATGCCCATCATGCCAGCTGTATTCTGCAGCACAACTTGCTCGCGACGCTCGATGGGCGAGACGATCACCAGCAGTTGCATTGGCAGCCCCTCACGACGACCACGAGGCAACAACAGGCGCTGGGGGAAACGTCCAGTCTCGCCGATCAGTTCGTCAATCGACAGCTCTTCGCGCTGGCCACGCAGCGAGGACATTACACGACGATAGATCTCGCTGATGGGCGTGACATCGCGCGTGGTCCAGCTAATGTTGGTGGAGCGCTGCTGGATGCGATTGCGACCCGATTGCAGCTGCACATTGATGGCGTCCAGCAGCACAAAGTTCTGGCGACGCTGCTCCAAGCTGCCCTCCTCATGGGGTCCCAACATCAGGCGAATTATCACATTCTGTGCGCGCTGCGAGCTAATGTCCATGTCGATGGTGAAGGGCTGGTTGTTGAGGCGACGTTGACGCACCAGGATTTGCAATTGTTGCGGCTGCTCGAGCAGATTGCTGACATCGATGTCGGCATCCTCGAGGCGAGTGCGCAATGCGCTGACATGCACATCATTGATGGTCACATCCTGCAGTTCCAGCTGCTGTCTATCGTAGACGCCCAATTGCTGCACACGCTGCTCGTCAACAATGTTGAGAATGCGGCTCAAAGTGTAGCGCAGCACACGATCGTTGAGATCGATGCCAAGATCCAAGGAATCAGTTCGCTCGCCGCTGCTGTTGATGTTGCTGTCCTGCAGCTGTTCGCGCAGCAAGCGCAGAACGCCAGTGTCGCCCAGACGTCCAATTACAACTTCAGCCATCGCACGCTCCACACGAATGTCTGCATCACGCTCAATCGAGAGACTGTTGCGCTCGCGTTTAACTTGGCCAATTGCCAGCTGCAAAGTGTTTTCAATGGCATTCAGTTGGGCAATCAAGGCGCGATTGCGACGCGAGTCCAAACGCATTTCATTCAAACGCAGCGCATAACGCTGGGCCTGCTGCTGGTTGGGTATTATCCTGCGGCTGTCCATGCGTGTCAGCTCATCGTTGCCTAGACGCAGTGAGATGCGTTCCTGATTGAGGCGTGCCAGCAGTTGACGCAGCGTGTGCAAGAGCATTTCACTTCGACGCGTGGTTTGCTCGTCGTTCACTACGATGTCCAAGCTGCGGCGAGAGCGACTGCTGCGACCCGCTTCCCTGGCGCGGCTCTCGCGACTTATCATCTCAACGATATCGTCTAAAGTGAGCGCATCTACAGTGTCGACATTCGATTGAATGCTGTTTCTGTACGTGGCAAAGCGAGATCCTCCGTTCAAAGTGTTCTCGTCAGTCTCGTCTAGCGATTCAACCCTGTAGCGTCTGTTGTCACGACGAATAGTGCTCGAATCTTCATCGCTGTTCTCATTAATGCTTCCTCTATCGATGCGATTCATGTTCTGCTGGCGACGACGTCCCACACGCAACAGACGTGCGTCATTAATGCTCACCGTGGGCAACTGATCGATATTGTCGCTAATACGACGATTGTTTGGCATTCGTTCAATGCCTTCACCAATGTTTCGCTCCAGTTGCAGGCGACGGATTGGAGTTTGTCTGCTGCTTGGCAAATCCTCATCGTCATCGTCGTTGCGACGCAGCGCATCCAAGAAACGTTCGTATTCAACGCGGTTCATGTCCAGCTCCTCTTCATTCTGCTGCTGTTGACGACGTCTTTCCATCTGCTGCTCGTAGTCGTTATTCAAATACGTTATGCGATTCTCCGTTAAATCCTCAATCATAGCCAATTGCTGAACTAACTTGCTGACGAAATTCCGCATGCCAATGTCCTCAGTTAACACTGAAATATCTTCCTGGTTTGCTGAACGTTGCGACAAAACCACACGATTCTCTACTTGGGGTTGTTGGCGATTCATTGCCATGCGCCAGGGCATAATGAGGTCCTTCAGCGAACTTATGCCACGCACACTCTGTCTCTGGCCCAGACCAACCAGATCAACGAAGGAGCGACGTGGGCTCATCTCCAGCTGCCGTTGAGTGCGCTGCACACGCTCTATCACCTCCCCATCCAGATACAGCTCAGGCAAAATCTCTAGCGTGGCTGGCATAATCAGATTCTGACTGTCCTGACGAGATTGAAGCGCCGACGTCAGAGCGCTGACGAAGAGCACAGGATTCACAGTGCGGCGCAAATAGACGGCATTGCGTTGCAGCGTCTCAAAGTCAATGGAGCGAGCCAACAAGCTGGTGATGCCTCGCAGTTGCAACACATGTTCCAAGTTGCGAATGTTGAAGATCTGATTGCGAGTCAGCAAGCTTCGCTGGCGATCCATGTCAATGATATTCTGTATCTCCTCATTCACGCCACCATCGTAGCGATTCTCATCGGTGATCAGACCCTGATCCATTTGCAGCAGATCCGTTTGTTGCAAAGGTTCCTGCACATTTCGCACAATGTCGAGTAGGAACTTTTGACGCACCAAAGTCTGCCATGACATGCGCTCAGTACGCCGAGTAACTGAAAGTTGTTGTATAAAAGTTAGTGCTCTTAAGAATTTATACTGCTTTTTTGAGCGCTACGTTTAGTCAGATATAAGCATACTTATAAGTCATTGTGCTTCCGTGACCTTTGATTATAATCTATAAGCTTCTGTTTTCTTAACAATTTTTGTAGAATACCTAAATTAGACTCAAAAAAACACTTTGTAGAAGACTTACCAGTGTCAATGTTACGCCGACTGTCACTTGGAAAAATGCGCCCAGCGCTTACTGTGCCCAGCACACAAGCAACAACCACGAGAAGTTTGTACATTGTGTTCATTGTTTAGCTCCTTCTTTTCAAGACCAGAAGGCGACTGCAAATTCAACAGCACTCAGTGCCGCATTTATACCCCAAACTTATCGTCTACGCCTTCTCAAAAAATATTCGTATACGTTTATCAGTCCCATGACGACAAGTGTATATTATGCAATTACTTATACGACAGGTCTTCCCGCAGATCGCTTGGTTGATCTTCGTTTTTGCTTTCTGTGGAGATAACGGGTCACACAAAGATGCGGAGACTGCATTAATTAGTGCATTCGCCTGCACCTCAGCGGCTTTTGTTTGTTGCCCTTGTTTATGCATTGATTGGTTGTGTGTAACCAGAATTCTGCTGCCATGCAGACTGCGAGTAATCAGCACAGTAAAGTAAATTGACCGCACAATCGTTGCATTCAGTATTGACTGATTGATGCATGCACCTGACAAATGAATTCACACTTTGCTCCTCTCGAACTTTCTGCCGACAATATATCACAATTAACTTAGATTGGGCAAAACTAAAAAACAAAAAATTAGAACTGATCGTTCTTCCGCTTTTCAATTGCCAAACTGCATAGTCGACTAAAATTGTTATCGATATAATTGTGATCACAAAATATATGGATTTCGATATAAAAATACTACAATCTACCATTGATTGAGGGGAAAATAGATGGCAAATATCGAAAATCAATGAGTAATCACACTGCCGCTAAGCTCAAAGGAATAGGATCTCTAGCTTCCTCCTTCAATGCCATCTAATATTGAACGATTTCAAGCGGGACAAGTAAAAGTAAATGTTCGTTCGGTTGAAGGCATTTGAAGTTTTTTGTCGTTGCCGCGAATAAGTGATTGGTTGAATTGTGAAAAGATCTGACTGTGGCAACATGCGGCATCCGTCGAGGGGTTTGCAAAAACGTTGGGTGAGTACGCTTGCAATTTTTCTATTCACATTTAAATTGGCAATTCGTTTGGCCGTGGCTTTTGTATGCCAGCCGAAGCAGCACAAGCAGCAGGAGCAGCAGCAGCAGCGTTGCGACAATTTGCAACGTGCCTGGCATGCAACGGAAGTGAACGCGCTACGTGGGTGCCACATGCCTCAAAAGCTTAAAACTGTTGCCATTGTTGTTGTTCTTGTTTTTGTTGTTGTCGTTGTTGTTGTTGTCGTTGTGGCCCATACAACTGGCAGTAGCCAGTTGGCAACCTTTTTCTAATGTAATTGCAATTGTTTGCCAGCGTACGAAAATGGTCAGCAACTTTGATTTGCCTTTGCCATTTGCCATTTGCTGTTGCACACAGTCCTCATGCTGCATCTATGTGTTTTTTTGTGCGCTTTTTGCATTGCGCAAGATGAGGAGCTCAGCATTTTTATGCATGCGAAGCGCATTTGTGCGGCATTAATTGCTTCTTTATGTCCAGCTGCATGTTCAGCAATTATGCAGCAACAATTTCGCATTAATTGCTCCTTTGTGCCCACGCGACTGTTGTGCGTCCATGCGTACGCTGGGTTGGTGGCAGGGTTGCCACTTTTTGCACTGCTGGCCTACAGCAAAAAATGAGGTTTAAAAAAATAGTCTGGCATTGTTTGCAAAATGCATTTGCTGCGCTCTTCAACTGCTCTTTTTATTGCGTGTCTGTTGCTCCTGTTGCTGGACTGAACAGTGCTCAGTTTAATTGCTGCATGGTCTCATTTGGGGACTGGTCAATGCTTTATTATGTGCAGTAATGCTGTGCATGGGCAATTTCATTAATACTGTATGCCACTTCTTTGTGCCATACATTTTAAGCTTTTATTATAAATGGTGTCGCCATTTAAAAAAAAGAATTGTAACAACTTCGTCATTATTTGTTCTTGAAAAGCTTCATGTAATCTGTTCTGCTGCTACAGTGACGAATCCTTATTGAGTAGACAAGCTTTACAATGAACAGCTGTAAAGTAAAAGTAAATATGATCTCAATAACTGCTTTATTCACATTATTTTTTTGTGTAACCCAGTTGCCCACTAAATAATTTAATTCTTAACTATTCTCTCAAAGAAATTCTAAATGTGTCTGACATTAAATAATGAGTTTTTTTTTAAATCAAGCATTCAATTTAGTACATGCAAGTGTTATCAACAGAAATTGAAGATTGGCTGACGCCAAGTTCATTTCACTCATTCTTACGAAATTAATAAAAAATTTACAGCAAATGAAAAATCTTTTCATATTTCCATGAGTTGATTCACATTTTGTAAGATGTATTTTTGTGTAACTTCAGCCAGCCCAAGCCACAGCCATGTGATAAGCTGTGCGTATCGCTGAAGCGCTGGGAAGTGAAGTGGGATTGTCAAAGCATCCACATCCTTGCCATCCTTGAGCTCATTCTGGCAAGCAAATGAAGTATAAGCCGGGCGCACAGTGCGGTGGTTGTTGGCAACGCTTTCGCCTTGACTTAAATGCGATTTAATGCCTTTTTTGTTTGTCTTCCATGCGTCGGATATCCGTTGACGCAGTGGGCGTGATAAACCGCAAAGCAGTGGCTGAGGCAACGTCTGTCTTATCCTCGACCCCACTCCCCAGCCAGATCTCTGCACCCCCCGCCGCCATCAGCTGCACGACTGCGTCGCTGCTAATTTGCTTGGTGTGTGTTTTTTTTATGTCTCATCTTCGTCTTGGCGTCTTAATCTTATATCCTTTTTTTGGCTGGCTTTGGCACTTAAAAAATGTAGTCCTTTGTTGGCCCGATAAAACTGCTTACAAATGCTTAAAAAATTAAAATTTATTACACGCGATTTAGGGTGTCCTCGCGGGTAGGGAAAAGAGCTAGAAAAGTCAAATGTCCTGCTCCTGCTGCTCTTGCTGGTGGCATGCAAATGGAGTGCCATCTTTTGCGGTTCACCATATTTCCGGGCAATGGACATTGCCCAATTGATTCATGGCCACACAATATCCTCTGCGTAATGGCCAATGGTCTAGGCCACCTTAAAGAGCCAACTTCAGCAAAATAATAATAATAATAATAATAGCGAAAGAGGAGACGCAGGCAAAGCAAGCGCAAAAAAATAAATATAAATATAGTACTAGTAATAATGAAGTGGCAGGGCAAAAGAAAAGTGCCACAGCAACGCATGGCAAAAAGAAAATATTTCTTTTTATCGAAACGGATGTGAGTGTGCCAGGAATGAAATAGCAACAAAAAAAAACCAAAAAAAAAAAAAAAAGAAACTGGAGTGAAAGGGCACGTTAAGGGCAGGGCGAAAGGCAGCCAGCCACAGTGCGATGTCGTAGCAAATAAATAAAACAAAAATTTGTGGAGTAGTGTGGGCAGCGGAACGGGAAGATCTGGATAGATGCTGACTGCGTTCTCATTGCCACTTTTGTTGCCTCTCCGCCCCTTGAGTAGCCCTCCCACCCACAAGGCAAATCAAACAACTTTCATTTCACACGTTTTTCGTTTGTCGTCTCCCAGTTTGTTTTTTTCCTGTTGTTGTTTGCCCTGAAACAAGTGACTTGGGAGCTAGTCCACGAGCTTCCATAAGTGTGAGCAATATTTGTGTGTCTCCCTCTCCTTCCCTTGCTCTCTCTATTTTTCGCTGTATATTGGCATTAGTGTGGACGCACGTGTCCTACGCGTGTCAGTTAGTTTTCATAGCTATTGACTCTTGCTGAGTGAGGGCTGTAAGTAGTTGACTCGTTAAATTTTGATAATTGATTCGCAAGTCTGTTGTGTCTCCAAAGATAACCTCGATCTGCAATGTGATAGAAAATTTTGGATTCAACCGAGTGGGGAAGCTAAACTTCTTTATTAGAATTAAATTATAATAATCCATAGGAGAGCCAAGTGAATAACTTTTATAAAGATGTCTATTTAAATAAGGCTTTTGCTCAATTGTGATTTTATATTGAAATCAAACTATGCATGTATCTCATAAATCCCTTGAATTTTTTTTGTCATATTTTGCTTTGGTTTAAGTTCTTTGTTAAACTCAGCTCTCTTTATTGTTATTGCAGTAATGACATTTTTTGTTTAATATACACACATAGAGAATTTAATGTGTTTGAGCATTTGAATTTGATCAGAATTGTCTGTGAATTTCGTATTAGTGCTTTCGTATAGTGCTTCCATAAAATGCAAAGAGATTTAAAGCGCCCCAGACATTTTCGTATTGTCTAGATCTAAATGTAGCATACATTTGGGCCAACCCGAGCAGACTCTGGGCTAATTGTTTTAGAGCATAGTTATGTACTTATCACATAATTACCTCTTTTTCTGTCGCTGCTTGCTGAATGCCTGCTTCATGCCTGGCATGTCTCTGGAGCTTGAAGGGGAGCGGGGTGAGAAAGTGCCAAAGTTGAGTTCTCGGTGGCTTGACATCTTCATTGGGTAAATATTGTTGTAGCATTTCGTACTGTTTCGCACAAGTGATTTGCACTGTGACTGAGGTCAAATACAAACAACGAGGGGCTGGCAGTCTTTATTACCGGGTCTGGAACTCGGTCTCCGTCTCGGTCTCGTTCTCGGACCAGGACACTATAAAAACGACCTTGCGGCAACAAAAGGCAGCCAGACGTGAGCTCCCATTCGCTGTGTACGTCTCTCTGTCTGTCTCTCGGACTGTCTTTCGGTCTGTCTGTCTGTTTTGGTGTGAGCAGACAATCAGCGCACGACTTTTGGCTGCCGGGTTGGAATTGTCAGAGTTGAAATGGTAGTTGTTCTTTTGGGGAGTGAGTGCTGCAAATGGGGGGAGCGGATAGAGAAAGAGAGAGAGAGAGAGTTTCTTTGTGGGCAGACGTCGCGCATTCGCTTTTCTTATCAGCATTTTGGCTACGCTGCAGCGTGGCATTTGTGTGAGTTTTATGTGCGGCTTTTGAGCTGGTTATGATGCCGACACGATTGCTACGCTTCTGCCCGTCTCCTTGCCCCTTTCTCCTCTTTAGAGTGGCAGCGGCAACCCCTGCAATGCCACGAGCTCTGTGTGAGGGGTGGGTGAATGGTGGGCTCTTTGTTTTGGTCGTCAGCTCGCTAAAGGTGTCAATTGTTTTTTGCGCTTGTCTGCCACGCCTCATCGCAATTCACAGTCGGTTGCATAAACAAGTGGGTGTAGTGAATCCCATTAACAGCAACAGTCGAGAGTCGCGTCGACAGTCGACAGCCACAGTCGATAGTCAACTCAGTTGTCCTTGCTATTGCAACCCCCTGCAACTGTTTGGATAGACAACCCCCCGAGCAGTCGGCAATTTAAACTAATAATCAACGCATCAGCAAACATTGTCGTTATTATTCACGCGCCTGTGGCGCCCCCTGTCGGTTGAGTGCTGACAGATTGCCTGGCTGGTTCATGCTCTCTTGGTCCACAGCTCTATCGCCAGATGGAGTGCGAGAGGGGGACTTGGGCGCTGTCTTGGGTCTTACAAGAGTAGGCATCAATCAGTGGGGCGTGTGCTATTTAAAAATCGTTTATTCATATTTTGTTTCTTTTCAATTTTAATATCACATTAAAATATAGATTTTGTTTCATATGTATACTTATATACGCATATATTACACACGATCGGGGCTCAACAATTTAGATATATAAAGCACTAAGAACTTAGAAGCGAATTAAGGCGCTGCACTCAAACAATTGACTTTGATTGTGGAAGGGTTGAGAAACACATTAAATATAGATTGCGGAAAATAGAATAGAGTTTCTTTATCTATCGATGTATTATAGAAGTTAGGCTAAATATATTATAATTTAGAGTTAGTTGTTGATATTAAGAGGAGATTTGATACAAGAGAATTTTACACTTGGGACTGTTACTAATCATTGTAGACTATTTTACAATAGCCGATTGAACTCTTCAAGTGTCATTAAATTAGATTTGCTATAACTTAATGTTAATTTCAATGAAGACTATTGTGGATATTACGGTCAAACTATCGCTTAAATAGTTGGCATAAAATATCAATTATATAAATACAATCAAGTGCTAAATTTAATATGGCAACAATTTTGTTAATAGAATTCAATGTGAAGGAAATTCAATCGGACTGTGAATCTCTTGTGAATGTTGAGTTAATATTCAGTGGTGAGTTGAGCTCGTGCTCTATTATTCCTTTGCTTACTGCAGTGAATTTGATTGCTTTGAAAGACTGCTAATTTCTATTTTAGTTGATAGTAAGTTCCACTTTTGTAGACTTCCACAGTCAAAGTCAATAGATCGTGCGCAGTCCAGAGGAAGAGGGGACAATAATAAACAGAAACAAGCAACTTAGGGGCGAAACTCACACAAAGATTCAGCTAACACTAGGGTACTACACTAGCAAGTGGGCAGGGCCAGCCTTTGGGGCTGCCACCAGTTGTTGGGTGGGGTTATCTTCTTTTTTTTATCTTTTCTTTTCTTTTGGAATGCGTCGTGACCTTAGACCGCATGCTCGGCGGCAGCAGCAGCGCCGAAGCGCAGCGGAGTTGGTCAAATGATGTTAGGCGGCGTTGTGGCCACCGCTGGCACCACGGCGACCGGCGAGGACTTGGCTGATTTCACGCAGCCATAGGATGAAATGCCAGTGCCGCTGCTGCTGGGTGGCGAAGGTGGCGTTTCGGGACTGATCAGCGGCAGATAGCGCCACGGATGGTAGATTGTGCCAGCGTACATGGCCTGGAGACGCGCCTGCAAGTCCAGGGCCAGGGTAGGATCCAGTGGATAGTGGCCCAGGCCGGGAAAGCCGCCAGGCACTCGGGGCAGCGATAGCTCCAGCGGCGATCCAAAGCCATACTTTGCGGCCAGCGAGGTGGGTGAATGCGAGTGCGAGTGGGAGACGGAGGCGGCAACCGCGGCGGCTGCCACGGCGCTCAGCTGTGCGTGATGATGATGCGCATGGGCTGCAGCGGCGTGTGCGGCATGCGGGTGTGGGTGGTGCGGATGGTGATGGTGGTGATGATGATGGGACAAGCCGTGTGCCCCAAGTGGCGAGTGCTGCGCTTGGCTCTGCTCCTTGCCCAGTTGGCCGGCTGCCGTCAAGCTATTGACCACGCCGCCACCAGCGCCGCTGACAGCAGCAGCTCCTCCTCCTCCGCCGCCGCCGCCAGCTCCGCCTGAACCACCGCCCGGCACCGGAGACTTGTTGAGCGTCTTGGGCTTGCGACGCGGCCGATATTTGTAGTCGGGGTGTTCTTTCATGTGCAGCGCGCTGTAAATTGAGTAAATGTTGAAACATTGATCAAAGATCGGGCCACGGCATCGATATTAAAGCGATTGAACCACCACAATGGTGGCGATGGGGAAGACGATGATATCATAAAGTCAATCTCTTGTCTGTCGCTCAGTTCCCTGGATCATAAAAGCGTATACTTTAAGTGAGCGATGCAAAGATACCCCGTTCGCATTTCTCGATTACAAATATTATTATACTATAAAGTTTAAAGAAGTGCTGGCAGGCTTTATGGATTGTCTATATTCCTGATATATCTTCAACTGCTCCATTGTAAAACTATCTTCTGAAAATTCGCTACAAACTAACTTCTAATAAGTTTAGCAGTTTATATTGTCTACAGTCCATAATAGCTGAAGAATTGTCACTATTCCATGTGGGAACTTTTGTCCTGCGTTTATCTTAGCTTTGTCGAAATCCTTTAAACTCAATCTTCAATGTGCTGTCGCGCAGTCGTTTAAACTCTTCTCAACTTGTTGACAGGGTATTTGAACCGAAGCCGAAACCCTTCCATAAAACCTCTCCTGTAAGACTCACTGCTTATCTGACCAGTTAGCGAAAGGCGAGAGCGAGTCTCTAAAGTTGGTGGTGAGCTCGAAAAGTTCTCAGTCCGATTCCCAGCTGCAACAATGTGCAATTGTTGACATTTGTTTGACAAACGATAAATGTTGATAAAAAGGTGTGTGTTTGTGTGTGGTGATGTTGCTGTTCGTCACTTTTACTTTCCTTGCCCAAAATATATGCTTTTGGCTCTTTTTGCTGCAGTTCCCATACACAAATTGGTCAGCCCCGCCTCTTATCTCTCAGTCCACCAAAAGATATTAAAAACCAAAGACATTGTAAGAAAATGAAGTGAAGAAATGTAAAATGCTGTCGTCTTATCGAGGCCGCGCACATTGGCAAATATTTGAACAGTGTTTGTTGCTTGTTGTTCTTCGACTGTCTGTTGTTGTAAATTTATTTTTTTTATTATTATTATTGCTGTTGTTGTCTCAACTGAAATTGAGTATCGAATGGCCATTAGTCTAAGCCCGAACTGGGCTCATTAATAAATGTCAGGCAAAAAGAAGAAAAAAGGGGAAAAAAATAAAGTGCGCACAAGCATTTGGCAGTCAAATACAATCAATAAAAGGATTTAGACAGTCACAATCGAACGCGCGCAACAAAAATCGTAATTGAATTGTATTGAATTGTTTACCCAAGATATGCAGCGCACACCACGTTGCGTTACTCGGCTCCCCAATGCCAGTTTAGGGCCCCACAATAGCAGGCCATTGTCTTAGCTAATCGCTTAAATTGTAACCAGACGACAAACCCTCAACACACACACACTTACACACACCTCAATTGACAATACACTCATACAGTGGGGCACTTACCGCAATCGCTTGGCCTCATCGATGAATGGACGCTTCTGTGATTCGGTGAGCAATTTCCACTCGGCACCCAAGCGCTTCGATATCTCTGAATTGTGCATTTTCGGATTGTCCTGGGCCATTTTGCGTCGTTGTCCTCTCGACCAGACCATAAACGCGTTCATTGGTCGCTTAATGTGGTCATGATGTGAGCTCACATTCGAGTTCGAGCAGCTCTGCTGCTGTTGTTGCTGCTGCTGCTGCTGATGATGCTGCTGTTGATGTGGCAGCTTCACTGGCTGTGTTGGCGCTGGCGGTGGCGGTGGTGGTGTGCTGGCACCACCACCTACTATTGTGACTGGCGACAGGCTGCTCCTGCTGTGGTGGCTGTGGCTGCTGCTGCCGCTGCCGCTGCTCGTGTAGCCGTTGCTGTTGTGACTGTGATTGTGGCTGCGATGCAGTAGCGCCGCAATGCTCGTCATGGCTGCTGCCCCGTGTCAGGTGTCAGGTGTCAGGTGTGACGTCAATTGCCTGCTCAGCTCCTTTGTGGGGGCAACGTGCTGAAATTGCAAACAACAATAGGGTTCAATAATAGACACGCTTTGTTTTGTGCATAGTGAAAAGTGAAAATTGAAAAGTATAAATGTCAAGCTTATGGGTCACATTGTGCCACGCAAAGCTGCAACTGCCGACTGAAATGTGGAGCTCGGGGATTTCGGAAATTGCTGATAAGGGCTAATCCAAAAACTGTACTTCCTCCTTGGCTCTGTTTGCACACTGTGGAAGCTCAAACTTGGATATGATTCACGGAAATCGTGAATCATAGATTCTAAAGAACTCCAATCTGAATACTACAATTGAACTTATTGTAATATCTGATATCGAGAGCTATAGCAAATTATACAAATTAACCTACGCTTCTTACTTTATGCTATAAAAAGGTTATATCTAAATCATAATATTATGTGCGGCATAATAATTTAATGAATATTTTTAAAGTTAACTAGAAGTGTCTTCCATACCATAGGTTAATTGATATACAAAATATTGTAAATTAATTGAGCCTTTAAGCAAATTGTTATTATTTGACTACTCTATAAGTAAAACAAATAATTTCCTAAGTAATTGTACTTTTCTTTGAATTACAATACCTGAAAAGAAATGTTATTTTTTAGCAAATTTATAATTGCAAAATTTTCCAAAGAAAATGTCCTAAGATGATAGCATATTTAGTATAATAGAATATATTTTATTCAGTTGATTATATAAAAAAGTTAATACTGAAATTCAAGTAAGCTTTGCTTTGTAGTATTTCTATTTGATATATAAATTATTATAAATATATGAAATGGAAACTATTTACACGTAAACATTTGAGGTCAGAGCTTAAAATTCCTTCTTATGAAATAACAATCTTCATTTTTGATTCACAATATTTTGACAAATTCCTCATATGATCGAAAATTCAAAAAAAAGATGAATAAATATTTATTCAAAATAATTAATCAAATTTGAAATAATGCTGTCAAGTGAATATTTATAACAAATTGATCTCAATCAATCAATTCTTGTGCAAATAATGATCTAATGATTCACGAAGAGTTGCAATTATAAATGCTACGATTGTTTGAATGAATGTTTACCTTGTGTAAAGTTGAGGATTTTATACGTAATCCCGTGTAATTAGTTCGATCGTAAATGGAAATTGAATTTAGTTGAGAACACACAGATATTTCGTAAACACTGCAGTTGCTTATTGTATTTAAATTGCCGTATTATTCAATTTGTAATTTTGATGGCATCATATTATTGTATTTAATCTTTGGATCTTTCGATGGTTCTTAGCACTTGACAAAACGCTTTTGAGCTGCACTTGAAGTAATGTTTCCTTTTCGCTTTGTGTTGGCTTGAACAACTGAGCCCGGAGAGACGATTGCCGAGTACCGGAGCCGGAGCCGGTGCGTCCGTGTCGAGTGCGCGACAGTTTTGATTTGAAACACACACATTCTATGGTCTGTGCCACAATCTATAGACGAGCATTCGAAAACTTGCGACAGTTGGCGGTACACAAAACCAGAGGGAGAAACGGCAAACAACGCGACTGTTCGCATGGCTGTGTGTGTGTGTGTGCAGGGGCTAAATGTTGTTATTGTAGTGGTTGCAAGTTGCTTGTACTGCGTCCAAAGGAGCGAGTGAGTAAGTGAGCACGCAAGAGAGTGAGAGAGAGAGAGAGAGAGAGAGAGAGCGAGCGAGAGAGAGAGTTGGCAAGCCAAGCGAGCGGCAGAAAACGAGACACCGATAGAGCGAGCGAGAGAATGCACGACGGGTGTTTGTAGAGTTTTTATTTTTACACCTCGCTTAGGACGTCGACAACGTGGCGGCTAAGTGATAAAATTTGCTGCTGCTGCTGCTGCTCCTCGCTATCCGCTACCCGCTACCCGCTACCCGCTCTCTCTCGCTCTTGCTCTTGCTCTTGCTCTTACCTTTAGCATTCAGTGTTTGCAGTTTGTGTGTTATTTGTGCTGTCGAAATTGTCTTGTTATTATTGTTGTCGTTGTTGTTGTTGTTGTTGCTATTCTTTGAGCAATTGTTTGTCCTGCGTTTCTTTCTTCGAGATAATATCTGATATTGTGTGTGCTTTCCTTATTGTAAGACTTATAAGATAATCTCGACCAAAAAATATTCAGTTGCTTATCAATTTGGCCTGACGCCTTGTTTGCTCCCACAATCGATCGCCGCTCGCTCCGATCGCGCATATCTTTCAATAACTTGTATATACATACATACTATATAAAAGTGTTTGTTGTTGCGTTTATGTTGTGAGTATTTCATGGCTTTTGTTCAGACGTAGCGGGGTGAAAATTTTAAGAGTTCAATTGCTTTCCTTGTTTGTTGCAAATCGCACAGGAAATTCGTCATTGCGATCGCTGCAATTAAATTCCACATAATCGAGACCATAAATCTCCCACCGAGGGTTGTCTTTAATCTTGAACTGTAATTCCAGAAATTAGAGCTCTCCAAAAGAAGCGCTACTCGCAAACTAATCCTAGTTATAGATCACTGCATTCATACTTTCATTGAGTTAACAAATGCAGAAGGTGCTGAAGCATTTTACTTATAATAATATTGATACTCTGAATCATCATAGGCGATCAAATAGATAGCGCAATGAATTTGCAAGCTTGATATATATAGCGCCATGTTTGACCTTCTTCGTATGTTTGTTGCTTGAATGCCTCTTATAATTCTAATATACTTGTCGGAAAAATTAGTAGATTTTTGTACATCTTATTACAAGATAAAGCACATTAGCAATTAAGTGATTAGTATGATTATTATGGTTTTAATAACAAACTCCACAATATATTACACTTGATGCCATTTTAGTAAAGTACTTGAGTTATTTTAAACAATATTGTGCCCCAATTACATCAAGCCTTTAAATTATCAAGATGTCGCGCAATTCCCTTCTAATCTTTAAGTCGTTTGAATTGTTTTTGGCGCCAAAAGAAAGCAGATGAATGGCGCGCAGGCGTCGCTCTCCAAAGCGCCAGTTGTTGTGTAGAGTTTTTGGCCAGAAGCCCAGAGTGGCGACAGCAGGAGGTGGCAGCTACCGCCTACCTCTCCGATTGTGACAATAAAAATGGCAGCGCTATCAACGCTGTGCTGCCTGCCGTTACTGCCCCCCAAACGCCTGGCTGCCACCCCCGCGTGTGTGGCAACGTTGCGCGCATGTCGAGGGCTCGAGTGGCGCTTTTGGCCAATGGCATAGACAAATTCTGGGGAGGAGTGGGAGCCATGGATGGCGCTGTGGCTGCTTAGACGCGTTCTCAATGGCGACGGCTTTTTTATCGTTTTTGTTTTGCATGCGAGCTGAATGCATTTTATTGGCCAAGGCACAAGACCAAAACAATGGGCCAGCAACTGGTGGCTGTGGCTTTGCCCTCTCCTCTTTGCCCCCCACCTCTCGCTCTCTCTCTTCCTTTCCCTGTGCGTCTCCTGCTTCTCCTCACGGTGGCTCCTGCTGCTCCTGTGGAGTGTTATCGTGTCCTGGCACACTATGCCAGCTGCCATTTGTTCTCGCATAATGGACATTATGGCTGCTCTATTATGCCCCGCATCGGGACAATGAGCGAGACCTCGTTCAATTCCGTTGCGCTACTTATGACCAACAGCACAGCGCAAAGAGCGGCGTCCATTGCCTCTTCCCGCACATCATCAGCGGCAACTACAGTGATTGCCATAATTTTGGGTATTTACGTAGCAGTTTTTATGGCTGCCGCCGCCACAGCCAGCAGTCTTTTGGGCCGCCATCGTCATCGCCAGCGCACTCCAAATCTTATTGTCCTGCAACTCGACGCATTGTTCGCTTGCAGTAATTTATGGCGGATTCGCAGCCATCATCGTCGCCGTGGCCCGAATGCGCCGTTGTGCCATGTGTGGGTGCTGATTTTTGGTCGAGAATGGAAATGTGGCTCGCTAATCGTGATTTGTGTTTTAAATGAGCGCCAAAAGTTGCCCATAGGAAAAGGTTGAGGTGGTTATGCAGTTGGCCAAAGGGCAGAAGAGGAACGGGGACATTTGAGTGTGTAAACCAAGGAGTGAATGAATATTGAATGAGCCAAGCAGATTATAAACACACCTAAAGGATAGTCTGTTCTTAACGGAGTTTTAATTTGGGTTTATGATTCCTTTAAATATATGATATGAATGCAATCAATTATACATATATTGACATTTCTAATGTAACAGGTGTAGTCCAAAAATAAATTGATATTTATTTTTAAAAACAATGTACAATACTAACTCTGACAGAAGTTAATTGTAATTTCATTATTATGGTTCCTATTATGAAATTAAGTAACTTTACTTGCTAATTTCTGCAACAAATTGCTATTTATAATTAACTTAAATCCAGTTGCAGCTATTTGTCTCCTTCTAACAACTTATAAGACAAAAAAATCATACAGTTAAGTGATTACATCAAAATATGAAGATTACTTAATTTTGAATTATGAAACCGTCAAAATAATCGAAACGAGACCTAGATGGCGCCAGTTCACGTCGTAAGAGTGCTACCCATAAACAGTATAGAAATTTAACAAAAGTGATGCCCATCACTCATGTTTTTTTCCTTTTCCCCCTTCATATCCATCACTATTCCCAGATGTTAACCGATTCAGACTGGCGCCATCTATACAATTCATAACACAGCTTGATTCGAAGGTGACCGCTACTAACCGCTTCAGGCCAGCGCCATCTATGGAGACCTTGACTAACAACAGTAATCGGTAAGCGCTTAAGCGGGTAATTCTGGAAGCTTTATTGCCAAATGAGTGCCATCTTTTGAATTCCCAAATCAAACAACGAGGATGGCGCCATCTATTGTTCAAACGTCGTATCATTGTTTTTGAAAAGTATTTTATTTCTACTTTGAAATGCGCTCGGCTCGACAAGTAATTTCTTTGACTCCGACCCCGCGGCCCACCGAATATAAATCACTAATTGCGCCGGCGACTCAAAACGGCGTAAAATTAATTAAATTTGCGAAGATTTTTGCACCTTTCTGCATCTTGATTCGCACTAATTAGTGGCGGCCAACGGCAATTTCTTTGAATTGTTGCCGCTGCTTGAGCAACTGAAAACCCGCCGCAAGTGATTCTGTGTGTTTGTGTTTGTGTCAACAGACGCTCAAGTCCTGATTGGCCAGAAGGACTCTGCGACAAGAAGTTGCCTTAATTAGGAAACGTTTAACGCTTTGCGCCTTCTTGACTTCTCTCGGCATCAACAACCCCGCAGCGCAATAAAACACAGCACTCGTTTGCAATTAATTAAAAATTAAACGGAGGGCAATCAAAGGCAAAGGAGGCCATTTTTGTGCCAGAGGGCAGTTGGCTAAATTTGATTGTGAGTGGGGCTTGTAAAGAGAGCTAAAGGCTGTTGACAATGTTGCCAAGATGTGCAAGCTTTTAAGGGGTTAACCTCAATCCATTTTATAAACTAATTCAATATCCACTTGACTTAAATTATTGTAAAGAAGCACACAAGTTGGAAGGATCTTCAAGCTTTTACTCTGTGTATTAATTTCCTATCTTTTTTAAGTAGTTTTGACAGAAAAACTTGCTTGAAATAATAAATGCACAGGAAAACAGTCAAATTCTCGAATATCTATCAAAAGCATCAAAAGAGGTGTCAACAATTATCTGCTGCTTCCATAGAAAAATTCGCATAGTTTAAAGTTGTGCTAAAGATCAATTAAAATAAAAATGTGTTTGATTAAAAAGCGAATGCTATGCAATTTTGTTAAGGACTGTTTAATAACCAGGATGAAGTTTAAGAACCCTTGCGGCTGATTTCAGCAGAGCGCCTTCAGTTTATAAGTAGCTTAATGTGGTTATTAAAGGTCGAGTTCCTTCCCTTAAACGCTCAGTCACAATTAAACAAGTTTTAAGCACCTGCAACCCCTTTGTTCGTTGATGTCTGCCAACAATTTGCAGCTTATGACAATGCGTGTTTTGAATTTGCATTTATTGCATTTGTTTGTTTTGTATTTTGTATTTTGCTGTTGTTTGAGTTGTTTGTGTTGTTGTATATTTTGTAGAATTTAAATACATTTAAATTTATGCTATGCACTTCGTTCAGCGTTTAAAACATAAAAAATTGCACCGCTCGTTGTTCTGCATGGATTAATTCGCTTCCAGCTGATCCTCTCTCTCTCTCTCTCTCTCTCTATACCTTTTTCTTTCTCGTTCTATTCCTGCTCCCGTGTGTGTCCGCTCCTTAGGCCTCCTATCGGTGACGGCTGCAGCTGCTGCTCGTTTTAACAAAGCTTACGATTAGTTTACAACTCGAGGCTTAACTGTAAAGTTGGCTACATTTAACTTTAATCTCGCATTTCGCACATTTCCTAAGTCATAGACAAGTTCAACTCCTCACTGCCATTGGACGATGGTGGTCAGAAGATGACCGTCAACGGTCGTCGAAAGTCAGTGGCGCCTCCTCCACCGCCACCGCCCCCAGCAGCCCCGCCCCCTCCGACACCAACGCCCACGCCAACGCCAGCCGCAGCGCTGGCCGCCAACTGTCCGCCATACTGCTGGGCATACTGATGGGCATAGTCGAGACCCACGTCGCTGGGCGAATGCAGTTGCGGCTTGGCCTCCACTTGGCCCCCGCCCGCATCCAGCTGGGGCGTGGCATCGCGCTCGTCCAGCCCACTGCTGCTGTTGTTGTTGTGCGAGCTGCCGCCCGCGCTGTCTCCTCCTCCTCCCCCGCCTCCTGCACCACTGCTGGCCATGAGCAGCTGCTGCTGCTGTTGTTGCTGTTGCTGTTGCTGCTGCTGTTGCTGCTGCTGCTGCTGGTGATGCGCTGCCGCGTGCTGCTGGGCGCCGTAGATCTTGGAGATATCGAAGGCATAGTTGGCACGATCCTGATACATCTTGGAGTCGAAGTAGGCCTTGGTCAGCACACTGGGGTCCAGGTAGGCGCTGTATGCGCTCGCCTGGCTGCCAGCTGCGGCGGCTGCGTTGCTCAGATACGAACTGCGCTCCAGAGCGGCGAACTTGTCCATCTGCCCCGAGAGAGTGGCCTATGTAGAAGAGAAGGCATTAATAGAAGTCATGGCATATAGGGTATATAGGATATTTCAATAGTCGAAGCATAAGCAAAAGATGCACACAGATCGCCTAACTCAAAGGCAATTCCGTGAAATACGTAATTCACCAGTAGAGTGTGTTAGCTGTGAGTTTGAGTGGCAAGCTACAGCCTTGAGAAGAGATCACTTTTCCTGAATTTAAACCCTTCCAAAACGTTTAACCAAAGAACAAAGCTGCACTTGTCTCAGATTTTCTTAAATCTCCCATTAAAAAAGGTTTTCTTCTTTACTATCAACTGTTTAAAGTTATTCGCGACAAATGGAAGGCGCTATCAAAAGTATGTCTCAAACACATGTCTGCAGACCGTGATAGACTTATAGAATCTTGAAATTAGCAGCTAATTTGATTTCCAGGGATATTCAAAATGGATTCCCTTTTCATTGATTAGGGAATAACAAAAGTACTTATTAATTATTATGCTATTGTCATGAATAGAATTAGAACTATAGCAAGAAATCTCACTGCTTAAGCAGCAGAAGAGATTTGCAGACTTGGCAATGTTTGGCACGCTGTTAATTATATTTAAAATAAGTTGACTTAGCAAACAATACCGTCACATCTGCGATTCTCACTAACCTATTACGCCCTTGGACACTTGAAGTGCCAGGTATAATAATTCAATAATGGACTATTTTAGAACTATAGCAATTATACCCATTGAGATCTCACTGCTGAAACAGCAGAAGAGATTTGCAGACTTGGCAATGATCAACACGCTGTTGTTTCTATTAAAAATAAGTAGACTTGAGCAAACAATACCGTCACACCTGCGCTTCTCACTAACTTATTACGCCCTTGGCCACTTGAAGTGCCAGGTATAATAATTCAATAATGGGCCACGACTGATTTGGCTTCAAGTTGGCCGCAGCTCAACAAGCTGGACTCGATGGTGGGCGAATAAGCCACCGAGTCACCCTTGGCTAGTGCAAATTGCTTAACACTTTTGCGGCTTTATTTGACCAACTAATTGTGGATGCAACATGAGCACAACCCCATCAACAGCAGCAGCAGCAGCTCACCTCCTTCTCGACGCGTCTCGGTTTAATTTTATTTGATTTGCAATACGTTTTTCATTTACGACACCAGTTTGGAGGATAAAGAATTCGAACTGGGTGCGAATGCGAGTGCGAGTGAATGTTAGGGGTTGTTTTTGCTTCATTTCCGTTTTGTTTTGAGTGGTTGCTTACGAGGGGTTGCTCCCCCGTTTGGGCGAACACTTTGCTCAGGGCTATAATTATGTTGTTAACACATCATCATCGTCATCATCAGGGCCAACTGACAACTGTGTGTGTGTGTGTTTCTTTTGGCCCGAAAGCGTTTTGGATTACAATTTGATTTGATTTGATTTGATTTGCGCCCAATTGGGAATTAGTGTGGATTGGTAAATATTTTGATGCACGGCGATTTAAACGGAGTTTTGTGTGTTTGCATTTCGGTTGGGTTGTTAGCCTTCCCTTTTTTATTTTCCCAGCTCAATTATATTATTATCTCAGCAGTTAATTGATTTAGCTCTGGGACAGGTTTAGCTAAGCAGGTGGCGCAAATGTCGCCAGAAATCGCTGCCTCAGCTGTGTCAACTGTGTAGTTTTTTGGTTTCAAAAGGGGGGGGGAAATCTACTAAAAATTGTATTGCAAAATGGGTTGATATTATCTCGGAAATCTCTACTACTATTGCAAAATAATGAGGCTTGAACACTTTGAGGTTTCTAAGGCTTCGCAAAGAACTTAAAGATCACAGTTTTTCCATAGAAAGGAAAATACTTTGGTCTGGCGTTCTGCAAGCCTTTCTTTGGTTTCCCAAACAAATGGATATTTTATTGCAATCTTTAATTGTTTGTAGTTATTTTTATGCTTATACTGCAAATTGGCATATAGAAACTGCGGCATAGAACTTCGATATTACTTTCCTCGTCTAATAAGAAGAGATGGCAATAAAGCAGCGCTTGGTCATGTGGAAATTCAATAGGAAATTGACGAAATAAACACAAGTAGAAGGCATTGTAAAGCACTATTTGAGACGCGCCTTTTAGCCATTGGAATGTCTTTGACTACGCTGTTTCTCAGCAGAAGCGTTGGCAGAGCAGAGAATGGGAGGAGCTGAGCTGGGGAAATCATAAACGCCGACTTCAAGTCCGCCCACTATGCAATTTTCCAATAGAGATTTCAATTTGAGTAACGCGCACGTTGGCTGCCTTTAAATCCCGGACTGTTATTATCGGTCGAGTCTCGGTGGCAGAAGCATATTATTAACCCAAGTGAAGAAGACGAGCGAGCCACAGGCTTTCAACACCCGCAACACAGCAGGCAGACATCAATCACAGCCTCAAATAGGCTTTTAAAGAGCGACGTCCGCAGTCCACAGACCGCAGAGCAACAAAAGCCAAGGCAACAGTCATGTGATTTAATAGGTTGTTAATAAACCAAGCAGACCTCGCGAGAGGAACTTCGGAGAGGGCGGCACTCGCCACGCCCAGCTTGTCGAGTTTTCAGTTTTAATTGCCAATTTTTGTTGTGTTCGTCGGTGGTTGCTTTTTTTTTTTTAATTTCTTTATTTATCATATTTTTTTCCACCTCTGCATCTGGTTGGTTGGGAAGTTGGTTGGTGTAAGTGTGAGTAAACAGCTCAACAAACTACATACGTAACATTTAAACACCTGTCTGAGTTGTAATCGCCTGTTATCCGGCTGGTCATCGGGGCGCAAGGACTAAATGTGTAATGACAAGTTGGTGGCCAAATCCTTGGCATGACATGTCACTTTGCTTAACTGGGCCAGGATCGCAGGTCCGATCGCCGCTGAGTCATCGCCGCATGTTTTCCGCCTTTTAAAGTGGGCGTCTGCTCGGGGTGTGTGTAATTATGTTATTAAGCGGAGACCCCTACGCTTCCCCCCCTCTCCCACTGCCATTTAGCTGCCACTCCAACCCTCAGCTGTAGACGGTTCAATAATAATTGGAAGCGCTACCGTTGAACCGTTGAACCGTTGAACCGTTGAGACCCTTTTTGTCTTCGGCACTCACCTGCGTTGAGCTTGGCGTCGATGTCTGCGAGAGATGGCTGCCCAGATGATAGGCGGCCGCTGTGGGCCCGGGGGCGAAGTAGCCCGGCGAGATGCCTGCAAGTGAAACAAACAATAAACAACAACAATACAATACAATATTCATACAATGCAAGACAGAAAAATAATATAGAGAACACACATTGTTAAGATACAAGTTTTCCATAATTATGACAAAGGTTTTTGGGTCTCTCCCCTTCTCTCTCCCTCTCTCTCTCTCTCACACTATCTGTGTGTGCTTAAAATAATTGCCACTCGAAATATTTTGCGCCCTTCTTTATGCGTTTAACTCTTTCTCCTTGTCTTGCCACTTTAATTGTGCGCTGAATCAGCTATTTCGGCTTGAGTAGAGAGTTGAAGTTGTCCATCTGATAGATGGCCAACACACACACACACACACACATAGTTATTACCAATTGCCCTAAACGGTAGTCATCCAGCAGCTGCCCCTCTTAACCCGGTGACGACTTTGACTGCCGCTTTTTAAACGGCCTTTCGATAATTACAAGCGCCGCTTATTCAAAAATAATAATCAAGAAAAAGAGTTTTGGAAATAACGATTACGTTTACGATTTCATTCATGGCAATTGTTTAAATTGTTGGATGCTGTGGCAATTAAAATTGCTTAGACGACAACAAACTTGAGAGACGCCACTACAGGAAAGAAGAAAAGAAAAAAACGATGAACGATGAAATAGCATCGCAAGTAGCGACATTTCGAGATGGCATCATCTCTATTGTTAATCCACATAATAGTGGATTAGGTACTAACCCCAAACCTTGTAACTTTAACTGGTAGCTGACCATCTTTTTTTTTTTGTTGCCACAAATTAACATTACAATCGCATAAAAACCCACGTAGAGGCATTTGTGGATTTCGCATTAAAGTTTTAACTGGGGATTAACGAGCCCAAGAAACAGAATTCTATTGTTCTCAAATTTTTGCATATTCTGCTTTATGAGCTCATAGAGCTTTCTAATGATAGTATTATTCTAATATTGGATTTGTTCTGCGTCTCATAATATTAATTTAAAGCGCTGACTCTGGCACTATATTTGGATTTATCATGACTTCAATTAATATGAAGATTTCTTGAAATTTGTTTCACTATTAAGCTGGCATATTAATTGCTAAACATAAAGTAATAAAAGTATTACCAAAGAAATGATTCTAGTTCTATTATTATTTTAAACCAATCAGGACAACTATGCATTTGTAGCTTATATTTCTGTCAAATCAAAATAATTGCATGTTGATTCATTTTCTTTTTTTTTTTTAATTTAATAAAGTTAATGTATTTATTTGAATTTAAAGTCTTTCGTAAAAGTGCAGTAATCAAATCAGTCTAAGATTTGTTATTATTGGAAAAAGATTTGAAGTATAAAATAATTTTGTCATATTTCATCTCAGTTTATTGCTATTATTTCCGCTTTTAATTATTGAATCAAACGATAATACTGTCGGGATTTCTCTAAGAACTTCCACCATTAGAGGCTGTTGCATGCCTCATTCGCACATATTGCTGTCCTGCTCTGGCTCTTAGCCATCTCTATTCTATTGCTAAGCCAACTTCACAATGTGCCGCGTGCGTTGAAGCGCAAGTTGAAGCAGACAGGCGACAGGGACAAAACAGGACTGAGGACTAATTCGCTTTATTTATTACGCATTTCCTAGCATTTTTATTATCATTTCCGTAGCGCATAAATCATCAACATGCTCGGCATTGTCCCTGTCTCGACCCTGTGGGTCCTGTGGGCCACTGATCCTTAAACCGCCAACACAAATAATTTGCTGGCACATCAGAAACGCAAGAAACTAGCGTTAAATTTGCCCAAAAAATGAAGCGAGAGCAAGAGCGAGAGAGAAAAACGTGACAAATGCTAATTTAAAACCTCCAACTCAAGTTGGAAACTATGCAGTGACAGTGCCACCCCCTGAGAGGGGAGAGAGGAAGGGGTATGAGTAAATCATGAATGGTAACTTATGCTTCTGTGCTGTGCTGTGGATCTTTCCATCTGTCTGTCTGTTTGTCTCGCTGTCTGTGTCGTCAGCTGAATGAGTTGTTAAGCCAGGATGATGACTTCACAGTTTGTCAGGACATGCGAACGGGTGGTTCCACCGACAAGAGCAACAAACCACCCACCCACTCACTCACTCATCCACTTACTACCCTAGTTGACGTTCTCACTGGGCTGGGAGTGTCATAAACAAAGCAACAACCAGTCAACCACTCGAGTGTGCGGATAGTTTGTCATATTTTCATTCACTACTTCGTCTACTTCTACTTCCCCATACCATTCCCATTTCCATTCTTGTTCTTGTTCTGGTTCTTGTTCCTTTTCCTGTAACTGCTGCTGGGTGGGGCGAGCGGCAACCATGCCACATATCGTGCCACATTTGCATTTGTCTTACGTGGAGCTCATAAAACCCGCTGCTTACTTTGCATAGTTTTACTATTCTCGATTGTTTCGCCTTTATTTATTGTTGTTGTTTTTACTGAGCCACTACGGCTTTTATGGTCTTTGCTGAGGGTTAACTTTGTTGCCCTTTCCATATTCGGTTTATATTTCACAGGATTTTAATTGATTTTCAAGCAGTGCCGCATTAAATTACTGCACCAAATCTTGATTTAATTCGCTCACAATTCTTTGTAGTCTGTTCATAAATAGATTATTCACTGAGCAGATTAATATGTATGTATTTAATTCAGTTAATGAAGCAACATTTCAATTCCAAATTTTTCCATGTATTGTATATGCTCGTAATTTCCTCAAAATTTCAAGCGAGAATTAAAATACTTTTCATACTGTTGATAAATATCTTGTTATTAAATACTTCAATAAGTTCAGACAACTATGATGTTTATTCCATTTCTGATATTATTTAGTAGAATCTAATAAAAAAGGAACATCTACTATTTTACTAATCTACACAAATTACAATCCATTGCAATATTTTTGAATGGCATTGCTGGCATGCGACGATTTTAAAAGTAACTTTTTAGGGGAAGTTTATATTTTGTAATTATGCGATTTGTGTGTTTTCCATTCTATTGATTCGCTCTACTTAAATTTAAAAAATCTCTATATAGTTGTTGCTTACCGGCTCTTAATGCTTCTACGGGCACTGATGGATATGGCATAGGATATGGGTAGCCGTCGCGTCTCAGGGCTTTGGGTTTGCGTCTGGGTCGATACTTGTAGTCGGGATGCTCCTTCATGTGCATAGCGCTGTTCAGATACAGATACAGATACAAATAGAATAAGTGCAGTTGAGTGGGCAGCTGAAAGGGGATGGGAGAAAGGGCAATAGGTAGAGAACCAAACTTACCGCAAGCGTTTGGCCTCATCGATGAAGGGACGCTTCTCCTCCTCGGTGAGCAGCTTCCATTCGGCACCTGCAATCGAGATAAGTTCAGTTTGTAGATATTTGATGGGAGAGACAAGTCGTTAATCCATTAGATACTTTTGTGTTGGGGCACTTGAAGTCGCTGTACTAAATGTGACAACACAATGGGCGACGCACTCATGGCAACCTGCCACAGAAGTGGACGCACATAAACATAATTTCCTAACAGGCAACACACACACACACAAACACACACACACGTGCACACTTGTGAACGATAGAAACTTGTTTTGTGTGCACTAACAAGAAGGATTCCAAATACCCAACAATGTTGTTGTCATCTCTTCCTTTCCATCTATCTCTCCATCTCTGTCTCCGCTCCCATCGCCATCTCACTCTAACGCCAGTCTGTCCTTGTCTATTTGGCCACCATTGTTGCCAGTTTTGGCATTGTCATTTGTTGTAGTTGTCGTTGTTGTTGTTGTTGTCTCGTTGCCTGTTTGTCAGTTCAGTCAGCTTGGCTCTCACCACCACACACACCACGGCACACAGCAGAGCAGAGTACACAGCAAGCAAGCAGCGTCTCAGGGCGAGGACTTCGTCGAGTCCTTGCACGATAATGGCCCAAAACCAGCAGGTGGTTTGAGCCCATTTGGGGGCGTGCTTTTGTCCCGACTTCCTGCCTCTCTCTCTCTCTCTCTCTCTCTCTCTCTCTCATTCCCTCCCTCCAACGCCACGTCCTGGCTCAATAAGGGAGCGAGACCATGATACATGTTGTTGCAAGCATGTTTGTGTGTGTGTGTGTGTGTGTGTGGCATATGCACGTGCCACATACTCATAAGTGGCAAGTGGCAGCCAGGCAGCCAGCCTGTGGGGTCCTCTCGCATTGTGTACAGAAATTGCAAATGTTTTTAAGTTAATGTAAAATGTTATAATGACATGTGTCACAAGGCTGCTGATAAAGCCTCAAATGCTGCTCGGAAGAGGGACGCTTGGTTAGGGGACAAAGGGGAAGGGGATGGTCGAGTTGTTGCCACAAAGAGTCCTTCAGTTATTTGCCCCAAATGAGTCCATAGCTGTCGTACCCTACGTTTCACTTACAACTTCGAGTTGAGGGAGTTATTAAACGGCGAGGTCAGCAGAAAGTGTGAGATATTGAGATGAATATCGAAACTGCGGCTAAAGAGCTGATCAATATGAATTCTTTAAGAAAATACTATACAAGATAAGTGAACAAAACTGGATTTAACATTCCTAAGTGACTTATATATTGTATCACTTGCTTAAATTAATTAACAAATAATGTGCTATTTTTTTGTCTAAATAATGCAATCAACAAAGTTGTCAATAGCAGAAAGTTAAAATAAAGTAATAAAGCAAACAATATCTGAGCAACAAAGGTCAACCTTATCAAATTAAAAAGTGTTCATATTATCTATTAACTGTATACTAAATGAACTAAATTCGGTTTATTGAATGCAAGTTTTAACTGACTGGCAATTGCAAACTTCGCCTCATTTGTAATAAAACCAATATAGATATTAAATTAATGTCGTTTTACTTCAATTATAATAAATTATTGCTGCTGACTTTATAATTTAATTTCAAAATGTCAAATTTGAACTTTAAAGTTCAAAAGGTTTACATTTTCAAGAATTTACACCAACAGCGGTTTAATAGTATTTTATAATATCAGCATGAATTATACAAAATCATATTTCCAATGTCTTTTGATCATATAAAGTTGTGCGATTTATTTCCAATTGTACAAAATGATTAGCTTAAATATCATAAATCAATTCAAAAAGACAAAAAGTTGTACAGCTATATTCAGCAATTCTTTTCTATAGTCTATGTAATTGTTTGGCTAATCATGATTGCGGGCCAACAATGAGTGAATATGAAAGAATGAAGAAAAAATACCTGCGAGACTTGGGATACATATTACACTAATTAGATGCGACGTGTAATTTTAGTGGCTGTCGAGCGACACAAAAGCAAACACACAAATTGCATTGTTGTGGGACAATGTGGCAACAATAGTGGGGTACAATACTAATGACAAGCCAACAGCAGCAGCCAGGACATTGACAAGGCTTTGGCAAGAAGCGAATGTCGAGCCCACACACACACACTCACTAAGCACACCAAGCACACAATGCCCAGACAAAAACTATAACAACAAATGACAAACAAAAGCACAATTGTGCCCCAAAGACTAGACAAGTGGCACGCCCACAACAAAAAGCGCCCCCAGAGCCAACTGGCAATAACTGGCGACCCACTCATAATGCAAGTAGCTGGTCTTAACTGGCAGCTGTTGCTGCTGCTGCTGGTGCTGCTAAAATACTAATTTATAGATACATTGACAGGCCATCCAAGTGGCAAGCGGCAAGTGGCAGAGGCAGCAGTAACTGGCAACTGGCCATCAAATGCGCAACTCAGCTCCTGGGCACGACACCTTGTAGACGTCGAGAGAAAGACAGCTCCACATATAATAGCTGGGGGACAATTCACATAATAATAAACAAGACGAACGGACAATTGGCTAAAGACAGTTTGAGGGAGCGAGTGAGGGCGAGTGTGGGTTTGTGTGGGAGCGAGAGGTATCTACAAGTTGTACAGTTGAATAAACTAAGGAGGGCTAACTCGGCTGGGTTGACGTGCCACAAAAGGATGACAATTCACAGTGTCTGGCGTCGGTCGTCGGTCGTCGGCTGCTTTCCTTGCCGTGCTTAATAATTGATATGAAAAACAACAAGTAGAAGAGTACTCATACTCAGTTGTTGTTGCAACTGACAGTTGCAAGTTGTGCTACACACACTCAAACCCAGCACAGAGAACACAGAAGTGCCTCTGGCCTCGAGCATAATTAACAAGTTTTTCCAGACCAGGAAAATGCTGAGCCGACTGCTAACCGCAGAGAAAATATTTAACTGATGTCGGCTCCAGTTGCAGTTGCAGTTGCCGTTGAAGTTTGTGGTTCACACAGTCTACAATTGGACTGGAGTAGTTCAGCTACTGGCAAAGTATTCTAACGTATTCTAACCAAATCTAACTCAGCCACAATTGGTTTTCGGACACTTTTCGAGTTCAGCTTTAGGCATTGGCGTTCACACATCCCCACAATTGGGCTACTTATAAGCAGGGGGGATTAGTATTTGCTATTTGTTCTTGGTAGTCTTTGGGCTCTTTTTCTCTTCGCTCGATGGCAGCCACTCAAGCTGAACTCAGAACTTGACCAGATTGTCAATATGTCGATTGTTTGCCACACAATTTGTTGCTTTTACTTAACTTTTGGGGCCAGCTGCCCCTTCAACTTGTTTCGAATTTACTAATAACTTGTGTATATTTTGAAAAGTAGATTAAATGGAATTTGATGAATTACATTTTTAGCTACACAAATATAATTTTTTAAAGAGACTATGTCTAATAAGAGTAATGCTATTTTTTCACTTTTTTAACAGTCAAATGTTTTTTCCAATTCACGAGTATTTGTGGAATTTCTTAAAAACAAATTGAGGTTGTGAGGTTTCATTGGGTAAGTATTATAGTAATCCATATTAAAATATGAATTACTATTAATATTATTTCAAAATATAACTCAAGTATTTAAAGTCAATGTTCAATGTGATGCAATGACATTTTGTTGAGATAAAGTATTTGGAGTAATCAATTATATAATTTTATTCTTTCAAATAATATTAATTTATTTAATTTGCTAACGTTCTGATTAAATATACATACATTCGATGATTATTATTTTATAATAAATGCGCTCCCTTGTGATATGTAATTAAGATCTCCGCTTACTCGTGATAATGCTACGCCCATCTCAAGCACTCACACACACACCTGTCAATTGCCGGTTCGATTTGCGAGCCCCTTTCAGAAGACAAAAAGGAGAAAAGCTCGCTTACTTTTTTTACCCCCAATTGCAAACTAATCAATTGTTTGCGCTTTATTGTGCAACAAAGGCGTCTTTATGAGAGGGTGGAGCGTTGGGCAAAAGGCTTGAGAGCTCGACCTTTTGTGCAAAGTCGCAATCGAATCGAAGTCGTTGCCGATGTCGATGTCGATGTCTATGTAATGTTGGGAAGTCGAAGTCTTTTGCTATTGTTCAGCAGCCGTCAGTCAGTCAGTCGGCAGCAATACATCCATTACTCGTGGGGCTGTGTTTAACATTATTTAATATTCCCGCAGGAGCTGGGCGGATACACGAGTCCTTGATTAAAAAAAAAAAAAAAAACCCAGAACAACAAGTGAAGGCGCTCGATTGCCGATTCGACAGGTTTTTCAATTATTTTCAAAAAGTTGAGAGAGTAGGGGAGGAAAAAAAGAAACGAATGCCATTTTGCTGTTGTTGTTGTTTGTAATTGTTGTTATTGTTGTTAGCGCCTATTGTTTGTTTTGTTGTTAATTCAAATTTCCAGACAGTAATTAATGACAGTTACAATTTCAATTAAGCTCGCGCGCAACA
>JAWNPP010000158.1:0-185047 GCA_035047445.1 Drosophila siamana | reverse complement strand
GACAAAACAACATTGCTTGCTTTCTAGAATTTATTGCGATAAACCGATAAATTTGGACAAATAGATAAACAGAAAGCATGTGGCATGCTCAATAAAGACGCAAATACTGCAGCGCCTGCCGACTTTGCATCGGGTAGAGCTCGCCAATGTTATACATGAGGTCGACAATGTGCGTGGGTCGCAGCATACGCCAGGGCATGAACTTGAGCGTCTTCTTGTCGCAGTGAATGTCCTGCTCCACCTCGAGAGGCAGCGGCACCTCGTTGTACAGCATGCGACCGTCGACACTGCGCTGCAGGGTGCAGGGCAAACCGATTTGATCGGCGAAGCACTTGAAGAGTATGGCACGCTCAAACTGACAGCCACTGCGCACCACGCCCAGTGGTATGAAGTTGGTGTGGTAGACATAGCGCAGCTCAGCCAGATGGCAGCGCACAGTGTGGCGTGAGCACTCCTCGGTGGTGTTCAGGTCGAGTATCTTGATGTTCTCGGACATGACGCCGTTGACGGCCTCGGCAATGATCTTGCACCGCTTGGCCACGTTCTCAAAGTCGATGCTGCGCCGAATGCGATCCGGATTCTCCACCAGACCATGTAACTAAGGAAAAACTACATTTAAGTGGCATTCGACAAGAGAACTATGTGCCAGACTTACGGCCAGCGTCTGATTGAGCGCCTCCAGATACTCGGGTAGCTTCTCATCGCCAGGTCGCTTGCAGTACAACCACTTCTGATCGCCTCCAATGTCGAGTCCCTGCAGGCAATGTTCCGGCACTTTAACCACATCGCCCGTATCCGCAACGGGGCGATCAAAGTTCACCACGAGCACAGCCTCCAGCGGGGAGCAGTCGGTGCGTAGCAGACACTGGAAATGCCGGAAGTCCTCGAACTTGCGCTTCGACACGTAGAAGTCCTTGCCAGCCGTAATATCCGTGAAGGTCAAACAGTTGCGTATGCAGAACTTCATGGTGGGACACTTGGCCAGGATGCTCTCGATAGCCGGGCCCCAGGTGGACACGCAGAAGGCGTGCTTCTGGAACGCCATCAATCTGCAAAATGACGAGAACATTAGCAACACAAACCACAATCCTGTAGAGCCCACTCACGTCTCGAGTATGCCGCGATCTATGTAAGCGTCCACAAACTCATTGAAGCGCGTGGTCTGCAGTATAAAGTTGGTCACAGCGGTCTTCACCAGGTTGGACAGGGATTTGAGCGCACGCTTGATCGAAGACACAATAAAGTTGCTGAGCAGGGTCGAGCGAACGGGTTCCTCATCAATAATGGTGCATAGACAGCGGAAGATGTTGTGCACAAGTATGGCGTGAGCATAGGAGCGCTGCAAAACAATAGTAGATAGATAAATCAAGCAGAAGCATCAATTATCTACAACTTACCATGAGCAGCTGGGCAATTTTCTCGGACAGTGCAATACATTCGCCCAGCGCCAAGCGGTACTCGTCATTGCTGGCGAGCCCCTCGATGATCGCAAGTATGGAGAGTATCAGATCAATGGACAACTGCGGCAAGCCCTGCTGTATGGTGTTGGCCAGACCACTGGCAATGTCCATCAGCATCAGCTGCTCGCCCGTATTTCTGAAGGAACTAGTTAACAAATGGCCTACTAGTTCGGCGGCCTGCTCCCTTGTCTTGATCGACACCATCGGCGAACGAATCAAATTGACCAGATGGGTCAGTAGACCCGTCTCGTAGTCGGCGACAACAAGACGCAGAGCGTCAGGAAACTCAATCAGGCGATTCAGCCCCATGATGACAAAGGGAGCCGGCTCCGGTTTGCTGTTCATCAAGCAATCGATAAACATCTGGGTAATGTTGGCGGCGTGCATACGACCCAGATACGACTGATACTTGGCAGCCTCGGCGTAGATGGAGATGATGGTGCAAATGACATCGGGACGCAGTATTTCGATGTCCAGTTTCAGCTGCTCCACCATCTGCTCGAAGAGATTCTGCTTGAAGAACAGATTGGTCATCTTCTCGGAGCGCAGTGCCGTTGCCAGCACCTCGATGATGCCCAAGGCGTCGGGAGATTGGGGATTGGTACAGAATGCCTTGACCAGTTGCTGCAGCACGAACAGACAGCGATGCAGTGGTTCGAAGACACTATCCTCGCTGGTGTCTGAGAGGAGAGTCTTCAGCACCTTCAGCGCGGCCAGACGGATCTCCAGAAACTCATTGGTCAGCTCGCAGACGATGCGATCCACTGGGAAACCGGGCAGTGTGGTGAATGCCAGCATCTCTTCGGCGCTCTGCACTTGAAGAATCTTGTGCAAGGCCTCAATGGAGTTGTAGACCGTATCGGGATTATCCGAGTTCACAAAGATGTTCTTGAACTTCTCCAGGAATTCAATATTTTCCAGAATATTCTGGGCCACTTGAGGATCACGAAGGCACAGGTTAATAATGTATGTGAGATACTCGACGCAGAAGTCATCGTTATCCTTCAGATAGTAGCGATAGCTCACATCGAGCAACTGTGCCGTCTTTTCTGTCTCGTATTCGCCGAGTTCCGTGTTATCCAAAATGGCTGTAATGAGAAACAGGGCAAAGCGGCGTATAATCACATTGGTTGAATCAATGAAGAACTCTTTTTCCAGCAGTAGCTCTAAAACTCGATGCTCTTTGAGCTCGGCTATATTTTCATCCCATTTGCGAGCAAACTCTGAAATGATGTTAAGTACAGACTGCAGCACAGTGTCCTCCTTGGAATTGAGCAATAATAAAGCAGTTTCCAGTCTGCTTATGGTAATCGTGAGACCTCCAAAGGCGTGCTCTTGCAGCTTGGTGCGATCTGGATACTTGGCGCGAGGTTCATAAATGCGTTTTGTAGCCATTATGGAATTGTAATTGTATTATTTGTTAATTACGTGACTTAAAACATCTAGGTACCGATTGGAATCATTTCAAATCAGTTCAAAAAACGCCTTTATAAAATAGTTACGTAACTCTCAGCCTATGTCACGCAACATTATTTACGTGTGACGGCTGACTGGCATGAACTGCGTGCTTGAAAGAAACTTTTATAAATGAAATGTCATCAAATATGATTTACTGCTTTCCAATGCTATTAAGTGAGAGAGAGGGAAAGATTTATGAAATTTTTAAACTAATTTAATAACTGAAATCAGCCGAATATTAGTGATCGCGAATTGACCGAGTCCAGTACTGCATTTGAATTGGCATCATATGCAGCAAGTTGGCAGCACCACTAGTGAAGAAATCATATTAACGGCAGAGCAAGCGAATAGGGTGGAAAACGGAATGCATAAGAACGCGACGCTTGTGTATGTTCGCTGGTATCTCAGTAAAAAAAAACAAGATTTCAAAGCTGTGATGCGTGCAATTTTCTAAACTAAGTGAACATATTACCATAAAAAAACAAAAATAAAATTTTAATATATAGTCAAGCAAGTTAATACGAAACGAAAAAGCAATCGGCAATAAAGAAAATTTCGCGGGTTAACAAAAAAGCGAACATAGAAAACACAAACACAGAATGTCCAAGCCAAAGGCAACCAAAAAGCGCTATAAAAAACACGCCCAAAAGGAAAATGTGGAGGCGCCGCCCGCCGAAGAGATTATTGCGCCATGCAACCGCGACCGAACAGTGGGCCAAGGACCCATGTACACAATTCTATCGAATGCCCAGCTCAGCGAGACCTTTCACAAACGCTACACCAAAGAGATGAAGCAACTGTACTCCAAGGTCAGTGTCATAGTGGGATATTGTTGGCTGCCTAATTGTGGTTAGAATGTATGTGTGTGTTTGAGTGTTCGTAAACATTATTCGTGTCCTATTTGCAGCTGGATCACGATGCATTCATGTTCACATTCATCAAAATGTTCAAGACGGTGTTGGAGGCGGACGAGAAGAATGACTATGGCAATACGGCGATGTCATTCTGCGCGAAGTTTGTCACCAGCTTCGAATCGGAGAAAACGCATCCCATTCTGGCTGAAACCTTTTCCTGGCTGCTATCTGTGAGTGCCTACTGTACTTTCGTACGACGATCGAGTCAATTATATTTATTTTTTATCTCCGACAGACAATCTCGAATAGTCCTCATATTCGATATCGCATCTGTTTTTTTGTCAATCTAATACTGAAACATCTGGGACCAAATGCAGCACTCGACGACACGCAATGCGATCAAATATTGCACTACATGCTGGATCGCCTCAAGGACATATCGCCCAGCGTGCGCAAGGAGGCCGTCTTGGCCATGCAGCGTCTGCAGATGCCCGACAATCCCAACGACGAAGTGTTGTGTGCCTATCGCTATCATTTGAGTTCAGATCCGGCGCCCAGTGTGCGTCAATACATCATCACGTGTATGGGGCGCAACTACATAACTGTGCCGCACATTCTGCAGCGTCTGTGGGACGTGGACGAAAGGGTGCGACGGCACACCTACATTAACATGTGCAACTATCCGGTGCGCTCCTACAAGGTGTCGCAGCGTCTAACGCTCATCGAGCGTGGGCTCAACGATAGCTCAGAGTCGGTACGCAAAAACGTGATCAAATATATGCTGAAGGCATGGATTGAATCCTACCAGCAGAACTTTATACATCTCACAGCTGCACTCAAGCTCGACTCAAACGAGGAGGAGATACTGCGTTTTCGGCGCGTCGCACGTCAAATGCTGCTGGTCATCTTCGAGCAGTATAACAATCAGATGTTGCTTGAGCAGTTGCCACTGTCCGAGGACTGCGAGCTACATCGTTGTGTGCCCCACGAAGAGCTGACCGTAGAGCTGCTGCTCTACTGGCAATGCCTCAGCGGCTACTTGCAGCACAATATGGCTGATGAGTTCGAGTTGATCCTGCCTGAGCTGAGCGTCTTCTGTGACTATGTAAAGAAGTGAGTAGACCTCAGAAATTGTAAAGCGTCGTCATAGATAGTTATTTCGTTCCTTATGCTTGCAGGTTCTGCCTGTTTCAGAAGCCAGAGATGGACAAGTTCGCACAGATCGAGTTCCAGTGCATGCTGCTTTCGTTGGTGGAAATGCTGCAGACTTATGATTTGGGCGACGAGATCGGTCGAGGCAATATGAAGGAGCTAATCACACATCTGCTGAAGGAATGTCTGCTCGATCACAAGATTATCGCAGTCCTGGTGCGCTGCATGGAGCAGCTGATAAGCGATGTGAGCGCACGGATGCAGTACTTTATTGACATCATCTATGAGATATGCGAGCTGAATGCCAAACAAAACGATTTGGTACATGATCGCAGTTTAATTGACAAACTGCTGGACGACGGTGATACTGCGCTGGTCATGAATCTCAATTCGCTAAAAGTGAAAATCCTTGAGTTGGAGGAGCTCGAGGAGAACTTTGTGCGCCAGAAGGAGTACATACGGGCGCAGGCTGTGAACGATGAGAAGATTGCCGTTACCGAGGAATACACTGATCTCATACAGCCGCTGCTGGAGAAGCATGGCGTCGTGGAGCTGCCCCCGCGCCCCAAGTTATCCAAGCAGGAGCGTGTGCTTAAGGGTCTTCAAATATCCTTTCATATGGTTGCCTCCGAGCAGGTACATTCTCTCAATCCCAGCATCTGCAAGCTCTACAAGGTAAGCGAACAAATTGAAAAGTCGCCAATGGAATTGTTTGATTAACTTGGTTTCGCATTGCAGGATTTTGTGTGTCGCCACTTGGCATCCTCCGAAATGGATATATTTGAATGGGCCATCAAGTGCGGTGCCACATTCAGTATTTTCTATGAGGCATACACTAAGGAGGTCTTTGATGTGGTTGTCGATCAGTTCTACAAGGACAACAATTTGCGACTCTGCGAGACGGCGGCGCAGTGTCTATTCGAGCTGATGGATCATTATGGTGTTGATTACTTCATTGACTTGAATCAAACAGCCTCGAACCCGGGACAGGCGCCCAAATCGAAACGTCGCTTGCTGTACACCATGCAGGACTTTTACGACGGCGAGGAGGATCGTAGTCAAAGTCAGAATAACGACCAAAATACAGACATCATTGGCATGATGGGATTCTTTGTGGAGAAGGTCGTGGACAAGGGCATTCTGGTGGCCATTGTGCGTGGTCTTTGCCGTCTGGTGTTGCGCGGCCAGCTGGACAATCGGAGCGATATTGTGGAGAAGCTGCTTAAGCGTTACTTTAATCCAAATACTGGTGAGTTAACAATCGTAAAGTATGCCATGAATAATTTACTGACATCGCCACTATTGTGTCTAGAACCGATTGTTAGCCAGGTGCTGGGCATGTTCTTTGAGAATATTGTGGACCAAAAAATGCAGAGCATTCTGCATCCCTGCCTGCTGCCCATTGTGTGGTCCATCATGAACAGCAGCTACGATTCACCACTGCACGATGTGGTGCCCGGTAATGTGACCAAGTTCTTCATCGATCTAACTGCCCAGGAGAAGAGCACCCCGGAGAGCAATATACACAATCAGATTGCAGTCAGTTTTTTGAATTACATACAGAACTATTACACGGAACGCAAAGAAATGTGCCGTCTACTAGCCAAGGATCTCATCACACTCAAGTTAAACGTTCTTAATAGCACACAAACGAAAGATGAGATGCTCGAGTTGGCCGACAATTTGCTCAATGTGAGTAGACTCTGCCATATAGTCGGTGGAATTTTCTTTATTTATTTGGTGATTTGCAGAGCGAACTGGAGCCACGATTGATACGCAACATTACTGACTTTAAGGATATGTTGAACGGCTGCTTTAGACCGCCACCACGTAACGCAGATGGCAATGAAAGCGAGAACGATGGCGAGGAATGTGATAGTGTTACGGCGACCACAGCCTCGACATCGGAAGGTCCAGCGCCACAGCGCAAAGCAATAGTGCCAGCCATAGTCGAAGAAGCTGGCGAAGACGATTCAGCGCCGTCATCGCCAGCTCCAGCAGCAGCACCGCGCACAGCGCCTTCAACGCCAGTGCCAACAGCAGCACCGCGCACAGCGCCTTCAACGCCAGTGCCAACAGCGCTGTCGACACCAGTTTCAGCCGAGAATGCTGAGCCGGTGCTGACCACTTTTGGTACAAAGAATCAAGTAGGACTGCGCTTCCTACGACGTTCGTTGCACAATTCTATAAGTCATTCGGATGGAGACAGCATATCTGGTTCGCAATCGCCGTCACGAGAGCCGGAGGCAGCCGAACAGCAGAAGAACGAAGCCAATGAAATAAGTAAAAGAAATCTGCGTCGCGTCAAAACGAAAGAACGGGTGGAACAGGCGAAGGCGCGTTTCTCCAAGACACCGGAGAAGCGACCAAAAACTCCAGAGCAGACAGAGGCGACCACAAATGAAAGCCAAAATGAAACCACAAATAAGCCCGCAGATAAGTCGGCAAGCAATGCCGCAAGTGAATCCGTGAATGAAAGCACAAGTGAAATCGCAAGTAAAACAATTGCAACCACAAGTGATACAACTGCAGCCACAAGTGATTCAACTACAGCCACAAGTAAAACAACTACAGCCACAATCATTGAAATTGTTCCCACGACGCCTGTATTAAATGAACCTGTAAGTTTGCGAATACACATTGATCGGATTAATGCCTTGAACTTAATTTTCTCACGTCTTTGTACAGCACAACAATTCTGAAGTGATTGAGGATTCACCAACGGTGGTCGTTTCCAGCTCGTCACCAACCACACATAGAGGGGCCAATCTGCGCATGCGCTCGATGCGCAGCCGAGGGGCAGCTGGTGCTCGCACCTCGCCCACGGGCAGCAGTAAAGTGAGTACACAACGCACAAGATCACGTGTGCGCCTGCAACTCTAAGCAGGAGCACTAAGCAGGCACACTCTAGCTGTAGCAGACACGTAGATCTTCCACCTCCAATGAAAGCAGAAGAAACACTTGAGACCTAGTTCTGAATACTTTGTAGTTTTTAGTTGCACTACAAATGAAGTTTTGATTTATGTACATAAGAAACACGTGAAAAAGAAATTGAAATGAAAAGAACTGAAAAAACATGAACTGAACTTTTAAAAAGTTGAAACTTAAAAACAAAACGTTGTTTTCTTTATGCCACTGCAAGTACGATTAATAAGTAAATTGATATACTTTAACTATATACTTAGCACCAATCCAAACTAGTCTCACCTTGTTTATACATTATTAATTTATGATTTTGCTTTTCTCTTCTTTGTATTCTATACATTCTTTGTTGTGTTACAGAAGCACAAAGTTCTACACCTTGAGATTCAGACTCCACTGCGCAACGGACGCAAACGACTGTTGCGCAAGCCGGTGCATGGAGCGTCAACAACGGTAACGACGACGCCTCCCTCTGACTCAGGCACACAGCGCATTTCGCCATTGCGCAAACAACAGCGATTAGATGCAAAGACGCCCACGCGGGAGCGCAAAAGCGAATAGTGGGAAGAACACAAGCAGTCCCACGGGCAGCACCACCTCGTCCGTCAAGGAGAATACAATGCCAAAAGAGAAGACGCCTACACACAAGACACCGCAGCCCAAAAGGTTATCCACATCACAGACGCTGACCAGCACTCCAGTGTCACGGGTGACGACACGGCATTCTGCTCGCAAGCTGCGCATCAATGCCATTTGCATGACCCGCAAACGCATGTCTCTCGAGTTAAGTCTGACCGAGGGTAATGCCAAGATGCCCACGCCCAAGCGAGTGCGCAAGGATAAGGGTCGCTCCAGCATACCAGCATCTAGCGAACGATCCACGACCAACACAAGCGTCATGAGAACCACACGAAGTGCGACCAAAGTCACGTCAACAGCACGGGAATCCCGAACAAGCCGCGCAGCTCAAGCAGAGGCGGCGTCCACCTCCTTTGGGTCTACTCGCAATCGTCGCAAATAGCCTTTCCATTTCCTTGTCCCCGTTTCAATCCCTTACCTCCATTCTCATTCTTAGTAATTAGTTTAATGTTAATGTTTTTTAATTTGTGTTCTTCTGTGTCATTGTACGCGTTCCAATGCTTAATCCTTGTAAATTGTATGTATAATACGTGTAGTCTTGTTTAAATATAATTATTTAAAACGAACGCAGTGCGAATATTATATCATCTATAGTAGAATATTGCGTAAAGTTAAATTGAAATTATTAGTTCGTTAATAGCAACAGCGAATGAATTAAGATTCGAATGCCCAAAATAGCTAGTTTAGGATTAGAAATTATGTCAAATTTAATTGAATTTTTTGCATTTGGCTGGATTAGAAATGAATAATTCCCAAAAGATACGCACTGCTCTCCTTTGTTTTTCAGAATGTATTTATTTTGTAAATGGTGTGAAGGTGATCCTGCGAAACTGGCGATATATGGTATAGGATACATACATGTTAACATATATATAGTATACAAGTAATTAAGAACTAGAAACGTTGCATTATCGAATAAGTACATGCTGAGATTCGTTCATACATCGTGGAGAGGTGTATGAAGTAGTATTAGAAACTTTTTTGAGCAGTGATTGAGTTCAGTTCGAGATGGAGGCAAATCCTTAGTTGCTAGAATTAGAATTAGAGACTGAAAATGCTTTAGATACAATTATGCAGTTATGTAGTTGCGAATAGACGATAAGGCCATGGAGGTTTGTTTTGAACAGGCACATGGTATTTGTGTGTGTTAAGTTAGTTCTATTTGTGTGCAGAGTTCAGAGGTTGATGCTCTTCAGCTTGACGGCCGTGGTGTGCAGATCCCACTCCTGCTGCTGCAGCGCCTCGTAGGCTGCAGCCAGACTGAGCTCCGACTCGGCGAGTATATTCTGTAGTTTGATCAGCTTAATCGACTTGTGCACATCCCAGTTGATGAACTCCAAAGCGTCCAGGCAACGGGTGGGCGTGCTCTGCGAACAGCAATCGATAAATGTGCATTAAGTAAGGACAGTGGATGAATGTGGCAAATGCTCTACTTACATCCTTGCCCAGCACTTTCACCATGATGCGCACTTCGTCTGAGTCGACGCCGCGCTCGCAGCCGCGCGGCTTCTTGTCCGAGAACTCCAGCAGATCCTCGCAGCTCACCGAATTCGAGTCGGCCAAACGTGCCGCAGTCGCTGCAAAATACTCGGCCTCCGTTTGCGGCTTCTGTGGCGGCGTCGTGTTGGCATTCGCGGCTGCTGCTTTCGCATCGTTGCCATTGATGGCGACGCTGTGACTCATCGCTTGATTCACAGACGCGCGCACCTTCTTGAAAAGCGCATTGCCAGCGAGCTCGTTGTCGGCGCAGCCAAAGCGTCGCGAGCTGCCGCTCTCCTGAGGCACATCTTGGGGCGCCGCAGCTGCCTCTGCTGCCACTGCAGCGGCTGCCACAGCTGCCACAGCCGTTGCAGCCGTGGGCGCCATCTCCTGCGGCACTGCCACAGAGTCCAGTGTGGTCGAACTACTGCTGCTGGTCAGCGGCTTATCCAGATTGCGCAGCTCATCGTCGTTCACGTAGAGACCCGAGATCTGCGCTGGTTCGAAGCCCACATCCTTGCTTTTGTTGTAGTGATCCTTCTGTATGGAAAAGTTGAGGAAACCGTCGGTCACATCCGGTGACTGCAGCACTACGTCCTTGCTCAGATCGGCCTCCAGTATGCTCTCGAACTGTAGCGATGCGCTATCCGTTAGTCCGGCGGCATCGGCTGGCGACAGCTTGTCCAGGTTCTGATAGGTGTGGGTCGATGCCTCGCCAGCCAAGGCTGGCATGTTCTCGTACTCGCGCACATCCGAACGACGTCGCACGCTATTCGAGCGCACAGCGGCCACCACCTCAATGGACCGTGCGGGCTGTTGATGCTGGTGAGCTGTGGCCGATGTGCCTGTTGAGTGTCTGCTCGACGCGTCCTCATCGAAGTCCGCCAGCTTGCTGAGTGTGCGCTGCACACCGTTGGCTGGTATGATCAGTGGATATTTGCGCACATGACGCTTTGTGCTGGTCTTCACCTGCTTTTTGCCTTCGCGCGACGGTAGCGGCAAAGGATTCGCCTCCTGCGTCTCGGAAAACTTGTAGGTACCCAGCGACATATAACTGGGACTCTCGCACGACTCGCTGGCGCCCAGCGAGTTGCGATTCTCGTCTCCAGCCTGTCGCTCCACGTTCGCCTGCTCAACACGCCGCACTCGTTGTGCTGCTCCTCGGGTAGGTAACGTCATGGGTCGCGATGGAGGCGCCTGCGACGTGGAGCGTACACAGTCTGCCACGTTGTTGATGACTGACAGCGGCTCCAGCGCAGCGTTGGCGGGATGACTCAGTTGACTGCCGAGGTGACGTGGCAGAGTCTTGCCATTCATCAACTCAAACTCATCCGTGTCCATGTGGCGCAGCAGCGTCGCCGCAGGACTGGGTCCGATGTCCAGCATGCCCTTGCGCTCGATGAGGCTGTTGTAGGCCTCGCGTCCCTCCTCGCCGATAAGCGACTGTGCGGAATGAAAGGGAATGAAATGAAGAGCAAGGATAAAGCAAATGTCCAAATAAATACAAATAATAACAGTAATGTGTAAGAAAATGACTGATGTGAACAGAAGGGATCATTGTTAGCTTCTAAATAGCAGACAACTGTTAGTGAAAATGTTATTAGCATGATCTGGATTCATAATAATTAAAGATGAGAAATAAATATTAATTTTGTTTACTTAAAAATAAATTAAAAATATAAATTGGTTGCATTTTCCACAGCAGTATGTTGTAAATCCATCCAAGCCAAATTGAACAAGTTTGGGGTTTTTCTTTTGCTTTATTAAATCCCTTTAAATATACACAACGTTTTTGATTACCAATTGTTTTGTATTGTTTTGTTTGATTTCTTTTTTCTTTTTGTTTTTCATTTCTCTGTTTGTTTATCGTTTGGTTCTTAGAATGCAAACTTTGTATATATATATAATTACTTGGAAAAAGTTTTAGTTTAGTTTTGGTTTTAGCTTTAGTTTGGTTTTTGTTTTTGGTTGTGAAACGCTTCGAACGCATATTTTAGAATATCAATATATCAATTTGTAGTTTACTCTTGTAAGTAATGCTTTATGAAATAGATATGAATTGTATGAACTTTGTAATCATAAGTAATATTATATTATTTTATATTATGTATATAAACTTTGTATATAAGTATTTTCATTTTGGTTTTCCTCACTTTGGTTTTGGTTATTTTTATAATTATAATTATCAATAAATGCATAGAATGCGACAAATCTTTTTATTAAGAATATTTCCATATATCCATATATATATTTCTCATTGGAGCTCTATAAAAAAAAGTGTAGACACGCTCGACTGGCGCTTTTTGTAGGTAGTCAATCAACCTGGGGATTAACTCTCGGTTTACAATCGTATCGTTTTTGGAGAAGATGAAAATACTTTTCACTTATAGATCTACCAAGTAATTCGAAAATATTTTCCAATGCAAACGTATCCGTATCGTAATCAAGTTTGTGTATATATAACTAAATTTCGACTCTTTCGACGGTTTTGTTCAGTATTATCATTATAGACTCTAATATATAAATATGTCTGGTTTATATATATATATATATATATATAGTAAAAATGCAAGCGTAAGGATATGGCACATAATACACATTTGTATATGTACGAGTGTTCGGACAATATTTTCAATATCTTTGCTTTTAGTTTGCTTCATTGCTAGACCCATATTCCCCATTCCAAAATGCATAGTCAATTGGGTCTATTAGCTAATTATCTTATTTTTTTGTTGATGTTCTTGGCGATGAAAAAGGATTGTCAACTTGTGTGTGTATCTTTGTTGTGTGTGCGTGTGTGTGTGTCTTTCTCGATGACTGTCCTTAAAATGGGTATCTGTGTGTGTGTGTGTGTGTGTGTGTCTGTGTGTACTGTTGTTCCTGTTAATACCCTGTCTATCTTTATACATGCAATGAGTTGTCGACTGCGTCAATGTCAAGTGTGTTTTTTAATACTGTTGAAATTCCTAAATCTGATTTATTTTGATTGATTGTTGGATCGACGACACCCGACGACACCGACAACCAGAAGCTCTGTTATGCTATGACCGAGATGGGAATGACGATGATAATGATCTGATCTGATCGGATTCGATCTGATAGGAAATTGGTTTCAATAGTCGCCCCCTTTGCCTTGTCATTCTGCTTCTCTATCTTTCTCCTTTGTATGTTCTGTCTGTCCTGGAAGCCATTTTTGCTGAAGAATCTTGTTTCTTTCGAGTATTGTAACGAGTCTCTTTGGTATTTTGCTACTAAGTATGTGTAATTAATATTGCTTTAACATTATTGAGCTGTTTGCTTCAAATATTTTGGGTTCCGTTTCCCAGGCTGCCCTGAACTAGTTTTGTTGCATTTATTGCTTATTGTAACTCTCAATTCGATTGATCTGTAACTGTAACTGTAACTGTAACTGTTAGTTCTATCTGTATCTTCTGCAAGTGTATTTGTATCTGTAATTGAATCCGCGACAAAAAACAAACAACAATGTTATTACGAGTACTCGTATTATTATCCGTTCTGAGAGGTCTTCCGTGTTTCCAAATAAGGCACACTCTCAAAAATGCAAATCCATAAAAAATATATACGCTAATTTGTTAAAGAGAGGCTGTAAATATTTCTACAATTCACTTTTCGATACACCATGCCAATGCGCACCACACTACAACACAACCCACCACACCCACACACACACACATCTTTCTGGCAATCGATCTGTGTCCTAATCCGAGAGCACATGTCCGAACAGTAAATTGAGAACATATTTCAGCATTTTCCTTAGTTATGGAGCCGGGCTGGGCGGAATCCGTGGCGCAATGAACTCGCGTCGGAACTGGAACTCGTCGCCGCTCTCCGTGCTCGTGGACGAGCTGCTGTCACTCGAATCACCCGCTGCTATCACCAATGGCAGCTGTTGCTGTGCTGTTGTTGTTGTTGCTGCTGCTGTTGAAGTTGCCGCCAATGCATCTCGTGCTGCTTCACCGTCGACACATGTATCTGCTCCGGCCAGTGGAACTCTGTGGGCCGCTGTGGCTTCACAAGCTGCGTCTGCGGCTGTGACTGCTGTGACTGCACAGCGTTGGCTCGCTGCTGCTTCAGCTCATCGGGCGAGCTGCTCACAAAGTTGGTCGACGTAGGACTCTTGCCCGTCAGGCGGCTGATGTCGAACTCGTGTAATGTTATGCCGCCGCTCATCGGACGCTGTGTGGGCAGCGCAGCGGATGCCGTGCGATAGGTGGCCACCGCTGAAGAGGCCGCCGAGGAGGAGCCCGAGCCGGAGCTCAGCTTCTGCGAAGTTTTGGGCGCCAGCAGCGCATGTTGTGCCAACTGTGCTGTGTAATTGTTGCCAGGTCCACGTCCCCCAAAGTCATATATGCGCTCGTCGTAGTGGAACTGTTCGTAGCCAGCGCCAGGTCGATGGAAGCTGCGTCGATTGCCGCCCAGATTGTAGTGCGGTGCCGACTTGATGCTTGAGTTCGAGCCGTAAAGCTGACGCGGTGAAATAATGGCATCCTGCTCATCCTGACAGGCGGACTGCACTTGGCGATTGAGGCCAGCGCGTCGGCGACGGCACAATGAGCTGCTGGAACTGGCGGCGACCCGGGCACGTATGTCACACTCGGAGCGCGCCAGGCTGGGCTTCGTGCGCGACTCTTCGCCGCTGGAGGAGCTGCTGGTATCGAGCGTCATGGGATTGTAGCTGAGACGCCGCAAGGTGCGCGCTCTGATCGAGCGTGGCTTGTAGCTAGCCGAGCGTCGTGGCAACTGTTGCTGCTGCAACTGGTGTTGGTGGTGTTGTTGTTGTTGTTGTTGTTGTTGTTGTTGCTGCTGCTGCAGCTGTTGCTGTTGCTGTTGGGCATCGGAGCGAAAGTGACGAGGCTTCGGATCGGACAGCACCGGCGATATGGACTGGAAGCTCTCGTTGAAGGAGGTGGAACGCTGGCGATAGCTCTTGCTGGTCACCGCATAAACGGCGCTGCTACTGCTCGCATTCAAGCAGGAGGACTTCACCGGCGAGGCGCTGGCCAGCAACTGCTTGGTGTGGCCGTTGCCGAAGCGCTCGTAACCACTGCTCATCACCACGGGCGGTGCACTGTACAGGGTCTCGCCTTTGATGGGAAAGTAGCTCTCCTGCGGGCTGTAGCTGCTTTTCTGGCTGCTGCGCCGCGACAGCGAGATGTTTGTGTCACGCGAGGCGAAACCCGTGTCCGGTGTGCTGCTGCGCTTGTCCTCCAGCAGCTTCTGTTCGCTGGCATTGGCCAGCTGCTGGCTTTGAAGTTGTGCCTGGTTGTGCATGTACTGCAGATGCTTGTCCAGGTGGCTGGTGGCCGCATTGAAGTCGAACATTGTCTGCACGCCGTTGCTGTAGCTGTAGACGGCGGACTTTAGGCTACCGGTGGCGCTGCTGATGCCGTCGTCGAGGGAGCCCAGCAACTGCGGCAGCTGATCATTCAGAATGGTGTCGTTGGAGTCACTTTTGTCCAGCTCCGTGTACGTGTGCATAAAGTCGAGATTGAGCGCTTTCAGTGTGTTCTCAATGTCCATGATGTTATCGTTGATGCTTTGCGGCTCCTCGGAGCTGCGTTCCCGATTCAGGGGACGACTGAGTATTTCGCGCGACTTCTCAAAAAGAAAATCAGAGCTCTCCTTGTCAAAGATCGGAATACGCAGCTCGGAACTGTTCTTGATCTCGCTCAACGAGCGAAATCGCTGCTTGGTGTCCAGTGTGGGGGAAAAACAGAAACCAAAGGCAACGAACGCAATGCAAACGCAAAAAGAAACAACCAAAAACAAAGTAAAGGGAATGAACGCAAGTACAACGCGATGGAATGGGAAGAGAGAGAGAGAGAGAGAGAGGGTGGAAGAGTGAAGACAAAAACGCTAGATTAGACCGTTCAGATTGCTACAGTTGAGTGTGCTCAACTGTCAGATACCCGCTGCCCATTTTTGGTGAACATATCAAAGATGAAAGGTGACAAGCCATCAAAAATTATTTCAAAATGCCTCAAAGTTTGTGCAAAATACACATTAAACATTTGCTCCTTCAAATTATGAAGTAAACTTGATCTGCGTGGAATAGTAAGAAATGTGGTACACAGACGGACATCGTTTTTTTCCGACTCTTGTCGCAGATTAAGATACGAAGGCTACAGCTTCGCATCTTCATCTACATCTTATTTTTGACTGCCTCCAAGTTATAACTTTCCTCCAATATTTACGTAACGAGTATAAAAATATATATAAATGATTCACATTCAGTTGCCTAGCTCTACAAACTCCCATGAGGACCTTTAATAGATCGGTGGTGGCGTGCTCTGCCTACCTGTATGTCGGGTATGCTCTGAAGTTCCTCCGTAAAGTTCTTCTTCTTGGAGAAGGGCGAAGCACTGCCATGCGTTGGCGTGAGCGCCGAGTTGCGTGTGGCGCCTCCGACCATGCTGTTGGACTTGTCGCCACCACCGCTGCTCAAATGCGGCAAACGAAAGCTGAACTTGCGCTTCGGACTGTGCGCGGCTGGCGTGTGATCCGAAGCCAAGTCAATCATCGATCTGTAGACACAGCGTTAAACACAACATTAAACACTCGCTCAGTGTTAGTCATAATAAAGTGTTGACTCACCTGGCACTGATTTCATTGGCAATTTCGATGGCATGATTCAGTATCTTCTCATCCTTGACCGAAATGGGCTTCACAGTGCCCGTGGACGCTTTCTTCTTTGACAGCAGGCCATGCTTATTGCCATTGGTATCGCCGGCTTTATGCGCATACTTTGCAGACAGTTCTGCGAACTCATTTTTCGTATTGACGCGATCAAAGTCTGGTGATTTTGGCTGGCTGCCAGAGGCGCCGCTAATTGAGCCGAACATTAAGTTGATCTCGTCCAGCAGGGAGGGGCCAAAGTCCAGTTTATCGCCGGTGATTTCATCATCGGATATCTCGTGATATTCATGCAAATCATCAGACGCATTACGCGAACTAGCACGCCAATGATTCGGCTCGTCAGTTGAGTGGAGACTCTTGCTATCGACGCCATAGTTGTTGTTCTGCAGCGCATAGGCAAGCTGCTCCTCGTCCAGTTTGTGCGAGGCAAAGGGATTCGAGCCGGCAAAGTCAAAGGAGCTCTGCCCGTTGCTGGGTATCAATTTCGGTGTGTGCTCTGTGGAGGGAATAAATGTGGGATTCATGGAGGTGCCAGCACCCTCGGGAAAATAACCGCTGGCCGTTTGCAGTGAGTCGGGACTGGTAGGAGTTGGCGGTAGCAACAGTGGCGTCTGCTCAATGTCCTCCGACGGCTTGTACGGCGTCACAATCTGCTTGGGCACGTGGTTGTACTGCGGAAAGCACAATGAATGAGTAAAAAGATTTAAAAGCCTGTTTTCTTCGTTCTTACGTTCTGCGAGCTGCCGAGGAAAGCAATGTCGCCAAAGGTGGCGCCGTCAATGCCCACGTGTCCGGTGTGCTTGAAGTCATTCTGCGGCTTCGATATCATCTCTGTGCGCAGTTTGCGCTTGCTAATGCGATGGTCGCCCACGCGACTAAACGAATCCCGATTCGAGCTGGGCAAACCCTCGAGGAATGCCACCGTATTCGAGGGATTGAAGTAACCCGTCTTGCCGGTACTCAGTACACCCTTCCAAAAGGGTGTGCCTGTGTTACGGTCGAGAACGCTGATAATGTCGCCCTGGCGATATAACAAGTGATCCTTCTTCGGCTCCACGCAGTTGACCACAGCCTTCAGCTGCTCCGGTTTCATGTCGGGCAGCTGCTCGTGAATCTCGCTGAACTTTGGCCGCTTGGCAGCGTCATCCTGCCAGCACTTCATCATCAGCGTATAGTACTCGCGTGGACAGCAATCGGGCTGCTCGAGCCTTTGATAGTTGGGTGCATCGATGGCTTCCAGGATCTGCAGACCGGTGAGAGCGGCCCAGGGCTGAAAGCCATACGAGAACATCTCCCAGAGGCAAACGCCATAGGCCCACACATCAGAGGCGTTGGTGAAGCGCAAGTAATTGATGCACTCCGGAGCGCACCAGGCAATCGGCAGCTTAAGATTCACGTTGAAATTTGTCTTGTAGTAATCCTTGCCGACGCCCAAGGCGCGCGATAGACCAAAGTCCGAGATTTTCACCTTGTCCTTGCTGAAGACCAGTATGTTTCTCGCTGCCAAGTCCCTGTGAATGAGTCGCTTCTGCTCCAGGTAGCGCATGCCGTTGCAAATCTGCAGAGCGAACTCACAGAGTGTAGGTATGGTGAGAAAGCTGACACGCAACCCGGAATCCTTAAGGCACTCGAGTAAGGAACGTAGATGTGCCAGCTCCGTGACGAGCATCAGAGAATCGGTGGCCAGTACCACTCCGTACAGACGCACAATATTCTCGTGCTCAATCGAATGCATTATGGCTGCCTCCTTGAGAAACTCCATGGGATTCGACTGCATGCGCTCGCGGCACAAGCACTTGATGGCCACTTGAATCTGTGTGTGCAACAAGAGAACAATTCCCATTAATTATTAACTCAACTTAACTCAACTGGAATGCATCAAGTGAGGCAGGGGACAGGGGCAACTCACCCGCTCGCTACCATTTGTCCAGACGCCCTGCTGCACAATGCCAAACTCCCCGATGCCCAGCTGCTTGTTGACGCTAATCGCATCGGCTGGTATAATGTGCTTATTGTTGGGCACCTTGCTGCCCGGTGAACTGCTTCCGCCATTACGGTTCGCCGACGTCGTGGCCGCCGCCGTGTTGCACTCGCTTGGCGACAGGCCGCCACTGATGCCGCCATCCTCGCGCTTCACAATTGTGGCGGGCGCTTGGAGTAACCGCTTGATTTTGCTGAGGTAACTGTGGGGGAAGTGCTTCTCGTAGAATTTACGCAGTCTTCGGATTTCCGGTCGCGATAGACCAATGAAACGTAAATCCTCATCCGCTGCATATTTAAATTGAGCTGCATTCGTAATTTTTAATTCGTTTCTGCGCAACATTTGAGTGGGAGCAAGAGGCAGAGATGGAAATGAGTTCATTTAACATATGCAAGCAAGGGAGAAAGTGTGCTCCACTCTAAGATATGCTATTTTTAGAGCAGAAAAATAAAATGAATCAAAGCAACCAAGTCATTACAGCTGCTTAAATAGCTTTCAAGTACTTATTACTAACCAAGAAAATGAATGAATGAAGCCGTAATGAAATCCATTAGGAACCAAATAATAAAAATATAATTTACTCAGCATCGACAATCTTTGTTTTGTTATAAGTTTGTAATATAATCTCGACACAATTCTTTTTTCACAAGGGGCTATATTTTAACGCAAAATTAATTTGCATAAAACGTAATCAAGAACTTTAAGAGATTTAGCTTGTATATTTCCAGAGATCTAGGTGTACATATGTACCAGACGAACAAGAAGGCGACCAAAGCTTTACCTTTGTTGAATAGAATATAGAATATTTTCGACTGACAGAGTTATATGGCGAGCACTTAAGGTGATGTTGATAGTAAACATTTATTTGAAATAAATGAAAAATTATACAAAATACTAATTAGTAGTTAATCCTAAGAGTCTATTCTCAAAGCTAGCGTCTACTGTATTATTCAAAATATGGTCAAATTGGGTCACACCACTTACTTGATGGCATTATAGTATTGCTGCAGTTCGGACTCGGTGAGGAATTCGTATAAATCAATCTGTGGACACTCTGGAAGATACAGAAAGAGCAATATAAAAATAAATACGAGTATATAAATGCATATTTAACTCAAGTATGCATGCGGCGTCTCTATGAGAGACACCAACAACAGCTGCACTCCATAATATTCCCTATGTGTGTATGTGTGTGGGTGGTATAGATTCCTACACCCGCAACCAAAAATAATAATAATAAAAATAAAAAAAGAACGCCAACACATTTGGATTGACTTGATTTCAACCCATTGGCAGCGGCACCCTGCCCTCATTGTGTGGCAAGCAGCCTTTAAAATATTTTCTTTTTTTTATGTCAACATCTTTATCTCCCGTTCCCACTGCAAACACACACACGCACACAGATACGCACTAACACAATATTGAATATTATTCTGATTGCCTTTGCTGTGGCTGCTGCTTCTTCTTGTTCAACCCGTACCCGTAGCATTTGTCATTGTCGTGTTTTTGTTTGCCTTTGTAAAGGAAACAACGCAACACATGTATACACATACATACATACACATAGTGGCTGACATGGCGTACACACAAGTATGTACATGATGTGTGCGTGTGTGTATTTTGTATGTACACAGATTGCCTGATAATGTCCGTTAAACCGCTGGATTTTGCAATTTGAGTCATCAGCAGCGCGGCATTCGACATTCATTGAGATAATAAATTCCATGAAAACAGACCACATCCGCTTGCTCGCTTGTTTTGTTTGTTTGTTTGTTATTGCAGTTGCAGTAACTGCTGATGCTAACTACGCACACACACCCTTTCGTAGGTGTACGTGCATGTTTTTCCACTTGCGGTCAAATAACCGACTGCATGCATTTTGTAATTAAATCGGCAAAGCTATCCCGCAGGATTTCCAGTTGTCCTTGAATTTGCAAAATAAAATCGATCGGCCAATACACACGCACACACTAACACACCGCCGCCCTCACATACAGACACAAGTAGCACGGAAGATACTACTACGTAGCAGATACAATTTTCGCTGCACTTAAAACACTTGTATTTCCGTTTCATATTTGAATTTTTCATTTTTTCACTTTTTAGTTTAGATTCATTGATAATTTCAGCACACTTTTTCTCACATATTTGCAGTTTTTATTTCAATCTTACCCATTTTATTTTTGCGTGTGCATTGTTTGGGAGTACTGCATCTTCACCAGTGTGAACACTTGTGACAATAGTGAAAACCTCATACTACATCACCAAGAAATACCAACTCATTCAATTCCACCATGGTCACACTGTTTTCCTTAACAGTCGTGTTTCGAGTTTCACAGAGCGACTAGCAGAACAGCTGAGTGTTTGCACAAACAAAATAACATTTGCTTATCAACTTTTACATATTTATTTGTTTATTTAATGAAAACATCTGACCGATCTTCAATTGGAAGCATATTATTAAATTCATATACATAATTTCTAATAAAGTACTTCAGCTTGTAACACAAGCGGTGATAAGCAGTGGTAAATGTGAAAATTGCTCGAAATTTTGTATTATCATTTAGAAAAGACGGAAGGTATTCGGAAAAGCGGAAACGGTCATACGATCAATTACCGCCTTGGTATGCTCGTAGCCCAAGGCATTATTGATGGCCGCCAGCTCCTCAAAGTTCTCCCGTGTGCGCTTATCCTCGATCAACTTCGAAACATATTTGTACATGCGTCCATAGTGACTGTGTGCGTATGCATGCCACATTGAGAACTGGATCGCCTTGCTATCGTTGGCATCCACAAATTTAATAATCTCCGTGTACACATCGTTAAGATTGCTCACGCTGTCATTCACATTATCATCCAGAACTGCTAACTTAGCCAGTGCAATGCCCTTCTTGCTGAGAGCTTCGATTAAGTTGTTTCTCTGCTTATCCATGTTACTATAATTGTAATTGTTAAAAATGAATTTAGCAAGCCACAAAACTGCAGCACTTACGTTTTGATCTTTGACGCATCTGGGCGCGCGTCATTCTTCAAACCATAGAAGGACAAAAGCGCATCGACATCGGTTTGATCAATAACTAGATCTGCCAGTTTTACAATACGTTCCAAAGCCGCTCGCTGCTTCTGCAGATCGCTAGAAGCGTCATCACCTTCTGAGCACTTCTTCGGAATGCCAGCGGCAAAAGCTAATGGCAGTTGCGCCTTCAACTCAGTCGATTCAATGTTCTGGATGAGCTGCAAATGTGCTGGCAAATGCTTGGGATGTGCGGCAACCACATCCTGATAAATCTTCTCCGCCTTCTCCAACTCTAATTAGGGAATAAAATACGTAAGCTGGCTGTTGATGATGATCTTTTAGTGATCTCACTTACCGCATTTGGCAATGTGTGTGCATTGGAAGTCGCGCAAACTCTCGGCGTAGTCATCGGCACTAGTCTTGCCCTTTTGCGGTGAGCTGGGTGATACACCGGCATTTGCGGGTGCATCGTTTTGCACACTGACACCATCGCCGCCCGCAGAGTTTGCAACGCTTGTCGCCGCTTGAGTTGTGGCCAATGACTTCGGCTTGGTGCCATTGGTGTTAACTGCAGCAGCTGGTGCTGGAGTGACGTTACTGGAGCCGGCACCATTCGCAGCACCATTCGATGTGGATTTCTTTTCGGCCGGATTGAGCACGTATGTGAAAGGATGCAGAGCAATGCGACGACCAGCCTCGTCCTTAGGGAAGACCAGATTGCCACTCAACCAGGCGCAGTGTGCCGGCAGATTGGCCTTCGTAAGGCGTTCCTGAGAAATGGGCGCAACGTATAGCATTTTGCTCACATCACGTATTTTGGCCGATGAAAATTTACGGCCACTAATAATACATTGGTTGTAGCTATCGTAAAAGTCCAACGACAGCATATTAGACAGCTTATAGGCAGCAATGAGATTAGCTTCGGATATCTTCTCGAGCAACTCGCGCTTCTCGTGACGAATCTGCAGGCGAATTGTATATTCTCCTTTCTCCAGCTTGGTGAAGAAGGTATGCGAGTGAGCATCACCAGTGGCCACGAGCAACTTGTTCACATCAAACAGCATCCACATTTGAGACTCAAATTCCGACTCATACAGCAAGTCGTTAAAGATTGGTGCATATAGCGCCACTTCCGATGTCTTGCTCACATTCAGATTGTAGACTAGCAGATTCTGATAGATCTGTCTGCCATCTGGGATAACGTCGCGAGTGGCGCTCAATGGCGATATCTTTGCCTCGCTAGGTCGCAAAACGATTGCCGCGGTTTTCAGCTGCAGCAATGGCTGAATCTCCTCTGCAACCAAGGCGCCAATTTCCAGTTGGTGTATGCCACGTCCAGCATGCATGACATCTAGTTTGAAGAGAAACTAATCATTTAGCAACAATCGTTTAAATTAAATATTTGCTATATTTACAGGCATTTGGATTGTTTGCGGAGACGCCGCGAAACTCGAGGCTGTACTTCAAATGGCTCTGGCCGTGATTGGACCAGTACTTGGCAATGCACAGCTCGAGTATCTTGTTAGCCTGTAATAAGAAGCGTGTTACAGCTGCGAGCTACCGATAAATATTTATGATGCTTTACCGTAACAGGGAATGTAGTCGTGGTCTCGAATTCCGAGTTAACGTTAACCATTTTCATGGTTTCCAGTTTACGGCACGATTTGTGCGGCAGCAGTTGGTTTGTGTGCAAGAAGAACTTGCCAATGTCATTGCCTCGATTGGGATCCGTATTGCGCATGCGCAACACTAAAATATAACCACATTATTTTAAGTATTTCATGGAATTAAGTTCAAGTCGTATATACCTGCCCAAGTGGCTTTTTCTGGCACTAGAATAAAATCCCTTTGAATGGTATTTGGTTGAAACTCGACGCTCTTATCCCCTCTATTGCTAGCTGGTTCATAGACTGGCGTATTCTCAATATTCGCCAGAACATGCGGCTGCACTACAGTGACGGGTATTTCAAATAATGGACCCTTTTGCACACAATCCGTGTCGTACGCTTTGACACTATAAAATAGTTTAGTTTTCAAACAGTTTCGCCAGCGGCATACGCAACTTACACAGCACTGTGGACACCAGGCTGCAGGCTGGTTGGATCGATTCTCACTACTATTGAGCGTATGCCATAGCTAAGGTCCAGAAAAGAGCCACATTGAACCCACGACTGCGAGGGAACCAAGCTGAGACGCACATTAAAGTTGAACTTGTCTTTGGGATCTGCATAAAACAAAGACGTTTTAGAGGCTGTTAATTCAAATGGGAATTTTATTCTTTGCTTACCCGCTTCCTTGTCATTGAAGAACACGGGCTCAATGTTGACATTAAAATCGGCAAACTTGCGCTGCACGCCCTCACGCATATGAATGCCCTTCTCGTGGTTGGCGCCCACGCGCACCGAAAATCTGTAGACAATATGTGTGTAAAATATTTTATATATTCTCACTTCTATAACTCACCGCAGCATGTTGTCTTTGGACTGGCGATGGTCCACCAAATGCTCGAAGGCCTTCTCTACGTTCAGCAGTCCGTGACCCTGGGCATAGGGATCGACGTAGCCCAGTTTGGTGGCAGTAACGCTAATGGCTCGTTTAATACTATATGGCGAATACTCAATGTTCTGTTGTTTCAGTCCAGAGATGAGCAAAGCCACAGCGCCAGCGACATGTGGAGCTGCCATGCTTGTGCCATTCATCAGCTGCGATTTGCTCATAGTGAACTGCGGCACAGATGTGATGGCACCTCCAGGAGCGCAAACAGTGACGCCTTGGCCGCCATCAATACAGGGATCGCGCGATGTCCATGTGTAAACATTGCCAGGCAGTTTTTCACGCATTGCATATTCGGCCTCCATCATTTGCGGCGAAACATACGCTCCTACGCCTATCAGACTCGGCTGACTGATGTCTGGGGGCGTGCCCACAGTGCTGAGGGCGGGGCCATGATTACCAGCAGAGGCAACCCATACGACGCCATATTTGTTGACCATCTCGTTCATCAACTCACCAATTCGACTGTAATTGGAAACAAGAGTTGAACTAATTGATTGCAATTGTTTTCGAGCGTGGTGTCAAATTGAGACAACAGTCTGCGATTGTATAATAAAAAAACAAAGAGAATCTACCGTACAATAGTGTTTCGTTCAATTTACCTCGGAACACTAATCTTCATAATTTTACGCTTCTTACCCGCAGATGTAGAGATGGCATCGATCTGCCTAAAATCACAAGTAGCACATGCCCAACTCTGATATCTTAAATGGTAGATTTTTGCTTACCCCGAATTCGACCAGTTCGAATGCTCGCCGTAGCTCATGTTAATCACGTCGACGCATCGACCCTCGCGACACAGCTCCATCACCTTCATGATGCCGCGTACCAGCGCGGAACCTGTCTCCATAGAGCCCAGTCGTCCATCGCCAATGGTTATGGACACAATCTTTGCATTCGGCGCAACGCCATCAAGGTCCCGTGAGCTGTGATTGCCACTGGCAATCGAAGCCACGTGTGTACCATGGGGAGCTATCACAGAATAGGAGTTATTACTGTAACATTTCTATGATTGGTTGGCATAGTCGACTTACAGCACATGCCCACAACTTCCAGCACGTTGCCTTCGTCGTGAACATTGACCGAAATGGAGAGGAAATCGTTGACGTTCTTAGTCTCGTGCGTGTTGGTGTATTCTCCAATGCGCAAAGCCTTATCCAGCTGGCCCTGCTCTGTGGTATCAATAATGGTCAGCCATCCATTTTCCGTAGGGAAGAGTACACAGTCGTAGCAGGTCTTGATATCATTGTACAGTTTCTCGCAGCTGTTGAGCATTTCCAGCTCAAAGTCTAAGTTCTCCTTCACAATCTTCTTGTCCCATGGTAGTTTGGAAGCTTCGCCTGCAAGCAAAAAACAAACAATAAACAAACGGTAAACAGACACTGTCTTGTGACATACCTGGATTCTTCGCCTCAAACTCGACTATCTTACGACTGGCGTTCGCAGTCGCTGTTTTATGCGGCTTGTCCCAGCTCTTAAGCTTGGCCTGGGCAACAATATTATCGCGTATTTTTGCAGGTACCAAGTCGTGGAAAGATTTGATGCCTACACGCACGGCATTATCTTTATCTGTATTGAGGCCAATAAGCTCTGGACTGAGCTTCAGTGTGCGGCCTGATAAGCCTTTAAAGTTGCCTTTTTCATCTGGCGTTACCTTCTTGCTCATATCAACATCGCCACATCCCGAGCAGTCAAAACGTTCAATAACCTTTACAGTTTTGCCATCGCAAACCGTCTAACGACACAACAACCGAAGATTTGAACAGTTTCAGTAGCATCTCATCACAACCGAAGTTTAAATGGGGAACTCACCTCAAGTCCCGTGGCTCGCGGATCGACGCCGGAATCAAAAATGGCGATGGTCACATCCCGACCATCGTATTCCGGGTATTTTTGCAAGAAATTTAGCACACCCGTCTCAGCCTTGGGTACCTTAGATGAAAACAGAAGCGTTTTTTGAGATTTTCACAGTGGATTTGAGTTGAAATGTAGAGTATAAAAGTACATGTATATGTATTTATATATATACGTACTAGGGCCGCCGTGGGAAACGATGACTCGACAATGCCGCTCAAATCGGTCGCCATAATTTCGCCAAATTTATCGCCGCTTTTGTTGTCTGAGCTTTTAAGTTTTATCGAATTCTGCTTTGGTAGGTCTTCAATGCGCGCTCCTAATATTATTTCGTTAATCTCACGTGATCGGTATGAAGATTGCGTCCTTCTCTCAGTTCTTGATGCACCTTTAATAAAATGATGAGTTTGCGGTAATTCTCTGCGTTGCACACGTATATATATTCTGAAGTCCCGGCGTTGCCAGATTTTATATTTTCCAGCTGCTGATATTAGACAATGTGGCAAGGCCTACCAAAACTTTCGGTTTAAAACAATCCTTTTCAAATCCGATTTGAGCAATGGCTCACAAAATAACGATCATTAACAGACTAGACATGAGGAAAATCATTGTTTATATATCGCTTAAATACGAGATATCGTATATTTATTAATTGTATCGATACATCGATAGTTGACAACTAGCCAGAACAGCTGTCTGTCTTTCTGTCATCTGGCCGTGTTTTTTTTTGTGTAGCCAAATAATACGAATTTGTGAATTTGTGTCACAAGCAAAATGTGGTTCGAAATAATACCTGGCGCAGCGATCATCACCGTGGCACTCTCCGTACCCATATACGCAATGTACGGCCTGCAGAAGCTCACATTGGGAAACGTAAGTAATTGATTCACGAAAATGCAATTCTTATATAACCTGCGTTGGGTGACCGCAAACCGAATTTTATTAAACATAATTCCAACGCGCGGAGACAATACGATCAGCCAAAAACTACAACTTTTGCACTTTAAACGGCGCCGCACACTTTCCCCTACTAATTTTTAATTGACTTCTCCCTCACACCACAAACAGGCCTATCGTCGGAATATGGATGAACGTTTCGCCCGTGTTATGTACCAACGCGATTTTCGACTGACCAACAATCCATACATCATGAACGTAAGTGAACATTCCAAAATCTTAAATTTTTATCATTTACCGATTTGTTGTTTCGCTAGAAAATAGTTCATTCTCATTGCCAACGATTCGTAAATTATCGAAATCGTTTCCATTTTAATCAAAACAATATATGTAACTGAGTTCTCTTATTTGAATTTTCATTAGCATGAATTTCACATTTAATTGGTGCATGTTCATTACATTTACGACAACTATCAGCAATTGAGAACTCGTCTCCTATTTGTGTTTTGCAGGGTCTGAATGCTATTCCAGATGAGGGCAAAAAATAAATCGTACATAGTTGCAATTGATTAAGTTTAAGTGCAAAGATTTAATAAATTTACAATCGAAATTAATTTCTGGCACTTGGTTTTTGTTAAGATCAGTTTACAGATGTTTTCTAGCGCTCAATGGTGCCTTGTGCGATATTCTACTACATATATATTTTCAGGGTCTTGAGAAAATTCCAGATGAAGATGAAAATAAGAAAGAGGATGAGAATGAGACAAAAGATGAAAATGAGAATCAAACAAAACCGAATAAAAAATAAATTTAATGTTAAATATTATCTTAGTCTGTAAACAACTAGAATAAACTGGACGCTTTCTTACGTTTGCCGCGCAACAAACAAACAACCCTGTTCTTGTGTTTGTGTGTGAAAAACCACCCCTATGGGGCGCTTCCCCCAATTGGGTTGTCAACTTTGTGGTATTCTGAAAAAGGCGTCGACAGAGGCGAGTGCAGAGCGTAGAACGTAGAGCGCTGAGCGCTGTGTAGAGATTTCAATGTGTTTAAGTTCAAGTTAAGCCAGTTTCGCTTAAATAACATTTTAATAAAAGTCGGAATATTTTGGTATTGCAAGTGAAAGACTCGTGAAATGCATTTAAAAGGCGCCTGAAACAGGACATTGCGAAATCCCTATCAAAAAGCAAATACTTCTGGTGGTGGTGCTGCTGCTTCGGCCATAACTATATACAGACACAACACTCAGGAAGCAACTATGGCAGCCGGATGGCGGTGGGGGTCCGTTAAGGGTTGGGGTTGTGGATGCGATTGGAGCCAAAGTTTTGTGTGTATAGTTGTTGTTGGCCTTGGGCTTTGCGTGTTATTGTTTACATGCGAGGCGAACGCGAATTCGGCGAATGCCATCGACGTCGAGGAGCCGGCCCGACGCCACCACCAGCGACATCACACCACTGACAATGAACGGGAAAGGGAGCGAGAGCGGGAGCGGGAGGAGAAAGGCTACTGTGCGCCGTACAATGGCAAAATTTGCAAGCAGTTCATCAGCGGACCCGTGTGGTACAGCTTGGAGGATCCAAGTGGTGGCTGGCGGAACGAACAGGTCACAACAGCGCTCTGGGACGAGTTAATTACGGACCTGACAGGTCTGTGCCGCGAGGCAGCCGAGGTGAGTTAACTCCAACTCATCAATAATTATTGGCCATGCTCATTCTCTTACTCCACTCCACAGAAAATGCTTTGTGCTTATGCGTTTCCGCGTTGTCACGTCGAGAATGGACGTTCCATTAAGGCGCCGCTGTGCTTTGAGGACTGCCAGGCCACGCATCTGCAGTTCTGCTACAACGACTGGGTACTGATTGAGGAGAAGCGGGAGCGCAACATGTTCCTCAAGAATCGCGCACACTTCCGGCTGCCCAATTGCACCGTGTTGCCCCACTACGATGCCAACGTGAGGCGTCCCAGCTGCTCGTACATTGGCCTCACCGAGATCAAGGAGTCGGAGGTTAGCTGTGAGTAACTGCATTAAAAAATTTCCCATTGGAACGCTGCTAATCTCTACTTCTTCAGATGACTGTCGCAATGGCAACGGACGCTTCTATTTGGGATCAATGAATGTGACCAAGTCAGGCATTCCCTGTCAGCGCTGGGACACGCAACATCCGCATATGCACATACAACCGCCCCTGGTGTTTCCACAGCTCATTGAGGGTGAAAACTACTGCCGCAATGCGGGTGGCGAGGAGCCGCAACCTTGGTGCTATACTCTAGATGAATCTGTACGCTGGCAGCATTGCGATATTCCCATATGCCGTGAGTTGAATGCCAATTGCAGCTATTGACTGCTGTAAATAAACCAAAGCTTTGCCTTGCAGCTGATTATGTCGATCCAAATGCCAAGGATCTGAACACTCCTATTAAAATGGAGGAGTTCTTCACGCCATCGATGATCTTTCTGCTCGCTGGCATCGGTTTCATCGGCATTGTAGCGTTGCATCTGATCATATTGCTGGCCTACAAGCTGTCCAAGCACAAGGATTACTCGCAACCAGCTCAGACTCAGGCCCACAGCGAGTGCAACGCGTCGGTGCGTGGCGATTGCAATCTATCTGCCAGCCGCGAGACGCTCGGTTCGACGGGATTTGCGCCAACGAATGCAGCCAAATGTGGTACGATTCGAAGCACAGCGACCATACACAGCAACTGCATAATGCTGACCACGACGGCTGCTGTCCAGGAGCCCAAGACCAAGCTGAATGCGCGCCTCGAGAAGCTGGAGTATCCGCGTGGCGAGATTGTCTATGTGCGTTCGCTGGGTCAGGGGGCCTTTGGACGTGTGTTTCAGGCTCGCGCACCGGGACTGGTGTCGGGCAAGGAGGATCTACTGGTGGCCGTTAAGATGCTCAAGGATGATGCCAGCGACCAGATGCAAACCGACTTTGAACGCGAGGCCTGCCTGCTGGCTGAGTTCGATCATCCCAACATTGTGAAGCTGCTGGGAGTTTGTGCTTTAGGTCGCCCCATGTGTTTACTATTTGAGTACATGTCGCCGGGAGATCTGAGCGAATTTCTGCGCGCCTGTTCGCCATATGCCACACATCAGGCACAGCCGCGGAATCGACAGCAACTCGATGAGCTGCAACTGTTGCACATGGCATCCAATGTCGCATCGGGCATGTTATATCTAGCCGAACGCAAGTTTGTACATCGTGATTTGGCCACACGGAATTGCTTGATTAACGAGCAGATGCAGGTGAAGATCGCCGACTTTGGACTCTCGCACAAGATTTATCTGCAGGATTACTACAAGGGCGACGAGAACGATGTGATTCCCATACGCTGGATGCCTATTGAGAGCATTCTGTATAACAAATTTTCGTTGGAGTCGGATGTGTGGGCATTCGGCATCTGCCTCTGGGAGATTTTCTCCTTTGCCCTGCAGCCCTACTACGGTCTCACTCACGAGGAGGTCATTAAATACATTAAGGAGGGCAATGTGCTCGGCTGTCCGGACAATACGCCACTCTCCGTTTATGCGCTGATGCGTCGCTGCTGGAATCCCAAGCCGAGCGAACGTCCTGGCTTTGCGGAGATTAATCACTGCATCCAGCACAGCATTGCTGAGTGCGAGTGCAAGGCGATGCTATAAGCGAAGCGAACTAACAAACAAAAATCAAATCGAAATTATTCCGTCATGTTGCAGCAATTTAATGAATGAAGTGAATCCGTATCCGAAAACTTACAATGCTCTCCAGTTGTCTTCCGGAGCAGACGCACACAAACAAAGTAGCCATGGACTCACTATCAAAACCATTTACTACAAATATAGTATTTATATAGTAAAAGAAGACAGTCTACACAACTGTTCCAACAGTTCATTGCATCTCGTAATCTGTTTCCGTTTCGATTCTGTTTATTTTTCTTAGCATTTCGTTTGTGAACGTTGAGGAGATTCAAGTTGGGCTTTTTTTTATCATTTAGCTTCTTGAAGCCCATAATTGAATATACTCGATATTAGGTATTATTATATGATATATTACTTTCCACAACGAACAAAACAAGTCAGCCATTTTATTGGTATTCGTACTCTCATATCTAGTCCGTAGCGATCATAAGTTTAAACATTTGCAAATGTCTCAAACTCAATAATACACATATATATATGTACATCTATATTAAAATCGTATATATACATATGTAATTTGGATTAGATTCCAATCGGTTTTTACTAGACGTTAAGCTAAACGGTGAGTCTAGACTCTCGTTGATATCACTAAAGGGCTGCTGCACACGACAACACAGACTCTTGAAAACGAATCGCAAAACACCGATGACCATCAAACAATAAGGAATATGATATACACATATGAAATATTTAGAGAACTGTCTACAGCCTCAATTTCTTAGGACATTTACATAATAATAACAATCTTGTATCAAAAATGTTGATGTAATTTGTATAATATACTTTACGTAATCGAAACTAATCTTTGTGTCCAATGTATGCCTTCCTTCAGCAATAATAGCTGTCGTAGTAGTCGTAGTCATAGGGATAGCCACGTCTGCATGGATACGGCACTGGCACCGGGAGCGGTAATACACCTATGCCGTAATATCTATTAGGTCTGTAGCCACCATAGCCGTAGCCACCGCCACCATATGGACGACCATAACCGCCCCTAGGAGGTCCCCCGAAGCCGCCTCTAGGTGGTCCGCCAAAACCACCAGGTGTGCCGCCTCCAAAGCCACCTGGCCGGCCGCCTCCACGTCCTCCGCCGAAGCCACCTCCGTGACCACCGCCGTGTCCTCCACCACCACCGTGACCACCTCCTCCACCGCCTCCACGCGCAGCTGAGAGCTCCAGGCAGTTAAGGAACAGGGCAAACAGTAAAACTATCCACAACTTTGACATTTTTAGCAGCGTTCCTTTGCAATCTGTTTTCGTATTGCGACTAAAGTGAATCAATAGAGAGACTGGCAGTTACTACGTTCTTCTGGATCTGTCGAATTAATTAGAGTACCCATCATAATTGGCGTTGACTCTCTGAAAGTTAATAAATTCCCCCACATCGTGCACAAATATCATTTTTCGCATTTATGTATTTGTTTTCTATATCACAGGAACCTAAAACCTAAACAATAAGATGCAATATTATATATATAGTACTTAAAGAATGCGATATAAATAACGAAGCTATCAATTGTTCACCACTCTTGGCGGGCAGTTCGTGTTTTTGCTGAGCACCAGTCTTTCTGGATCTAAAGAAAGTCGCTTGAGCACATCATAGATCTTTTCACGAATCGCCAGAACAAAATCTGTTTCGCGTCCCAAGATCCATATCTGGTCGGCATAGCCAAGCGAACCAATGCTGCCACAGGACCACAAGATGGCAAAGTTATCGTAGTCCGTGTAGAGCACCTGGTATTTACCTGAACCCGGCAACAGGCGGGCAATTACCTCTGGAAAACGGGTGTTGAACTGCGGTGCAGATGATATCAATTAAGTAATTAAATATTAAATGACGAATATAATGAGCGTACCTTGAAGTCCATAATAGAGGATCGGCTGTTTTCTGGCGTGGCATAGCCGAGATTAACATTGGGATTGCCAGTGCTGAAATATGAAAATAATGAATTTGTCTCCGAAATAAATATTTAAATTTAATTGCTACACCTACATGCGATTAACAGTCTTTATGGCCACCTCCAGCTTGAAATTGTTAAACTTGGACAGATCCGCTTTGTTGTAGGGCTGAAACTCAAAAGTGGTGCAGCCCGAGGCGATTTCTGGCAAGTAGAATGAACGCTCCACCTCGTACCAATGACCAAGTACCTAAAATGATTGATAATTTAACGATCGATGCATTAGATGCGGCACTTCAAGATTGGGCTTTAAGATGACAAGATATTGTAGCTGCTGCTTGCGTTTCTCTCGGCGGCGATGAGTAAGCATTTAACTGGGTTACTATTATACAAAGGCACATAAAGCGCAGAAAGGAAAGTGATCGATGATACGTCGACGTCGAAATACTCTTGTCCTCAGATTTACTACCAAATAATAGTCTGTTGGGGAATCACACGAAATAACTACAAATATATTTCAATGTTACATTCAAATGTTAATAATAGCATAGATGGTAAAATAAGAGAATGAATTATAAATTATTTTTTATAAATCTACTTCACTAAAATATTCATATTTAAAAAAAATTACTCCAGCGGCTTTAATACCTGACAAACGCTTCTTACTAAACTTTGAACACTTTATATTAGGGTATACAAAAAAAATCGGTAAGACATAAACCTTTTAAGCATTTTTTTTTTTTTTAGTAAACTGGTTTTGCTGCCGTAGCAGAGCTATCATCAACGTCAGCGGCGCATTGCCCAGTGGCGGATACTTTAAGCAGCCACTGTCAGTGGAACGTCATAAAACACTCAGTGCTTGACAATTATTCTTGGGGTCGGGTCTTTGCCCTCCACGCGAACGATGTCAAAGAGTTTTTACGCTCACGATAACTGCTCAACAGCTCAATTGGATAGAAGACTTGTCCAATTAGCGATTAGAGGCTGCGAGTAAAACGGAGATGTCAATGCACTTGCAGCGTGACACAACTGTCACGCACGCACACAACGTTGCCAATATGCAAAACTACTGTTGTTGGCTAGAACAACATTCATCACAGTCTCGCCTGCGTGCTGTTCTCCATTTGTCACGCACACGTCTCTAGGCTGCCTCTCACTCGCTCTCGCTCGCGCTCTCATCCGCTAACGAATTTCGTTTTCATTTTGCGCAAAACGATGCCGAAGCTCAAAATGATTTTTCCAAGGCGATAAGCTGGCCGGTTTTATTACATATGATTAATGCAATTGAGTGGATAAATTGACAAAATCAATTTTCTAATTTGAGACCGACAAACTACACTTTAGCGAGCTCTTTGGCCCGCTTGTCCTTGGCGTGCCAATGACGTTGGACATGGCATGGCTTGGCTTGACCGGCTTGATGGCTTCTTGAATGTGAACAGAAGTGGATTGTTTGCCATTGGACGACAGCTGCAGATAGAGTTGCTTTATATGTGTGTGAGTGTTTGTGGTTATTTGAGTATTTGTATTGTTGTTGTGTTTCCTTCGCTGTAAACTGGTTTGCACTTTTACATTGTCCGAAGACATCAAATTAGTTCAAGTTCATCTTTATGCACAATCTATAAAAATATATTTAGCCGACGCCTTGTACTAATTCATGGAAATTTGACAGAGACTCTTCGTTATGTTACTTTTAATACCACCCGGGCACAAGGCTATAATCGTAAAGATTTCTCATCATTAAAAATAATACATGTTGTAACAGGTGGAGTCAGCTGCAGCCCCCATAAAATGCAAGTGTTCTTGCTGTTTCTAGGAATAACTAGGAATTGGCTCCTCTGGACTCTTAAATCAAAAATGTCTTTCACATATTGGAACCAGGTATATCAGAGTCGACTATAACTTTCTGACTGACATTTGTTGGTATAGTTTTACGAATCACTTTTTGGTGGCAAAATGCATGAATAAAGCTTTTATTGTTTTACCTTGAAATACCATTAATTTGTAGTTTATTCACAGTTTACAGGGTTAGGACTGTCATCGATCCCAATGGAACTTACCCGACTCATGTTGAACTTTGGCATCGATGGATACTTCGGGCAACGTCCAAACCCATAAGCGTCCGTTTGGCCCACAAATGTCAATAACAGCGACGACAGCAGCAGAGAAATTCGCCAGATTGCGCAAAATTGTTGTTCCGTCATATTATTGTTTTAGTATTTATAAGGTGAGGTCGACAACACTTGAGAGGATTGGCACAGCTTTACGCTAGGTGTTTCACAAATAATAGTACGTTCTGTGTAGAATTTGAAATTGAGCTTTAGCACTCTTTATTATGCAGAATGCAACTTCCGTTTTGGATGTCAGTTGGCCAACGAACGGAGACGTTGTGGTTGTACGTTCATTTCCTCAAAGGGGAGTTTTATTTTTGTTTGAGTCTTTGTTGTTGTTATTGTTTTGGTTTGCTTTGTTTTGTTTTGATTTGATGCGAGTTACTTGTAATGTTTGTTGTCACTCCGATTTACCTATTAATATTCCGCATAAGAAATGTGCGATAATAAAAACGTGCTGCGCTGTTGCTAACTTTGGAATTAAGCCGTTGCTTTCGGCAGTTAATATAGCATAAATGCAGCAAGAGTGAAAATTAAGCGAACACGGGGCACTTGTCTCTTTTGTGTTTAAATATATCGTTAACTAGGTTGGCTCGTGCTTGACTAGGCATTACGTAAAGGAAAAGCCAAAACCAGACCACACTATGGCAAGCCATGCGAAGCGACACGAACCGGCTGCCGCATTCGATTCGATCCCAACCTTTTCCCCATATTCTTCCCCCTGCCAGTCCAAAGTGGAATGCAACACTCGGGGACTGGTTAGTGAGTGAATGGGTGAGTGCATACAACAGGAAAAAATTGCACATTCATTCATAAACAAAAGTAAAAGGCCTAATAAAGGAAGTTGGAGCTTGTCAATTTCTGTAACAGTTGCTCATGAAATGTGTCATTCAAATCCCCACAGCTGGCTCAAGTTCAAGTGAATTTTAACTGCAATTGCAAATGAAATAACAAACGAACAGGTATTTAAACAATTTGAAAAACTAATACGATTTCCTCTAAATGGAAAGGAAGTCGCAAGATGTTTTATTTATCAACACTCCGCTTGACGCACGTTTTGTAATCGGACACAAGTTATTTTTTATTTGTCTCGATTAGCAAATATAAGTATATAAACATCGACCATTGGCCAATCGAGTGAAGCGCCTAAAATGCCATTCCATAATCATCGAGAAAAAAGTGTTAATTTTTGCAGACTGACGAATAGCAACAAAAACAAACAAAAGATACACAAACACAAGAGATTCATTCAATTCCAAATAATAGTTGGATGGAATTGTCAAAGGCCAAATCAATTGTAAATGCTGCGGTTTCATAAACATTTGTTTGTACATGGCTTTACTTGTTATACTTTTGTTTATTGTGCGCGCATCTTGTTATCGTTCAAAAAAACTGCTTTTTAAAAATTGTCAACACGTTATACGATTTTAATGCGAATGCATCCACGCAGAACGACCGTTGGAAATATACTGATGTTTTTATCGCATCAGCATTTGAGAAATTTAAATTGGAATCAGTGTTTACTTACTTAAAGCAGATGCTGAGGTACACACTGGCAGAAATATCGATAGATATGTCATCGGCCGGCCGCCATAAGTTTTTGTCTGCCAAACAAATAGCAAGCAATTTTTTTGTTGGTTTTAAACATATTTGTTTTTAGCATTAACAAATGACGACTACGTAGATTTTGCAACCGCATTATAAGTTCGATAGGCCATGGCTGCCTGCGTGCTTTGCTTTGAACGCTGTAAGATCGGCCAGTCCTATAAGATATTTTCCGAAGCGGGTTTGCGGCTGAATATTTGCGAAACAATAAACAAACATTTTTGGCTCGAAGTAAGCGCGCAATTTATGTCAATTGTTTGGCTTTTATTGTTTAACATAAACCTGCAATTTTGTTATACAGTTAAACATTGCCACTGGCATTAGCGAGGAGATCTGCAATCAGTGCTGGGAATGTGTTAACAGCTTTAACGTGTTCTACGAACGCGTTTATCTTGTGCACCAAGAAAGACGCGAGATCAAAGATGTGCCCATTGAGTTCTGCGTTGAAACGGAATCGGCGGCTAATCCACTGGCACTTGGCACCGAATTGGATGCACTCGATGAAGAGTTCTTTGCCACTAGTAGTGTAAAAGTCGAAGTAAACGAACTTGAACCATTACCTAAGCTGGAAATTATGGAAACGTCAGCGATCGAGGAGACAAAAGCCATTAAACGAGCTGCTGCTGGAACCAGTGTTGCTGCCGACACGCCATCCACTGCCAAGCGACGTATCAAACGCGAACAGCAGGCGCTCGCCAGCGACTCCGATGGCGATATTCCACTAGCCGAGTTCCTCGACGTCAAACAAAATGGTAAAGCGGATCAGGCGGAAGCACCAGCCAAGGGCAGGCAGCTGCGTCGAAGTACTCGTGGCCGTGGGCGCCCACCGAAGAACCCTAAGACACCGCCTGAATCGCCGCCTGCAAGTCTAAAGAGAGAAGTTGATTCGGATGATGAATTTGACAACTTAGACAATGATATGGAGTTTGTACCGGCTGAAGCGGTGCTTGGCACCGATGACAGCGAAAGTTCCAGTGAGAGCAGCGACAGCGAAACCGGTGATAGCTTGCCCGACTTTGTGCCCGAGGAGCGATACGCAGAGATTCCCAAACGAGTTGTGGTCAAGCCCAAGAAATACCGCAAACGTCCCAAGCCATTGGTGCCGCCAGTGCGCATGAGTCGCGAAGAGATTGAGCGCCGGAAGGCGCAACAAAACGAATTCGATGAGATTATATTTGACTTTTTCAAGAAACTGCCATGCCATATCTGCAACGTACTGGTGCGAAACTTTGGCGATATGCGGCGTCATCAGCGCATGTCCCACCACATGGAAAGTGGTTTCATCTCGTGCTGCGGCCGCAAGTTTCACATGCGCCGCGCTTTGGCCGAGCACGTGTTAGTTCATAAGAATCCTGAGCACTTTATGTGTAGTCAATGCAGTCGTGTGTTCCAGGACTCGAAATCCCTGGAGACGCACGAGCTGACGCACACCAATCCCAAGTCAGATACAAAGGAGAAGCGCACTTATCAGTGCGACAAGTGTCCCAAGTTCTTTACCACAAAAGCGGCCGTCGAGTATCACAATGCATCCAAGCACGTGCCCAAGTCCGACTTCAAGTACACCTGCCCCGAGTGCAACAAGAAGTAAGAACCTAAAGCAATAGAAGTCGCTCAACTGACTCTCGCAATTTACTTACAGGGTGCCAACGGAGCGCAAGCTTAAGGAACATCTGCGCTACATGCATGATCCGGAGACTGCCATCATCTGTGACAAGTGCGGCAAAACGTTGCGCTCCCAGGCAAATCTCAAGAAGCACCATGAGCTCGAACATTCCGATAAGCCACGTCCCAAGCCTGATCCTGTTCAATGCGAGATTTGCGGTACTTGGTTGCGTCACATGTCTGGCCTGAAGCAGCACATGAGCACGGTGCACGAACCGCCTGGAGAGGAGCATCGTTGTCACATCTGCGACAAAAAGTCAACTAATTCGCGAGCACTCAAACGCCACATTTACCACAACCATCAATGCGAGAGAAAGTTCCGGTGCACAATGTGCGAGAAAGCATTTAAGAGGCCCCAAGATTTGCGAGTAAGTAGGCGACAGTTTTTATAATTTTGCTTTACTTATGGAGCCATCTGCAGGAGCACACGTCGACACATACGGGCGAAGTTCTGTACACCTGCCCCAACTGTCCGCAGACATTCTTCTCGAACGCCAACATGTACAAGCATCGTCAGCGCTTGCATCGCGCCGAATGGGAGGCGGATCGCAAGAAACCCCTGCCACCCAACATAATGCAGCAGGCAGTGGGCGCCACTTCGGCGATGAAGAAACGACAGTCCACCAATTCCGGGCCCGGCCTATTTCCACAAACCGACGAGGCTGCTGCGAGTTCCAATAAACAGTAGCCTTCCATATTTGGAGTTAGTATTAAATATTTATGATAGCATAGGATACAAAAGACGGACTCCTTATTTCTTCACACTGAGGTACATTTATAGATTAAAGATACATTTACTACATACAGATTTGACGAATAATATCTAGTGTTCATCCTGCGGTATTTGAATAGCTTCACATACCCCCTCATCCCGGTGCACACTGGCCCAGTGCTGCGATAACTGTTGACTGATTGCTCGCCGGAAAACCATGCACGTGATGTGGGGCAGTTTCTCGAAGCGCACTCGCAACAGTCCCAGCTTGGCGAGTGCGAAGCGCCAGTTCTTCATGAGGCTGGCGTTTTTACCGACATGCTGTGAGTCGGGAGTGATAATGACTAGAATTCCTTCGGGTCGCAGCAGTTCATAGGCCTTGCGGCAACAAAGCAAGCGCTGCTCAGCGCTGGGCATGTATTCCAGCAGGAGACTGAAAATGACGCAGTGATAGTAGTTAGCGGGTAGTTTCTTAACGCTCTGTTCATAGATTTCAGGCTTTGTGAGCTGGGCGTCCACCTCTACAGTGAGAAAGTCTGCCTGCAGCACCAGTGCTCCTTGAGCTGGGCATAGATCAATTGCTGTGACCTCCAGATGCGGAGTATTGCCAAACGGGTTGAAGCAGCTGCCCACATCCAGCACATGCAGCCTGTCGGGCGGTTCATCCATATATAAACACTCTGCTTCGGCCAGCTCATTGTAGGATGCCAACAGACGCTGTTCCCGCAATCGTTTCTGTAGATATATGCCCTCGGTGTAGAAGTACTTGGTAATGTAGTCGATGGCCCACTTGATGCGACTGCGTGCCTGTAGCTCTGTCTTATTGGTGTTCGTTTCCCATATGCCTGCGAGTTGTTGCATAGCATCCGCATATTCGGCCAACTTTGCAGCATTGTGGGGACCTGTGTGTTCTTGCCACGCTCGTTCGGCACCGTATAGTTTCGTAAGTTGCCGCAGACTGTCGTGACAGCTCTTCACAATGTTGGCCAAACGCTGATGCTCCTCTGTGGCCATGTTTTTATGATTGGAATCTCCGAAAGAGCAACAAGCTTCTTTTTTTTTGGCACCTGTTACTTATATTTGTAGAAGCGAAACATTGATGGCAAATACGATATGTTTAAGATTTTCAAATGGTTGCAGGTGCCAAATATTCAGGCAAGCATTAATGTTTTTTGTAGCCAAATTATATATTAATAATAATTCATTTATTATTGAAGAAATTGTTTTTTTGGTGAATTCAGACTTTTTGTTTCTCAAAAAAAAGCTTTCCTAAAGCTGTTGTATTTGTTAAAGTGTGACCACAACCAATCTTTCGAAAATATACGTTGCATCGCTGATGGGATATACCAAATCACAAAAACTGTTCCTTTTTTTTGTAGAGACTGCACTAACTTTCAAAACGCTTGCCAAAAATTCGCATAATTCTTTCAATAATCAGAATTATTAAGTAATAAATATTATTAAATTTGTTGTGTTCATTGATTAAATTCCAACGTACTAAAATTACTGAAACCTATATTGCGACATTTGATCGAGCAATGGATAATCATCCCACTTAAGTTAACTAAACTGTGTCTTGTGCATTTCTTGGATACCTTAGCTTGAATGAAAGAAATAATTTATTATATTGAATGTGGCTTTGGTGCTAGCATAATTCAAATAATAATTCCAAGCTTTTCTATCCTACTTGACTGCAAATATTGCAAAATCCAAAGTCAGGTCAAAATAAAAGTTTTTTAAACCGTCCATTTAGATTCCACAAATCCATATTTATATATAATATAAAAAATAGAAATTGTATAATCAAATTTTATTCTCTATTGGTTCAGGTGTGTCTGATTGTTTTGGCCACCACTTTAGCACTTGCATTAGTCAAGTGTTACTACTTAGTTCTACGATATGGCGTAAATGTTTAATTGTTCATTAAAGTTGTTTGGTCACACTAGCAATTTTTTAAATATAACGCGATAGAAATTTTAAAATAATTGTTCACCTCAAACCGCCACTTATAAAAACAATTATAAAAACTGAAATCGTAACAACAATAATATTTTCTTCAGATATTTAAATAATTGCAACGTTATTTATAAACTATTAGGTAGTTATATATAGTACATATTGCGTATATCTCTGATTGCTTAAATATGAATGACTTTCGCATTCAAGATAAAAAGGTTTTTATTTTTTTTAATGGTGTCAGTTCTTAACGGCTTTTGTATGTGAGAACTACGTATATTTTTGGCAGTCTAATCCGTTTAACTCAAATTAAACTTGAACTGTGTGGTAATGAGAAATGAAATGTTATTAGCATGCCATTTGAACTCAATGAAGTGCAGCCAACTTATGTAAAGTGATAAATCGTAAGTGAAAAAAATTAACCCATTAGAAATTGCGAAAAATTATTACAACTAATAAAATCAAATGCAAGCTGCAATACATTTAAACAGGCTACTCTATTGCCAATCATAATGACTACCAGCTGTTGAACACAGCAATTAGTCAAGGTGTTCATCGAGTGCAATTGTGTTTGTATCAAGTGCAACCAGTATGATAATATGTTAGATGTAACGGCAATTTTGTTCACTCTTAAGTAAACACGTATATATTTTAATTGTTTATATGATTAAGCGTAAAACAATCGACGCGAGATGAGTAAGCAACTTATGGGATGGGCACGAAAGTCGCGTAAAATAGAGCGGAGCAGGGGGTAGATAAGACTGGGTCTCTAGGTCCAACAAACTACTCAGCATAGAAACTATGCGTCTCACGCCTTATCAGCGGAGCCCATCGACATCGGCATCGATTACTAACAGTCCACACTGTTGCGAACTGCCAATTTTGAAAGAGTTCCACAAGTGTATCATACTAAAGGTCAAGACCGAGTAAGAATTCATGCTCGAAATAAATGACGCATATATGTGTGTGCATAAGTAAATGTATATATATCTAGTAGGTTCTCTGTATGTCTGTAGGAATTTAAGCGATAGCTACACGTCGCATACTTTGTACTCTAATCGGAAACGAAATCGTTAAACATTACAAACTGACGAACTAATTGCCAGTCGACACATAATTTAAGTAACGAAGTGTTACAATTCTTGCATAAAATACATTTTACATTAGAATGATGTTAATTTAAATAAATGACGTTTAATTAGTGTAAAATTAATGAATTAAAAATATATTTGGAGTGTTGTCAAAAATTTATAAAAATAGTTCATTAAATTATTATAAACTCAAGTGTAACAATTGTTTTACACGACTCTCTGAGAGCCCGGGAAAAGCTCGGCAATATTAGTGAATACTTTATATTGCGTGCCAATTTGATAAACATAACTAATATTATTGGGGCAATTAACTGAATAGTCAATTTGTGAATTGTGTAGGCTATTATTATATAGAAAAGTCGCCAGACAGGTCTGAGGCTTCTAATCTAGCTTGTAGCAGGTCTCTAAAACAGTAAACCATTACAAGTGTAACGCTTGGACAACAAATAGAAGGCATATAATAAACAAGGCGAGTAGTTGTGTTTGTCTGGCTCTTTTCTTTATCAATACCCACTTATCGCTGGGGTAATCACTGAATTTAGTTCTTCGACTGTTAACAGCGATTTTGGATGGTTTTCTGCTGCTTAACATGCGGTTGCTTGACTAGCGATAAGGATAAGTTTGTAGTATTCGTATTGGAATTTCATTTGTTCGACTTTTCAGTCGTTGAAGCGTCGTCTACACAGCCGGACGTTATTCCTCCGTTCATTACCCCATTTCAATTACGTGAAGCAGCAACATGAAGATCGAATGGGCTCCAGTACACGTGCCGCCAAAGCGGCGCTTGGAAACCTTAGTCACTGGCATCCTAACGTTAATCTTCTTTAGCTTGCCCGTGTCATCGCTAGGAATCGTGGCTTTATTGCTGGTAAGATTTGTAAAAATGTTTTCAGTGTGTTGATTGCTAATCACTGTATTACTGCAGTTCTTTGGCGGCTTTGTGATACGCGCCTTGGTCTTGATCTATGTCGTCTATATTTTCTTCGAGCACAAACGCAATTACTCAGCCATGGATGGCAACGGGTAAGCACTCTCATACACCACGAAGTCAGTTATTTGCAATTCTAATTATTTTGCTCATTTGATTAGCTTTACCTTCTATCGCACAAATCCATTGTATCGCATTTATCGCAATTACTTTCCCGTTTCCTTGGTCAAGACAGCAGAGTTGCCACCAAATAAAAACTATATTCTAGCCAGCTTTCCACACGGCATTCTTGGGTAAGTGTCGAGCACCTTGACATTGTGTATCTTATCGCAGCATTATAAATATTACCTACTTCTTGTGCAGGACGGGCATTTGCATCAACATGGGCCTCGAAATCAGCGAGTGGCTGAAGCTGTTTCCTCAAGTACGTCCAAAGGTGGGCACTCTGGATCAGCATTTCGTGATACCTATTCTGCGGGATGTACTACGCTGGTGGGGATTGGTCTCCGTTTCCAAAGGATCTTTAAATTATTATCTCACAAAATCCAATGACCCCAAAGATCCTACCAATCGCGATGGGTTTACCTCGAATGCTGTGGCCATTTTGGTTGGTGGCGCTCAGGAAGCACTTGACTCACATCCGGGCCAATATATTATTACATTGAAGAATCGCAAAGGCTTTGTTAAAATGGCCATACGCACCGGGTAAGTCAACTATTGATTGAATAAGGTTTTATATTCACGATTTCTTCGTTTGCAGATCTTCTATTGTGCCCAGCATTTCCTTTGGCGAAGTGGATATCTTCAATCAAGTGGACAATCCGCCGAATTCCCTGCTGCGTCGCGCGCAAACCTTGGTTAAGAAAATAACCGGCATATCGCCATTGATTCCTGTGGGTCGCGGTTTCTTTAACTACACCTTCGGATTCATTCCATATCGCCGACCTATTGTCCAAGTTGGTAAGTTCAAATTCTATTTAAACATTAAAGTTTGTTCGAGCAGCACACTTTACTTTGCAATTCTTTGCAGTTGGCGCACCAATTGATGTGATACAGAGTTCTCAGCCGGATGCTGATTATGTCGATGAATTGCATGCCAAGGTCGTAGCCTCGGTGGAACAACTATTTGAGCAACATAAGCAAAAATATATGCCAGATTCAGCGAAAACAAAGCTGGTTATACATTAAGCGCAAAAGCTACGTTGGCAGACCTGCCAACTCCATTCAAACGGAGTCGCATTCATTATTTTGTAAGCAAATCAAAACGGCCACACTGTGTGTCAAAGTTCTTAAATTTGAACAATTTGCAAACTACCAAATGGGGATATTTATAGAAACTTAGATGTAAGCGGTTACTGTAAGACAATAATAAAAGTAAGATGGTTAATTTTAACGAAAGCGTATGTTTTTTTATTATTATTAATGTTAGTTTACCAATTAAATTTGTTACTTCGTACATAAATATTATATACAAAAGGAAAAGGAGGAGTCGAATTTCATATTGGAAAACTTAACTATATTTTTGTTTTTTACTTTTTGCTCTTGTGCCATAATTTTTCTTTCATTCATCCATTTGTTTTTTTTTCAATATCTTTCAATTGTAACTTGTCATTACTATAATATATGTACTAGAATTTTCGTTTAACAACTATGTATATAAGGAATTTTAAAAATACAATATTATGCTACAATAAATTCAATCGCAGAATTTTTCGAGTAAGGTACAATTACATTTTATTTAGCAACAAATCACCTTTCATAATGTATTCTCTAAAGCAATAATTATTTTAGGGGACGATAAAAAAACCGATAAATAAAACCAATAATAAGTGTCCTAATTAATTGTAGTTGGCTTCATAGAACGTCAAATTATAAATATTATCTACACAAAACTAAAGACACACACAAATGTATTAGGAAATTCTGAAGAAAGTATTTGTACAATTTCAGAAGAGGAACACTTGGCATAACTTGGGTTGGGATTTGGTTAAATGTAGTCGTAAATCGCTATAGAAAATGCATTGCTGTTGATCTTGTTCTGTGATCTGTTCTTTAGTAACAATATATATATATATATATATATATATATATATATATATATATATATAAAAATATATATATATATATATGTATATATATATTTTTTTATTTTTTAAATCGATTTGTCAGTATGTCAGTATGTTGTATCGATTTGTTGTATAAATTATATTCTGTGGGCTTTGTATAAGTATGCAAGTATTTTGAATTCTAGTTTTTGCAGCTAGTCGGATTTTTTTCTCACTTTTCTCTTTCTATATAGTATTTTTGTAGTCTCTGAACCTAATTGGGTCTTCTAGTTATGCGTGTGTGGGTGGCAAAAATATATATGTATATGTATTATATTATATACTATATAGTATGGTACTAGATTTCAAGCAATTGAATTGCTATGCATTTCAACTAGCATATAAATATAATTTGATTAATTTGTTTAGCAATACAAAATGTTTAATTTACTTTTTGGCATAATTTATTTGTATTTCTCGTGGTTTTTTTTTAGTTGTTTATGTTTATTCGACGATGTTGGGTTTTAAAAGAGTTTTTTTCAAAGTTTTGGTTTTCTATCAATTAATAAAGAGCTTAAAAACATTTGCTAATTTCATATCATATCATTTAAATGCTAGCTCTCTTTTGTTTTGTTTAGTAATTTTAATTTATTTCTACGGTTTAGGTACTAGCCAGGCAGCCGACGACTTGCGAATGGGCGCAACAATGCAAAAGGCTTACGATATTTGCTGTGGTTCCAAAAAGCGTAATGTCTTTTATCTAAATTTGTTTGTATTTATTTTTTGTTTTATCATCTTCATATATGTTTTTTGGTTGCTTTAAATCAATCCCTGAGTGCATTTTTAATCTTGTTTTTTTAAGGTTCTGCTTTTTATTGCTGCTTGATTTATTTTGGTGTTTGCTTCTTGTAATTGTTAATGCATATTAGATTTCTTTTTATTTGTTGTTGTTGTTCAGCGTTTTAGAATTGATTCGGTTGTCCAATATTGAGTTTTGGTAGCGCGCGTGTGCCTTAATTGAAACAGTTATCCATTTAACTACATTTAGATACGATTTCTTTGTGTTTTGTTTAATTTTTTTGTTTTTTTAGTTTTTTTTTAGTTTTGTTTACCAATTAGTTAAAAATGTGGCGTGTGCTTTAGTTAAGTCGAGAAAAAACGTTTAGTAATTTTGTAATTTTATCGTTTTTGAGCGTAAATTGTGCATGGAAGAATAACAAGGACGTCGTGTAACGTGTGTGTGTGTATGTGTGTGTGTGTATGTGTGTGTGTATGTGTGTGTGTGTGTGTGTGTATGTGTGTGTGTGTGAATATGTTGAGTGTGTCCGTGTGTGTGAGTAATTCATTTAACATACTTAATCTCATTTTAACATTGAACATTGATTACTCGTTAGATGTTTCTCCCTTTCTTTTGCTTTATTATTGGTGTTTCAATTGCGGGCCTTACGGTGAGCTCTAATTAGATTCAGTTTAATTTAGTTCATTAATTAATTCATCAATCAATTAATTAATAGAGTATGTAAGTATGTATCTACAAAAGTTTTGCGGCTTATTCGTTTCGTCAACAAGCTCAAAATATATAATTGTTTTCAATATTTTGTTGGGTTTTCTTTTTATTCATTGCACATATGCGCAATAATAATTTCTTTATTTGGTTTTTAGTGTGTATATTTAATATATATATATATATATATACATATATATATATGTATATGTATAAATTAGTTTAGTTTTTCTTGTATAATTACAATTGAATTTATAATATGTACGTATCTGTTTTTCGGGGTGTAGGGATAACAGAGGGAGGGGGATACGCTTCTTGTCTTACTCGCACTATAATAATACATTTTGAGGGATCATATTTATATAGTTTGTAAGTACTATCTGCATTTTATAATTTAGTGTTTTTCTTTTGAATTTATCAACTCGTCAATGATAACTATAACAATGATTCATGTTATCAATTCAATTTCTCATTCTAATCGAAATGTCAATTTGTTCAGCGTGCTAAGTAGTTTAGCTCCTCAACTTGCCTAAAAAATTGCCTAAATCTCGCGTCTAATTATAGTTGTAGCAAATTAACAATTTGTAGCTTTCATATTATTTTATGTACTTCATAAGAATGTTTTACATAATTTATGGGGGTTGGTTGCTTTTGCTCTCTAAATGATCAGCTTGCTTGCATTTCTTACTATTCATAGACCTAAGTTCAAATATAATCCAACAATACTTGCGCTTCAATTAATTGCATGCAAACGCAAGTGAACAAAAGGTTACTTATAATTAACAAAGAAAACAAGAGTACAATTCTATAAAATTTATAAAAAATTTCATTATACGCGTCTGTATGTTTGTGTATATATGTGTATATGTAAGTATCTGTATCTGTATTTGTAGCTGTAGCTGTATCTGTATAGAGCTGTCTACACAGCTACAATGGCCGCCATCTACGAGGCAGTCGGCACGGGATTAAAATAATGCAGGCCGTTGGTCTGTGAGGGAAAGAAGGAAAGCAGATTATGTATAATAACAGACACTGCGAATGTGAAGAGCACACTTACCGCCATATCGTATTCGGTAATATAGGCGGGTATTTCCAGCTGATCCTTTGTTATGGCCGAGTAAAGATGCTCGACGCCGGGCAGCGAATGCACTTTGGCCTTGATAGCGGGCGCCATGAAGGTGGTGAACCACCAGGTCATCATCTTCGTCCAGAACGTGGGATGAACAATATAGAAGGCCTTCAGATTCTTCTTGTATCTGCAAACGAGCGATCAGTGCAAGTTTTACTCTGTGTACTTAAAAGTGAAATGGAGAGAGAGACTCACTTGTATGGCAAGACACTGTAGACTTCACGCAGCCAATGCAGCGATGGATAGTTGTTGGTGGATGTGAGGGTATGGAAGTAGGCGATCACATAGTCGCCCTTAACAATTGGATCCAGCAGCTTTATCAAATACAACAAAGCCTGCAACGCAGAGATGGATTAGATACGGGTATCCAGAGTTATTTTCAAATCAAACTCACCTTCTCCAAGTCAATGTTCTGTGCTGGGAACCACTTGCCACAGAACACAATCACAGGTCGGCCCAAACGATCCACGCCGCTCTGATAGAGGCAGCCAATGCCGGATACTTCAGTCAGATCCTCAACTTGTGCCCGCTGCAGCAAACGCTCGTATCTGCAAGATGAGTAAGCGAATAATTCCAATTAGATATATGTACACATATACATTTCAGTGATTATATCCCATTGTGCTAATAGCCCTGCTAACTGATTACAATATGTGTAGATTGATCATGTAAATGCGAATGCGGAGCCATTGTTCGGTAGCCAGTCAGTCAAATCAGTAGCAGTCACATGAATTTTAGCCTGTAGAGAGCACGACCAACCGCATAAATTGGGTGCGTTGCTGTTTTGCGTGTGTGTGTGTGTGTTTTGTTGTGCAAACTGTTTAAAATTCTCGACACATTTATTTATTATTGTTTGTTTGGCTTATTATACATTTTGAAAGGTGCACCACATTTACGAGCCGACTTTTTACTTTAATTTTCGTGCTAAAACCAGCTCAAATAATTGTGAAAATGCCATAAAATACGATTTCCGTCATTAATATGCTCATTCATAATTAATAATTACATAGTAATATTACCCAATTGCACTTAAAAATTCACATTTCGCATTTACTATAAGTACATTAAGAGAGCGACTTGAGTGTTCAAAGTAAACATTTTTTACAGGTGATAAAATAAATTAACTACAATTCATGAAGAAAATGCAAATTCTATGAAAGGAAATACAAATTTAAAAAGCAATCCAAAAATATAAAGAGTAAAATAATGAGGAGAATGTCGAAGTTGAATGTTAACAGCTGATGTAATTAATAATATTAGGTTTGAAATTAGCTGGAGTCAACTTTGAATGATTCATTCAATAAACGAGTAAACAAAACATTAAATGAAATTAGTGAATCATAAAACAAAAGAGACCATTTTTAAAAGCAACCAAGTGAAGATAAGCCTGTCGACAGTTTCTCCACAAAGGAATATTAGTTAAAGCAATAAAAGTTATCGCGGTTTAAACAAATGTTAATTTTTAATTAATTGCAAAATGCTTATTACGACAAATCGTTGTTGTCCAACTTTAAAGTGGCATCTACAATTTCAAGTTGCTTTCTTAGGAATGCCAGCATTTGTTTGGCTAAGTGTAGAGCACCAGATTGAGTCAGAGAATTGTGGTAAATCGTCGACTTCGGATATACAAATACTATATAACGCTAAATGGTGTTAATGAACCAGTTTTATTTTTTTTTTTAATTCTGCGGCCTGAGACTGACACACGCCACACCAATTGTTGATGCTGCTTTATTGTATTTATAGTTGACTCTTATTTCTGTTGATGCTGCAAAGTGACGCAGTGGACGTAACACCGGCAGTTGGCCAGATGACTGCTGATAAGGCTAGATCCTCAACTGAGCGATAAGAGAGCGACACGCAAGAAAACAGCCTCTGCATTCGCGACCCCAGAAGATAACGAGCTTTGCCGCAAAGCATAAGTTGAAAACCAAAACTGCGACGCATTGTGACGCAGTCGACAAACAAGCTGATAAAATTGATGAACCCCCAACTGCCCTATAAATTGGTCGGGTGTACAATAGAAACTACTCATCAATTGGCGTGTGAATTTGCATCTGATAAATTGAAATGCAATTCTAATTCAGCCGCTCAATTTTGTGCGCCTTTTTTGGAACACCAAAGTGTAGATACCTACATATATATACAGATGATAGCTAATAGAACTGTGTGTGGGCGGGCGGCAAGTGCAAGGGCTGCCTTAGGCAGTCTTCGCTGTAGCCATGGCGCAGTTATTTATACCATACCACATAATAACAATACTATTTTCTATTCCTGCCCGCAAATTGCATGCCATTGTTCTGTTCGCTTGAATTGACAGCTTCGACCCATTCCCATTTCCCAGGGTCGTAAATGCTTTTAATAATGCACGACCTCTGATGAGCTGTCTAAAGGACCTTATCGAAATGACTTGTGGCATATCGTTGGCTATAAATAGACGACAACTAGGGCTATAACTAACGGCTGCTAACGGCTGCACGAATCACTGTCAAGTAGTTAGGAATCTTTTCGGTTTCTAGGCAATGGGTCAGCGCGCGATGACGTCACTTAAAGTGACGGCAATTAAAGTGAAAACTGGTGATGAGCGAAGAAAAGTGGCGACGTCATCGGCATACAATGAACTTTAATTGAATGTCTCGCCTCCCCCATCACTGCCATCGCCACCCATCGCAGCGCATCGCTCAATTTCAATTGATTTCTTGAGCATGTTTACCTCTCTTCCGGCGTCTCCATGAGCTCATCGGCTGCCATCATGTCCCCGGTGGTCTCCTGCATGGGGCTGGAGCCCAAGTCTATGGACGTCATGCCCTCGAGCATTGTCATTGTGTGTGTGTGGGTGTGTGGTGTGTGGGTGGTTATGTGGTTTGCTTTTGGGTGGGTATTTGTTGTTGTTGTTGTTGTCGTCGCTGGTGCCTTTCCCCTTTGGTTTGGCTTCTGTTAGTTCTAGTTCAATTACTTTTGTTGTTGTTGTTGCTGCTGCTGTTGGCTTTACAAGTATATCGATCGAACTTGTAACTGTATGGAAAATATTTTTCTTTTCTTCTTTGCTTTCTTGCTGATTGCACTTTCCTCCGATTGACGCAAATCGCGCAGTTGTTTTTCGCCGTTTTTTTTTTATAAATAGATGTCTCAAAAATTTTTCTTGAGTTGTGGCAGCTTTTATTTTTCTATTATTTTTTTTTTATGGCCAGACTTTTGCGTTGCGTACGGAAGCCGCGTGAAATGTTTATTATTAACAACGGAAAATTGCGGAGCGCGATTATAGCATCGGGTGTAAGTATAGCATATACTATATACTATATACAATATACAATATACTATATAAAGTAAAGTATAAGTATTGAGTTTTATATAAATCTGGTTTGCCAATCTCTCTATTCTAAACCGTTTTTGGGACGCGAACACAACGACCGTTCGCCACGAGCTGCGTTTCTCGACTGAACAGCGGCTGCTCTTCTCTTCAATTCGTTTGCTCCTCTGCTCCTCTGCTCCACTGTCCCACTACCCCACTGTGCGCCCACAAGTTGCAGCTCATCTCGCGTACGTGTCTACACCAAGAGTGTAGTAGGCAGTCAGGAAGTGCTTGCTCTCTCTCTCTCTCTCTCTCGCACACACTCACACTCTCTCTGTCTGTCTTTCTCTCAAACGTTCTCTCTTTGTGCGTTTGCGTTTCTCTTGCGTCTGCGCCCTTTTGGCTTTTGCAGTGACATCAACGCGAAGAAGACAAATAATAATAACAACAACTGTAAAAACAACAACACCGAGCAGAACAAGTTTTGTGGGAGGACAGGAAATCATCCAAGGACATGCCAGGCTTTTACCTGAAAGCCGCCAATCGCATAATGCAAATGTCAGTTTTTCACCTCTTCACGCCTTCCCCCATCCGCCTGTCCAATGAATCAGTTAAGTCAGTCAAACATCGAGTTTTCGTGCCACAACGTGACGTATGCGCTATTTTCATTTAAACGAAAGCAAACAACAACGCACATCACATCTCACACATCACACAGCACACAACACACAGCACACTTTCAACGCTCTCGTGAACTCCCAAAACTCGATACATTGAACCAAAGACTGCGGCTGTCTGACAATCTGACAGTTTGACTGCGATTACTTACGAGCGGACATGAAATACGTTCGTTAAGATTTATTAAATGCCTACAAAATGCGATGACACACGATACAAGTTGCTGCCGAGCAACCCCCCGAAAACCAAATGAAACAAACTCTGTGGTTGCATGCACTCAATGAACTGCAACATTCGAGTTTAAATTACACCCGAGTTCAGGACTGGAAGCACGGGTTGCAATAATCATTGGCCCATAATTAAGTTGACAGAAAAAATGTCATGAAATTGAAAATTTGACATTGAACGTCAACGTTAACGTTAACACCGAATTGGCATTCAGCTTTATGCGATTTACTTTTCAGCAATTCTCTATGCACACTGGGAATTGAATTCAATTCAATTGGATTAAATTCGACTGGATTGGATTCGAATCGTACTACTGTTTGTTCGTTGTGTTCGCTCGCTGGCTCGCTGAGCAAAATGCAAATTAAGACGCAATAAAGATAAAGGCTAACTGTGAATACAAACTCAAGCGAGGGCGGTTCAATTAATCGCTTACATAAAATCAGATCCAGAAACTGATTTTTGTATTGTATCGAGCTTTGTAAAATGTTTGTATCGATGAATTCAATTCCTGGTAATTACTTTCCTGAATTAAACGTAACATTTAACTTGCCCAATAGAAATTTAGCAAATATTTACCAAGCTTTTATATATATTAATAATCCAGTTCCTGTTTAATTTTGAATAATTTCTTTTTCCTATAAATATTTTAATATAGCTTTTAAAAATATGCATTTAATTTACAGTTCACAAAGGTCTTAAAGATATTATCTTTGTGTTATTTATTTATAGATTCTCACATTCAAATTCGAGCAGAAGGTAAACTTTTTCGTAAATCTGCAACTGCTGGAGCAACCCACGCAAGCATAATTGATAATTGCGCTATTTACTATCTTTAGGCCTGCCAAGAATAATCCCGTTCGCAGCTAGTCACAGTCTTATGTATTTTTAGGAAATGACCCCAAAAAATGCCCAACGAACTGAAATTCGGACACGCAATTGATGACGTCGTCACAGGACAATGACGTCGTTTATCAGCCAGGCCAAGTATGTTATGAAGTAAGTATGTATGTGTAAGTATATATTTCACTTAGTATACAAAGTGGTCTTACATTGCACGATACGCGGTCGCGTGCCAATGTCCTGTAAAATTTGCATAGCTACACAAGTCTCCAGTGTGGCTGGCAAGAGGGCAAAAAGGGCAACAGGACGAAGTATGAGAATGGCTGGTCAAAGGAGTCATTTGTTAACCGCTTAAGATATTTCCGGCACGCGCCCTCAGCTAATGTATGAATCTATTTGTATTTGTATTTTTTTATTTATCTGCAAGTATTACGCGTCGTATTACAATTGTGTTTATGGACTCGACAACCAAGTGCTATGTGGAGTGCTGGGCAATCCTGTGACAGTTTTACGAACTGCAGACGAGCCAGTTAGAGAAGTGTCAACGTTGTTAATGACGTAAGCGAGTTGCGCGTTGATCTGACGGCAACTGTTTACGTGCCCGACGCTTGCATTGCGTAATGAAAACAAGCAACAAACAAACAAATAACAAGAAGAGTTGGTGTAGAGTTGTAGGTGTAACAGATCTCAAGTTCATTCAGTTAAGCGGCTCAAACAAAAACTATACACTAGCTATATCAGTTTAGCTATACGTTAAAATTGAAATAAACAGCTGTCTGCTTATTATTCTACACATATTTCGCCAATTAGGCTCTGACTTTAACTGCGCTTAAGTAAATCAATTAGCTGATCATTTAGAATATGATTTAGTTACAGAGAAAGTTGATTAAATGATCCCTGAATCTTCACCGTGTTTGGTACATCCTTTTATCCCCATCTAAATATGATATTTGACTATAGCTTTGGCTGATCAGTCAGCTTAATCATTCAACAACTTTTGCGCTTACCTATCTTGATGTTCCGGGCACTCGATGCCCTCGGCAACAACGCTTTCATAGATGCCAGTTATGGGCCGATCGCTCAACAAATGCTGTCTGTCCAGATCACGCTGTATATAAAAAGGGAAGAGGATTGCATTAATATCGTATACTGAATTGAAAGTGAATTTAAATGCAATGTTGTCGCACCTGTATCTGTGCCTGCAGTCCGCTGCTGTAGGAGTTGAGGCTGAGGCCATTCATGTCCCTGGCGCCATACTCCAGATCCGAGTTGTTGCCCTCCATGTCGTGTGGACTAACGTCAGAGTCGTCGTCAGCTGTGAGGGACAGACAGAGACAGAGAGGAAGATAGAGAGAAAGAGAGAGAGAGTGAGAAAGGTTAGCTGGAGTGTGTTTTGAGATGTGCCCAAGTGCGATTTACATGAGAACTCGAATGAATTGTTTATCATTGTTGTTTTTGTTTGGCTTTGTTGTTGGCTTAGCAGGTCGGGGCACAGCCTCAGTGCGTTTGTTGATCAGCTTTTTTAGCTTTTTGCTCTTATCCGCAACTTCAGTGCTGCGAAATTTGATATGAACTGAAAGCGACGCCGGCGTCGTCCGCTTTTGGACGCTGCTTTGTGTCAACTGCAGCAGCGGCAGCGACGGCCGCTGCGAAGCGAGAGCAGTCACTTTGAAGGAGACAACGTGCGACGCCCCCTTGTGACGCCACTTCGCTGCCGCTCGCTGCGCTTCATTCCTACAAAAACATTGAGAGAGTCACAGCGAGTGGGAGCGGGAGTGTGCGTTCAGCAGGCGTGGAGAAGAGGGGAGGGAAGCGGAGTGAAGCGTATGAAGATGAAACGATAAGCGAGTTGCGTTGTTTTCGAACGTCGACATGATTTAAGCGAGCCAAGCAAAGAACTTGGCCAACAACAGCATCAGCTAAAAACGTGGCTGACATTCATCTTAACTAACTGTCACGATAAGCCATACAGTTAATTTAAATGTTTGCCTATGCCAGTTTGATTCACTTTCGTAACGTTCCTGGCGCCAACAAAGAACATCAAAAGCGTCAACGAAAACCAACGAATCTCCAAAAATATATTACGATCTATCAACATGAGCTTTTAAAACATGAACATTTTCAAGAGAAACTAACTAGTATTGTTATTAACTGTTGAACGTAGTTATTTAATTTAACTAAAGTCCAGAAGAATGTCAAATCATAAAATATTTTCGTTCGTAATTGGAATTTCTGATTAATGCGACAAAATTATATTTTTAATTGTTTATCAAAAACTGATCAAACAAATTGTTTGTTAAAAAATGTAACAACGAAATTTCTTTCATAAATACAATCTAATCTGAATCCGAGTTACGACGTAACTCCATGGATTTGGGGTAAAGTATATGGAATTTCAATGAATCACTGTAGTCATAAAATATAAAGTGCCTAAGTTATAACTGGGATGCCAAATCGATTACCGAGTGGCATCCAATAACAGTTTTTAGTAGCAATAATAAAAGGCAAAGGGAGGCAGTGAGCTTATGACTGAGAATTAGAGCAGAAATTGCACAAGTTCCCAAAAGTGCGAGGGTAGCCACAGAAGTCCCCGAACTAATCATGCTAAAGGTTACCGCTGCAATTCATGTGTGTGGGGCCACAGCGGAATACAGTTCTGTGTGTCTGTGTGTGTTGGTAATTCGCAAAAGAAACGTAAAGATAGAGAGAACGAGAGAGACTCAAAAACTGCAGTTGATAGTCACAGTGGTTTGTTGTGTATGTTAGTTTATGCGTCATCGTGTTATGATTCGAAAGTTGGTGCACAATTTAATCAACAAGGGATTTTGACAGCACTTTCAATATTTGTTGCAAGACTTACATATTTACAACATAAAATAGTGTTTCTTAAATTAAAAACGCGTCAACCAGGTAGTTTTCTATAAATTTCCCAATGTTTTAAATATGAAATTAAATTCCCCTTCAAATTTCCCAATGCAGCTATTTGCTCCTTTTTCCGGACTGTCTAAAAGTATGCAACACTTTTTAAACGAAAACATTGACGTAACCAGCGGAAATTGCCCAAATTATTCACACACATTTATTATTGTTATTCAAAACAATTTAAAGTCGCTGTGCACACTACGAAATTTGCATAGAATTTGGAGTCTTTTAACTTCAATTACACTTACAAAATGTGAGTAGAACGTGGCGAATTCACGCGTAATTGGATTGCAACGCAATTAGTGTTTTAAATCAGTTGTGAACAATAGAAAAGCGATGGAAACTACGCGTAATTAATGCAACTGCCGTTTGTAACCACACGAAAGCGTCTTTGGCACGTAACTGAAGCCATAGCACCGAGTGCGGAGGCAATTTGACGAACTTGGATTCACATTCACATTTTCACATTCGTATTCGGATTTGGGCCTCGGAACCCAAGAGCAATATATCATATGTGCTTGTGTGTCTCTGTTGCTGGCTCTAATCTTATCAACATCGACATTATCGGCAGCTGTTGAAGAGCCAAACAAAAGGAACAAGCACAAGGGAAACGCTGCAGCTCGAGAAATGATGTCAAAATCAACCGCAACCCAACTAAGTCGCCCAACTGATAACTGCCAATTGATAACTGATTAACGATAAACGCGCTGATATGACTGCGTTCGATAGCCACAGACGTCATCGTTTCAACACTCACCGTGATGGTGACGCATGTGCACACTGTGACTGTGCTGCGGATTGCGTATGATGCGTATCTGGCGATCGGGATCGGGATGCTGTGGTTCGCCCAGCTCGCCACCGGTGTCCTTGGGCAGTTGCCACAACGCGCTGCGCTCCTCCAGCTGGTCGCGGGGAAAGTAAAGCGGCGCGAGGACCTCGTAGGTGCCGCGCTCGCTGCTGTTGACGCACAGTATCACAACCTGCAGTGTAAACTTGTCCAGAAAACGACGAATTGTGCCTGTTCAAGAGAGAGAGAGAGAGAATGAAAAGATGCAGTTTAGTAAGTTGGCTATTTATTTGTAATAGTTGCAACGGGCGAGTAGACAGAATGTTTCAGATTAAAGCAGCTTGAGTGGCGAGCTATAAATAGCAGTAAGCGATAAGATTAAAATTCTTTAGTGTGTTCAAATCAAACAAATCAAATTCAATCAACTTAAATCCAATCACTTCACTCGCTATCAAGATTTGGCTTCGTTTTCATTTTAACCTGATTCATTTTAGTTTCTTTAAAGCAGATAAGTTTGACCGTTCAATAAATTAGTTAAATGATAATTTATATATATATATGTTTATTTAACATGCACAGAGGTAGACAATAGAAGATTAAATTTAAATAAAAATAAGCGAAAAGTCCAGAAAAAAAAAATAAAAAAAAAAAAAAAAAAAAAAAAAAAAAAAAAAAAAAAAAAAAAAAAATAAAAAAAAAAAATAATAAAAAAAAAAAAAATAAAAAAGAAAAAAAAAAAAAAAAAAAAAAAAAAAAAAATTTATTAAAAAACAAAAAAAAAAAAAAAAAAAAAAAAAATAAAAATAAATTTTTTTTTTCCATTTAAAATCAACCTTCTTTTCGAGTGCGATAAGGAAAAAAAAGCCCAAGATAAATTGAACTTGAAAATTAGAAATGAAAACAATTACATTTAAGATAAGCAATGTTAGACAGTCGAAATAAATCAGTCGACGTAAATATGTATGTAGAATGAGTATTGCTATTAACATAGTACTAGAAGGAAATCATTACTCACGCAGGGCAATGTGCGCCGCGATGTCGGCGGGAAAACTCTTCTGATTGCCACTCACGTTGCACACGGCGATGGTGCGCAGATTGAGTTCCTTGGCCTTGCACAGCACGTTTCTGTTGGCGAGGATTGGGGATTGGGGATTGGGATTAGTATTTGTCAGCGATCAGTGATCAGGTCAGCGCTTACCTGTAGCAACAGTGCAGCGCATTCTCGGCGGCCGTCTTGAGCTTCTCCTTGTAGGCGGGTGCAACAGTGTGCAGAACATACTTGGCTGGCAGATTGTATCCACGCGTCACACGCACATCCCCGATGCGGCACTCTAAAAGTGGCAAGACAAGATGTTTAGAATGCTTTCTAACAACCACTGATAGAAAACTTCAACAACTGCACTCACCCTTCACCGTTGTGCTGAGTTCCTCTTTGAGCTGATTGCCAGCGACGGCAATGATGCGCTCCGATATGCTATTGCTTTCAGTCAGGGTCTCATCGCTGCTGTTCGTGATGGCGTCGACGTCCAGTGTGGTCATGTCGCCATCCCTGCAAAAGGAATCCCCTCAATTAGTTGCACGCTTCGCAGCTGACAATGTGCATGCAATCCGCACTTACCAAATCACCAGGCGATTGTTGACATCTTTGGACAGCGGAAAGGGGCTGCAATTGTGTCGCGGTCCGCCGAGTGTGGAGTAGTCCGTTATGGGCAGCCGTGTATCCGTCTTTTGTGAGCCACCCCAGGTGGCCAAATTGTCCAATTTCACAATCTGAAAAGAGCAGGCAGCTAAAGCAGTTAGCAAACGCTCACGCTCAACTCGTCTAGAGAGTAGATCGACTTACGTTCACATTGGAACTGCAGCTAGAGTCGAACGCTTTAAAGTCCACATTTGAGTTCGTATCGAGACGCATTGCGCTGCAAAAACAGATAAACGCAATAAATATAAACAAAATTGTTTAAAGTCGTGGCTGGGGAGGAAGAGAGTTGAGTCAAGTTTGAATTTGCATAAATATTAACTTGAACTGTGCTCAATGTGAGTTGGCGGTGCTCTTTGGGGGCCAAATCAATTGTCAGTTAGCCAACTGCCACCACTTTAAACTGGTCCAAACCGCCGCAAACAGCAGACGACACAACACTTTTATCTCGCTGACTCAGTCACAATAATAACGCACGAATAACGAACTGGTCTGCTCGCTGCCAGCTGTAGACGCTCCATCGAAATGCAAAAAACAAATATTTACATAGCTCCATTGCTTCCAAGGGGGCTTAGGCCAAAGCAAGCGACAAAAGACGCTGTCTAATTTGCGAGTAAACATTAAAATAAATGACTGATATGCCGCGATAGCGAAGCTGCGATAAAAGATGATCGTCAGCATGACAACTAAATCAGAACTGTGGGTAAATTGCGTATACGCCTAGTTATCTCACACCATTCATTGACTCGTTGGAGTAACAATGCAAGTGTCTCAAATTCTATTCGCGTTCATGGCACAAGAGCCTCCGCCCAGCTGGCAGCTGCTATTTGTGGCATTTGCGTCACGAGCTGAATGCCAGCTGGAAAACAATGCCAACGACGCCCGAAGGGTTTTTCCATTTTTGAGCTGCTGCAACGTAGCCAACGTACTATGATATGCTCTACTCTGCTCTGCTCTGCTCTGGTCTGCTATGTTGCAGCCTGCAGTTGGCTTTCTAATTGCCCGCCCACCTAGCTAGCTGGTGAACTCTGTCCTTTTGTGGCAGAAACAAAGCAGAGCATCTACAGGTATGTACATGCTGCACATGTGGCAGGTGCCTCACTGCCCCAAATTGCTGGCAGTAATCTGGCTCAAGGTGTGCGCATCGAGAGCCCGACGATGCTGAACGATGATAACAAAAGCGCAGTCACAATGCAATGCTTTCCAAGCGAATTTCATTCTGTGTGTGGGCGGTGGTGGGCGGTGGTGAGTTGTCTTGCATTCAAATTTATACTCATAATGCCTTGTTATGTAAGAGTCTCTTACTTGTATAATAAATTACCAAATACCTGCAAATGTTTGCACTTTAATACGCGTTTGGCAAACATCCGTCGCCCTATAACAATAACAACAGGTGAGAGCAGTGTGCTAATTAAGCGGCCTCGGCTCATAGATACCCTGCATTGTATTGCTGCTATCACGTATTAAATATCGCACTTTAAGTTTACTTTTATGTTTGGCAATTTCGCAGATGCGAGTAAAAGGTAGTGAATACAATCTTCACTTTGAGTTGATTTAAAAATTTATGTATAAATTGTGTGAGTCTTAAGATTTAGCTATCTGAAAATGCTAAATATTAAATTTGTTTTTATTATAATGTAACTTTAGAGACGCTGATCAGAAGTTGCGTTTATATTTTAAATTTTACAGATGCGAGTAGACAATTAAAAGTAGTGAATAAAGCAACATTCTGAGTAGATCTTAATATGAAACTTAAATCTTCTAATCTTTACTATGTATAAATTGTGGAAGTCTTTAGATTTATTTATTAGACAATGCTAAATATGAAATATTATTTTCATGAAAGTATCATTTCAAAGTCGCTGATATAATATTTGAAATTTCACAGGTGCGAGTAGACAGTAAAATGTTGTGAGTTTAGATCTACTCTGAGTAGATTTTAATATATAGCTCTAATTCACAATATATATAAATTGAGCAAGTTTTTAGATTCATCTATCTGACAATGCTAAATACGAAATATTCTTTATATCAGACACTGATGAATGTCGTCTATCTTTAAGAATTTTCGACTGCACTTCATAGAGCGCTTTATGAGCACTTCTAACTCAACCGGATCTCTCCATTTTCCCCCTAATTAAAACGAGTTGTTTCGACAGTTAGTTTGCATGCAAATTACCACAAGTTGTGTAATGGTTTGCAACAAATTCATTTATTTATGATAATGCCAACTTTGTGCTTGCACTTTGAATTGTTTCCAAAAGTTTCCATTCCATTACAATACATATATTCATTCAAATGCATTTAAGTGGTTGCCATGCACAGCTGCTTATAGTACCAGATCGGCTGATCTCCGTGTGCTTAGGCCAACTAAAAATATTTACCTTGGCTGACATTTCTTGTGAAGAGCAGTTGTAGCTGCCTCCATCACTGTCAGACGTGAATACACACGAAACTTGGCAGTCGCCTAATGCCAACTGCTACATTTACAAATAAGTTGTTAAGGAAAGCGAGCATTGAATGAGTAAGAAGCTAATTCGAGAAGCAAACACATTTTGTATCTTTTCAGTTGCAATCGTTATTCACAAGGGTTTGACTACTCTCTGAGCAAAGATCAGATCTCAACTGCCCCTTGTACCTGGCGGCTGGCTAAATGAAGCTGGAGATGCACGATGCACGATGCACGTAAATCTTCGTAAATCTGTTTTTACCGCTGGGCGTGACGAATACTGTTAGCAATCGGCGAAATTATCGCTCATTACGTGAGCTGTTTGTGTGTTGTTTACTTTTGTTTACCAGCTGCACAGCACCCTGTATACAACAAATCAAGTGAGTCTCCCGGTCCTAACAATTGACAAATCTCATAATCAGAGATAGAGAGAGAGCGAGAGAGAGAGAGAGAACTTTAGTGCCACGTGGTGGACAGAGGCGGTGTTGTAGCTGCTAATGAGCCGCAAATTGTGCTCTTGGCACTTGGGCTGAGTAACTAGTTTCCACACATGGAGACGCGACGTTTGTGTGTTGACTTTTGAGTGAATTACGTCTTAACTTGGCCGGAGACATTTAATTGCCTGACACTGTCCAACAACAACAAATGCTAATACGTATAAACAGCAACGAGAATGTGCTTTTTGCTATTTCCATGCGGGTGTGAGTGTGCAAATGTTGTGTGTGTGTGTCTGTGTGTGTGTGCTTTGCGTTGTGCGTCAGACGATCACATCATCGTTTAGGCAGCCCTCAATAGCCAAAACAAACTACGCTGCCAGCGCAGCTGAGATTGATTAGTTGAGTTCGCTGAACAATTGCAGTCGACAAAGTGCAGGCAGCCGAGTTGACAGCTAACGCACATTACGTATACGTAGCGTGGAACCCGTTATTACAGTCGAATGCATTAAATATGAGCAACCGCCCCGTAAATGCCAGCGCACACAAAAACCTCTCCCCCATCTGTTTTTCCTTGGTACCTGCAGCAAGTCTGGAGTGTCACAGACTTTTGGCTTCGGCCTCGGGTTCGCATTGTCTTCGGCTTTGGCATTCGCTCTGCTGCTCAGCGACAACTTTGACTGGCAATCAGGGCAAAGGAGACACACAAGTGTTGTCATTGCTGTGCAGTTGTTGTTGTTGTTGACGAGCTACTGTCGTCAATTATAACATAGTGAATGTGAGTACGACTGCATGCCGTGTTTCTTATTTCTTTGAGTCTCCGACAACTGGACGAAGTTTTATCGACTTGTGTGCATATGGTAATTGCCTGTGTGTGTAATTGATTAGTAAATTAAGTTAAAAGTAGTTCACGTGTGTCAACAAAGCAGCAAATAATAGTAATCGCCTCACAAACTGAGCTGGCTGGCGATCGATAGCAAATGCAGCGTATCTGGTGTGTCGTTGAGACTCGTTTCAGTTGAGTTGGAAGCTCAGACAACGCGACATCGACTTGTCGCATTTTGGCTGAGCTTTGTTTACGCTACACGCTCAATCCGCCAAACTGTTGCATAATAAATGCGAAACATTTTCGCCCACATGCCACATGCCACATGCGAAGCCAAGCCAAACGCTGCCAAGGGCTGCCAAGGACTCCGTCCAAGCAGCCACGAGATGTCGTGTGCCACATACATCGCAGTCGCATGTATGGCTCCCAGGTACTCACAAACATATGTATATACATATATATATATATATATATATATAGTGGTTTTAATACACTCCGGCTCCGACTCCGACTGCGCTTGGCACGATACAACGATATACGGCAGAAAGCATTGGCATTACGTATACGTACACGGTACACGACTCGAGTATATTCGCATTAGCTGGCATTGTCCTTAGCTTTTTGATCTCGGCCCTCGGCCCAAAAAAAAAAAAAAATGAAAGCGACGCAACAACAATAACAACGGCCACGACAAAAAGGAACACAAGAAGCAAAAGAAACACGTAAGAAACTGCGGCAAATGACAATGGCAAGTTTCAGTACCAGTCAGAGCGAAAGTTCGATTTGTGTACGAGGAGAGAATCTTGGTGAGTCTTCTTCGACGCTTAACACCAACGTCAGCCATATAATTTGCTTTGTTGTTTCTGTTTTGTTTTTTTATTATTGTTACTGCTGTTCTGTTTATATTTATTTTGAATGCGTCATTCGTCGCGGTTTTGTGAGCCCGCTTCGCTGCGCCGCTGGCTCTGCTCTTGACTTTAGCAGCTCGGCAGCGAAAACAATCTGTGAATTACGTACAAAGGCCAAGCCAGACCCATAAGCATTGTCCAGGTCTCCCACCTGATGTCACTCGACAGCGGAAGAGCAAAAATTCTAAATTGCTGCAATTTGTGAGCATTTAAATAAGGTCTAATCGCCAGGCTGCCTGTTCAACAAATTGCACCTATTGCTAGTATAACATTTATATAATGTAATAGGCTAACGTTCATATAAAATGCGTATACTTAATATGTGTGTGTGCACTCGTGGACTTTGCAACGTAATTATACACTAATTGAATCGCATTTCGAATAAAAGCAGTCTCTTTCTGTTTTGCCACAGCTAGCGTGACACATAATTAATTGAATGTTTCTTTCTCTTTGTGGCATTAATAAATAATAATTCGGTGGGCTTTAATGAATCTGCAGAAAATGCAAATAATTTATTCATACAATTGAAATCCCAAAATAATTAAATAATAATAATAATAATAATGAATAATGAATAATAAATAATAATTCAAATAAATAATTTGAAATTCATTTTCTATTGCAATTTCAGACTGCGCGGAAAATGGGAAAGCGGGCACACCGAATATGCTTTTAAATTTGTATTATTCTCATTTTGTAATAAATAAAACAAATAATAAATAAACAAAGCACAGTTGCCTAATTTAAAAGCATATTAAAATGTATTATCTAATCTGATCTCTTGATCGTTGCAAGGTAAATTAAAAACTTGAGTTTGCACTTTTCCAAATGCCATCACCTAATTAGTTTAATGTTATTACATTTGTTACGACCAAAACGGAGATATTATATATTGCAAATTATATACAAACACAATCCAGTGTCTGCACATTTGCATTTAATGATAATTGATAGCAAATGGCCGCCATGCATTCGATATTAACGAAAACATTATGACAATGAATTGAATTGGGCGTGGACACAGTGGACAGAGGACAAAACGATGACAATTAAACGATTATCAACTGGAACTGCCCACATTGCCCACACTCGGCATCTACTGTGCCGAAAAGGCAAATAAACAAATGAACTTTTGCTAATGGAGCTATTAACGTGAGTCGCTATCTATTAGCAGCGATTGCAATTGGTCGACACGAGGTATATCCTGTAAGTTCGAGATATCTACCAGTTAATACCAGATCTATAACGGGGAAATGGAAATAGCTATAGCTATGTATATAGTATAGCTTGTAACTGGATACACACATGAGAATAATGGGCATACAATGCACATGTGTGCACTTTGCATTAAAGGCGTAAGGTTGAAACCTGTCTCATGCTGACAGTTAATCAGTCCCTACCTGGGAGTTGTCTGTGTGTTTGTTTGTGCAGCAGTGTGGTTGTGTGGTTGTGTGGCTGTATGTGGTTGCGTGGGTGTTGTGCACTTTACAGTTTGCCCTGAACACATGCACCTGGGGCATTTACAAATTGAATACAATATGACGACGGCATGTATTGCAAGCACACGCACACACACACACACATATATAGAGACATACTTGTAGTTGGGCTTCTGCAAACAGTTTTTAGCTCAACTAACAAAACGTCAAAAGTTGGCTTTAATGCTATAGCAACAACTCGCAATTATTTATTGATGTGCACACCTACTCATATTCGTACTCACATGCAGAAATTCATTTGAATTTCTAATGCATTTCAGCTGCAGCTGCGACACGTGCAAACATACTAACATGTAGCATAGCTGAACAAGAAACTAACTGCCTTGTCTCCCCCCGGCAACCTAAATTCGCATACTCAATATATTGCTCACACTCAACAATTACGTTTTCAAATGGCTTCCACTTACAGTTAGTTTTTTGTTTTCTTTTTTTTTGTGTTTTCTGTTGTTTGTCCCTCTCTCTCTCTCTCTTTCTCTTTTGATGTCTCTATGTGATGCTGCTGATTTGTATAATTCTGCTGCTGCGGCTGCAGAGTTTCGACAGCACAAAACGTTGCACAAGCTTTGAAGGTTACTTTTTGATACGTTACCAACACAGATATGTATTTGTATTTTTATTTGTAGTAGTGTCTGTGAGTGGGTCTCTCAGTACTTTAAATGTATGTTCGCGTGTGAGCGAGCGTGTGTTTGCGATGGTGTCGGTGTAGGTGTGTGTGTGTTTGTGTTTGTATGTGCTACTCTCACAGCTTAAGTTAAGAACGCTTTGGCTATTTGCCTATTGAGCCAAACAATACACCAAATTGCTATTGTATAACTGGAATTAAAGCACAGCTAGCTGATAAATACATACGTATATTGTTGGCAGTTGGCTAGTTATTTTATCTAATATTACATTTATCAACTCGGCTAGAATTTCAAACTTCACGCACGACTTTGGCGACTTTTATTTTCGATTTTGTGTTCTCTTTCAAAATGAAAACACCAAACGAAAGCCCAGCACCATCAAAAATTCACGCACACAAGCGCACCCACACACTCGCACACCAGCAAGCTGACATCCATACATACATACAGACATCAATGCGCATTCATATGTACGCGGAGTGTGTGTGGGGTAAAAAGAAAATGCGGTAGTCGGTGATAGGCGCGTTGTGTGTCAGGTAACTCTACTAACGTGTATATGTATGTATATGCGGGCTGCCGTGTCTGTGTGTGTTTGAGTGTGTGCGTTGGTATTGCTTGAAATGAAAACTTGAATGCTTTTTGGCTTTTTACGCACTTTTCTCAATGAATCCAAATCGAATTTTAATTTACACACTTGCAAGCACTTAATGCCTACTCGCTTTATTATTAACTCGTTGTGTTACACTTTATAATTACCGTTTTTTTCACTCTTTAATCACTTAAACTTTACTTTGTGCACTTTGCTGAATTTTGTGTTGATGTGTGTTTGTATTTTTGTGTGTGTGTTGCAAGTTAACTGGCTCTGCAAGCTCGTCGCTTCTGCCCACCGCTCGTCACGAATCCACGTTCGACACTAAACGAAAGCTCGCCTTTTCAGAGCTTAGACTAGAGCTGGAACCGATTCGTTTTCAAATCGATTGTAGTCGATTCTTTTTTTCGGAATAAATCGATTCTTTGTAATGAAAATTAAACTCATTCTTTCTAAAAAGTAAAATGAACCCAACATTGCTTGTTGTCATTTCATTATACAAAAAAAGGCAATTTAACGAAACAAAAATAAAAATCTTGCATATTGAATAGTTTAAAGCCTGCTCTGAATTCGGTCACACTGTCTTGTCCCTTTTCCAGAATTTATAAAAAAAAATCATTTCAAATTCCATGTTACCCGCATAGAACTATAAAATATAAATTTATATTTCATAAGAATTGGCCATTAAATGTGGGTTAAATATTGAAAAGTTGACGGCATTATTAATGGTATTTTCAGATTAATGGTGTCTTGCAACAGCGTATTGTAGAATAAAATGCGACAACCAAATTTTGTCAGTACGTTTTGTGACAAAAGCTAGCAGCTATACGCGGAGAAACGCAGGTGCGAGAAAGCTTTCGTTAGCTGAAATGTTGGCGCCAAGTTTGAAATTTTAATATACGAATCATTGTTTATTGAAATAATTTATTATTTGCTTTCCACTTATAATTTCTAAATAAAAAACCATGCAGGTAACTTTTGAATGTAGCTATTTCCTTAAAGCAATCATTCATGCATCCAATTCGAAGCGTAATTCCAAGACACCTGTTGCACATTGCCAAAAATATCTATGAACAAGCTTCGGGTTTGTAGCCAGTTTGAGCCGCAACAGCTTAATCAAAATGCATAAATCATAAATCATGCTGGCGGCAACAGAAGATTTGTCATATTTTATATTTACCCACACTTATCAACACACATACAGCCGGGTTCAAGTCGAAGTCCGCACATTTATGACACGGACATTAGCCAGAGCCTCTCTCTCTCTCTTTGAAGACAATGTTATACAATAAACGATAAAGGAAAACTTTTGCGAATTAAATGTTGTGGTGCTGAGAGTGAAACCATCTGTACATCAGGCGAAAGTTGACCGGCTAGTATCCAGTCTGCCACAGATTGAATGAAGATGCAGCTGCAGCTGCAGCAACAGCCACTGTTGATCATAGAGTTGTCCGGCAGTTTATGTTGTTGCTGTTTGTGTTTTTTGTGGCACATCGACTCTGTCATAATCAGCAGATGTTTGCCCGAATGAAACAGAAAACAGCAACCGAAAATTGGAAAGGAGGAAACGCAAGCGTCAATGGCCAAGCGAAGGAGATTGTAAAGTTGACCCCATACCACCAAGCCCAAGCATCGAATTAATCGATAAGAAAAAATGCCATTGTATTAATATTTGTGTTTTTTTGTATTTTTCGTTGGTTTTATACTTTTTAGGTATTTTTTGTTTGTTTTTATTGAAATTCCTTAGATCGCAAGAAGCGCACAGAAGTAATATGTATATGGTAAATTGTTGTTGTAGATACACATAATAATTAATATTAATATTTATATAATGTAATAAGTATGTATATGTATGGTGTGTGTATGTGTGTGTGAGTGTAGTGTTTCTTTGTGTACGTGTGTGTAGAGTTTCCTTGTGTATATATGTGTGTGTGTGTGTGTGTATTTTAATTGGATATACGTACATACACATATAAGTAGTATTGTATAATTAGGCATAATTATAATATTATATACAAATCTCAATAGATTGTTGATTGATTTGATTTGATTTGAATTTTAATTTTTGTTGTTTGATTTCATTATATATATATATATATATATATATATATATATATATTGGTATATATATAGATGTAACTCTGTATCTGTATGGTTTTTGTTGTATAAATTTAAAATTACATGCTATGTTTTGCAAAAAATGTCCACACTTACAGACTATTCGCTCTATTTATCAGCTTCAATCATTCTCATCATTTTACCTATATAACTAATAATATATCGATGTGCATATGTCTGCATATACATACATACATGCAATTAATTCTTGTTTTCTCTTCTTCTCTTTCATTCTTTTTCTGTTGTTGTTTTTGTTTATATCAAAATATATCAAGCAGCCAGTTGTGAGCAAAGTTTCAAAGAATTCTCGTTGTGAATTATCTTGGTTTGATTTTGGTTTGGAATACATAGAGGATATACATATACAAGTATATTTATAGATGTGAATATATATGTATACACACACATATACACAAAGCATTATAAACATTATTATGTCACAAATTTAAGCTAAATTTAATACAATACAAAAATTCAAACACAATCGCCGCAATGCAGTCGCAGTTGCAGTTGCAGTTGTTACAACTAAATTCAAAAGTACACAAAAGTAAAACGCCCAAAGTCAGGCTTACAGTACAGTAGACTGTTAACTACAGTTGCAGTTGCAATTAATGTTAATGCTACGGTTACATTTACATTTACATTTACATTTACAGTTATATAGTTACAGTTACAGTTACAGTTTACAGAGTTAACAGGAAACATAGATAATTTGTTGGTTGGACTTGCAGTTTGTCTTTCATTGATTAAACATATGTACGTACATTTACAATTATCGAAAAATGTTATTTTGTTTTTATTTTTTGTTTTTCGTTTTTCATTTTTCGTTTTCAAATTTGATGTTCCGGAACTCTCCATCAATTTTTTGGATTATAAATATGTATGTATGTATATTGTAGATAGATAGTAGATAGATTAAGATAGTTCGATAGATAGATAGATGTGTTTTTGTATGTATATATATATAATATGCGTTATATGTATATCAGTTGAATCATTCATAAATTATCACCCAGCAGTTTAAACAAACAAACGAACAATCAATCCAAACTCCAGTCACTCACATTGCATCGCATCGCATCAATCAATCAATCAATCAATCATGTGTACATGTTGCTGCTGTTAAACTTCACTAGATTTAGTACAATATGTATTATTTAGATATATCATTTCTTTATCAACTACAGTTTACAGTTTTACACTTTTATATATTTAATTAGAAAACACACTTAAAACTTTTTTTGCAAATGTTTGTTTATCCCCCCAAAATTTTTCTCTTCTCGGCAACTCTATAAAAATGTTTCAAGTAAAAAAAAATTATACATAGATTAATGTAATTAATTATGGTTTTCCTGTTAATATTGACGGATTGGCATTTTTGTTTTTTTTTTTATGCTTTTTTGTTTAAATAGAGATTTTGATTTGTAAGTTTTCGAACGGATTTTACCGCTTCTACCATTGAGCAAACGTCTTACGCTGAGATACATTCTGTTAGAGAAAAGAAATAAACTGCACTCTGAATTGCTGAATCTAATGATTGTACAGTTAGTTCTATAGAGTCCTTAAATCATATACAATATACATATATGTATGTAAATACAGTTTTTGTTTTTCATCATCATTGTTATCTTAATGTTTGTTGTTGTCCTCTATGTCAATTTCGACAGCTAAAATTTGACTAATGATATTATTGATTTATTTATTTACATTACGCATATGTTATCATTTCTGCAATTCTCTCATCATCGTTATCATCATCATCACATTATCATGATCATGTTTTTCTCACGCACTTTTAGTATTTATTTTATTTTTTTTTTTGTTGTTTTTTGTTGAGAAGTATTCTTACGTTTTCTTTAAATATATTTATGTATTTTTTTTTACATTTTAGTATATTGTATTTTTTTTTTATACGTACGTAGATAGTTTGATTGGAATTTCTAGGCGACGGTACAGAGGTCGCTTCACGCGCTTAAAGCAATACGAAACAAATTCAGAGAGAAATTATATAATTAAATATGTTTTTTGTGTTTTGTTTTGTTTTTTTTGTATGCGTTTTTTTTCTTCTTTTTTTTTTTTGGAGGGATGCTAGGAGGTTTGTTGGGTGAGCTGAAATTCGAGCAACAACAAATGAGAATAATGCAAGACTTTAGTTTTTTTTTGTGTGTGCTTTTTTGCGCCGCAATTTTTAAGGTTTTTTTTTGCTTTTTTTTTTTTATTACAAAATGAATGGTTGAACGTGTAACGAGAGGGGGACGTGTGTGGGGGGAAATAGGAGGGGCGTATACTTATTATATGAAAAGTTCAATGATAATCGTAATAAGGTTTTGTCGGTTTTCAGTATACAAATTTCGAGTGTTCTTTTTTTCATACAAGGAAATTTTTTTTAGCGGCGCAAAAATGGAAAATATTGGAAAAAAATAAATTCTTTATGATTTTTATAAATGATTGTAGAAATTTGTTAGATGGGGCTGTAATTGCTGCTATTGATGTTGTTGTTGTCGTTGTCGTTCATCTTCTTCTTATCTTATTGTTGTTGTTGCTGCTGTTACGGTTCGCTGCTACTGTTGCTGCTGCTGGGCGGCTGAGCTCTGCATGTATTTTATTTTATTCTTATTTTTTTTTGCCGTCTGCTGTCTGCTGTGCTTCCGACTTCGCCCGCTTGCCCTCGTTGTTGTTGTTGCTGTTGTTGTCGTTGCCCTCGTCGTGGACAGCGGCTGCCCAGTTTATGGTCAATTTTAGCATTTAAGTTGTTTCTCTTACATTGTTTGTTTGTTTTGTGTTGACAACATCATCATCATCAAAAGGAACAACAGAGTGTGTGTGTTTTGTGTTTGTTGTGTGTGTGTAACTAACATTTAAAGATTCGCCACATGCAAATACGAGTCCTCGCCAAGCAGCAGCAGACTTGGTGGCGAGCCATCGTGTGGATAGAAATACGCAAACTGTCCACTGTACGTGCCCAGCAGTTCCTCCTCCTGCTGCTGTCGCTGCTGCTGCTGCTGCTGTTGCTGTTGCTGTTGCTGCTGTTGCTGTTGCTGTTGCTGTTTCGGTATGTAAACGGGCAAATTATTAATCTGCTGCTGTGTCAGCACCAAGCTGCCTGTGGCTGCCACATCCAGCGCTGTTCTATTGCTGTTGCTGCTACTAATTTTGCTATTGCTGTTGTTGTTATTGTTGGTGTTCTGTTGTGGTTGCTGTTGTTGTTGTGGATCGAATTGCTGCTCCTGCTGCTGCTGCTGCTGCTCTGGCTGCTGCGGCTGCTGCTCCAATCACGTGCTCAGCCAGGTGGAGTTGCACGTGCAAATGGTGCTGGGAATCACAGGTGCATAGTAGACGCCATTGGCATAGATGAGACCCGGCGGCCCCGCCTGTATCTGTATGGTCTGTGTCTGCGGCGTCTCGCCGCCCGTTGCAACTGTCGCTGACGCTGTTGTGGCCGCCGCTGCCGCCGCCGCTGCCGCAGCCGCTGCTGCCGATGTTGGCGGCGCTGTGCTGCAACAGATGGTGGCGTTTGCTGGCGCCGTCTGCTGTACGTAGATCGTTTGTGTTTGCGGCGTTTGTGTTGGCGACGACACCAATGCGAGCACCGGCGTCTGCCCCGCCTCCTGTTGCTGTTGTAGGTATTGATGTTGCTGCTGTTGCTGTTGCTGCTGATGGTGATGTTGCTGCTGTTGTTGCTGTTGCTGCTGTTGTTGCTGTTGATGATGATGCTGCTGCTGCTGCTGTTGATGGTGCTGATGATGTTGCTGCTGTTGTTGTTGATGTTGTTGCTGCTGTTGTTGTTGCTGCTGCTGCTGATACTGATGCTCCTGGGCCTGCTTCACCTGGTTGGCCAGCGAATGGATGAGCAAGAGGGTCTGGCGACGTTCGTGACCCATCAGACAGACGGTGGACATCTCAACGACATTGTATAAATGCATCAGGTACTCGTATTGCAGCGGCTCCTCTTCGACGCCCCAGAAATGATTACGCAAGTAGGCCTCCAGTTTTGTGGTCTGCGTATTGATGTCCGGAAAATCGATAAAGAACCGTGAGCACATGTAACGCTCCAGTGTCTTGATCAGCTGCGAATCGACAGCGGTGTAGTTGCGCACCAGCAGATTGCAGTATTTGAGCAAACCGCCGCCGCGTATCTCCTCCGGCTGGCGCGTTGAGATCAATTTCTTTTGCAAGTGATACAGTGCCTCCTGAAAGTCGCCGTACACCGACTCGCCGACGACCGTCGGATAGAAGTTCTCCGAGATGGGGAGAGCGGCACAATCGTAGAACAGCAGCAGCGAGTCCAAAACTATTTGAAACGAGTCCACCGAGAACTCAAACTGACGCCGCATCGTGTCGACGAACTTCAGCTCGACGTTCTTGTGCCCCGGCGAGTTGCCCAGCGAGATGAGGGACCAGCGATCGCCGTCGTTGTTATTGTTCACCTTCACCATCTTGCCGACGTAGGCCTCCTTGAGGGAGCACGTGTAGATGCGACGCTTGCAGACGCCCTCGGGCATCAGGTCGAGCAGTGTGTTCAGCACGGCGGTCTTGACGCGATCGAAGACGCGCGGCGAGCTCAGCTCAATGGCAAATATCAAGTCCAGATCGTTGTACGGCTGATCCTCGTTGGCGAGCACATGACTAGCGGCGCCGCCATTCAAGCGTATGTCCTTGACGAGCACCCCGGCGCCGCCGCTGTTCACGTCCGCCTCGAGCTTGCGGCGCACGAGATTGACGAGATCCTTTAGCGTCACCTCGAGCGTGGGGAAATTGCCGCGTCCGTGTATGGCCACCTTCTCGTCCATTACGTTGTGGAGCTTGCGCACCTGTTCAAACGATAGCACGGCCAGCCGCTGTGTGCCCCCGGTGTCGACGCTCTCCAGCGAACCGTGGTCCGAGGTCGAGGCGATCGAGGAGCCCGAGCTGGGCGATGGCGGCGGTGTTTCGGTGCCGCCGTCCGAGTGGAAGCCGTCGTCGATCTGGTAGACGTCCATGATGTTGTTGCGTTGCTGATGAAATAACGGTTCGGCGGCTCCGTCTAGTGTCCCGCACTGCAAGCAGACAAAAGACAGAAACGAAACAGAAATGTGCACGTTAGTTGTTGTTGCTTTTGCTTTGCGTCAAAACAGATAGAAGGAAAGAGAGAATGAGAGAGCGAGAGAGAGCGAGTCGAGAAGACGAGAGACGAGAGTGCTGCAGTTATTTATCAGGCATTTTTTTTCCTTTTCGAACGAGTCGAAATAAGCAAAGCAATGCGGGCCAGAGTTGCTAAACAGAAGCTTGCTGCCGCCAGGACTACTAAGGGGTGTGTGTGTGTGTGTGTGTGTGAGGGGGGAAACTGGGGTCAATATTGGGAAAAAACATCTGACAATTATATATATATCAATATACAATATACAAAATACAATATACAATATACAATATACATTTGTGCGATCAAGTTGCAAAGTGTTTTTTTTTTTTGTCGCCTAGCTGCTGCTAAGCCCCAAACTTAATTCCCCACACAACTTTGCATATTATTATCTAAGCTGTCTACAGTCTATTTGTACTTGCAAGCGAAGTTGTTGTTGTTCTCCCAGCTGTAGTTGGAGAACTTTTCTGCAGCATTCAAGCATCAATTTTTGATGCGCTTTTACGCTCGAATCGACATTTATAAAATAATAATAATAAATACAAAATAAAAGAATATAGTAACAGCTGCTCTACAAGGGCCCATTAGTTGGTTGGTTGTGTTGGCAAGTTTAGTGTATTCATTTATTCTTTTTCATTTCATTTATTTTTCGGCATTTTATTGCCGCCCCAGCAATGCCAGCAAATTGCCGCCCGGGGTTGGCTGGCTGCTTTAATTAATTAATTTGCTTTAAATTTGCTCAATTTCGCATGAGGAAGCCTCTCAGTCTCCTCTGTCTCCCCTGTCGTCCTCTCCCGCCCTACCTTGCACCCATTGCGCTCTATTTCTCTGTCGCCACACCCGCCTACATATCGCGTATGTTCTATAATTTTCTAGCCTTTTTTTCCCACATTTAATATGTTGCGCATTTGTTGTTTATTTCCATGTTTTTTTTTGTCGGTCGTCGTTGTTGCTGTTAATTTATTTGTTTATTAACAACGTCTCACCGTTTAGCGCTCACCGTTCCACGTTTTGTCTTGTTGCCTTTGAGGAAGTTCTTTTTTTGATTCGTTTTCGGTTTCTGAAACACACACAATTTTCAGTTATGTCAAACCGAAATTCTTGTTCAAAATATCCGCGTTGTTATCGAATGTCTGATTCGCCGTCTCCCTCTCTCTTTCACTGGCTTTTTCTTTCGATTGCTCGGCTACTGCGGGTCTATCAGGCTCGGCATCGACAACGAGAACAACGACAACGACAACAACATATGGGTCTGGGTCTGGGCTACGCTTAGTTCTTTCTTCTTATCTCTTGTGGGCGCTTGGGCTTGGCTCTAACTCGCATTAAGTATACCCTGTAGCGTGCAGAATGCGCTTATCACTTTTAGTTACAGATTTCTGGAGGCTTGTGTGTGTTATTATTAAGTATTGAAATTTTAAAGTTGCTCTTCTGAATGTAAAACCGAAAACTACTTGATCTTGAACTTCCTCAATGCACAAATTCTTTGCTATACAATTTTTCTACTTAAATTTATGTTGAAACCAAAAATCTATTATTTGCGTTTTCCAACCATTGTGTAAGTTGTTTGAGTTAAAATTAGATGAAAAAGTCGAGGGTATCTACAGGTTGCGCAGTCTGCTTGCCATTCCGCTGCTGTTGCTGCCACTTCGTGGCGTCTCTGGCTCTCTGTGTCGCCTACTTTATCATTTTGTTTGTACATTTCTCAAAAAAAAAATAAAAGAAAAAAACAATTGAATTTTCTGGCATAACTCAGGCCGAGCATAGAGGCGAACGTCTCGAGATATGCTATATACCTAAATGTGTGTCTTTTTAAATGTCTTTGTATAATATAACATATGTATGCACATATATCTCTATATACTATATCTCGATGTATGTCTCGGTGAGCTACGCTCGTTGCGTGCAAATATTCCGAGAGCTATAAACTAATTCAAATAGATTCTTGCGTGCCTCTAGCGATGCGAATGATTCACAGTCTGTGAGTTTAAGTAGCCGCGTTTACACGATCCACATTTACGTATATACGACATATGGTAGTTATCTATGTTTAGACATTCAGCCAACTGCCCTTTGCTTCTTATCACTGGGCAGCTGGCAGGCGACAACAATCCACAATTAACCTGGCAACCACAACAGCAACACCCCAATCACAAAACTAATTACTTTCTTTTCTTGTTATAATTCTGGCCCAATAAACATTATGATAAATAACGAACAACACGCCAACGAAAGGATTAACTGTAAAGGGGAGGCGCAATAAATAAAAGCTTGTGACTCATTGGCGAAAAAGTTAATTCAGTATATTGCCCGAGAGTTAACTAGATAATTCGCGGACCTTATTTATTTGTTTGTCTGTTTGTTTGTTTGCTTTTTCTCTCTAGAAGCACAGAAACACAATTCCACAGAATTCCAGAGTAAACAGTGTTCAGTTTAAGCCACGTGTAAACCCTCGCCTTACTTTATAACGAGCTGCAACATTTTTTGTAATAATGTGTGCCTCATGATTTGTTGTTTTTCTGTTGCAATTATTTATTATTTATTAATTGCCTCAAAAGTGCACAACGCACACACACACACACACACACATATTAAGTCCGTCTGTCTTTCTGTCTGTAATTGTTTAGTATAATATTGCATTTTCATGAAGCAACAACAGATAGACACACACACAACATTTTCCTTTTCCATTATTTTCTTCTATAATTAAGCGTACATTTCATCAATTTGTTGTTCGATATTTGTCGTAACTTTTCGTCATTTCATACACACTGTATATATCTATATACGCTATGTACATCTCTATATATGCAGTATTTGTGTTAGCTGGCAACAAAATTGAAATTTTGAAATTTGACTTTCTCCTGTCATCGCACACAACAACAGCAAATCACACAAATCACAAGTAACAAATCACAAATCGCATACATAATTCAATTAACACAATAACTGCAAAATTAACACAAATTATTTGGCACTTTTCTTAATTTCTTCAACCAATTAAATGCACTTATTTCATTGCTGTTGCTTTTTACTTTTTTTCTTTTTGTTTTTTTCCTTTTTTTTTTTTGACACCATTTCTGACATTGTTTGGTTGCTGTGAAAAACCCAAAATTATAACAATTTTAATTAAATTTACGTAGGCTTTCGATTGTAGTGGGCTGATAAGACGTGTGACAGAGCAAAAGAACACGACAAAAGGCAGGAGGAAGGGAGAGTGCGAAAGCTCTAAATTTGTAAGTGTACGTGTGTTTGTGATTTTTGTGCACTTTCTTGTACCCTGTACTTGAGTTGAAAGACGCTGTCGTTAGCAGTGCGACCCTTGATCGCATCGCTAAAGCATTAAGAACATGTTGGAGACAATATTCAGCTGCGTACCCTGTAATTTTGCTCATTCAGCTAGCAAGTGTTTTACATAGTTTACAACATTCGTTGTAAAGAGTAAATGCTAGTCGTGCATTTGTTTTACTCTCCTTATTTGTTTGTTGTTGGTTAATTGGCAAGCGCGTTGTGATAAAATATATATTTTTGCCATTTGGCATTTGCCACCTTTATTTTTTATTTTCATTTCGAATTTCACAATGTGAGTGCGAGTGCACAATGTATTCGTTGAACCTCTGCCCAGGTGTGTGTACCTGTGTGTGTGTGTGTGTACTTTTTCCACAAATAATAAATTAACGCTGCAATTTTCACCAATTTCATCTGAGCATTTTTATTTCGCTGCTCATACACAATGAATAAACATCATTATGTATTATCATGATGCTGCTGCTGCTGTTGATGATGATGATGATGGTTATGTTGCAGTTGCTGCATAGCAACTCACACACACACACACACGCTTGCAGAGCGATACCAAGCCACGCAAACAGCAAACAGGTGTATGGCGTGCTGGCCTAGACAGACTTGGGATTGCGACTGGTCTCAAATAAAAGTGAAAATCGTTGTTTTTTTCTTCTTTTGCTTTCAGCTGCTGTTGCAGCAAAAAAAAAGAGAAAAACGCAACACCAACAACACCAACAACAACAACAACAACGACAAACAGTGGCAGAAAGTCTTTGCAAAGCAAAGCTCAAACAAGTGTAACTTAGCAGCTGTGTGTCTGCCTGTATGTGTGTATGCGTGCGATGTCCAAAACGCAAAAACAAATATGGATTCCGTATGAAGTACGAGTATGTAAGTAAGGGGGAGGGGCAGCATTACCGTTAAACTGGCGAAGACGACGCACCCGCGGACTGCGACTGCGGCTGTTGCTTTTGCTATGTATTTGTTGCTTTTTTAATTAAAATTTTTTTTTTTTGTTTTATTTGGCACTTGGGCTCTTGGTTTTCTCACTTTTCTATTTTCTTCTATTTATTTTAGCACACTGCGTTTATCAATCAAGCAATTGAAATTCGTTTTAAATTATGTGCCGAGTATCTTAATATATTTCACACAATTGGCCACAGACACAAACACACACAGCGAACGAACTAAATGCACACCACATAAAAACACACACGCACACACTTGATATTATTATGCTTTTGAAATTTGTTGTTTGAAGCTAATGGCGCCGCGCGTTCGTTCCGTTTGCTAGCGTCGTGTGTTGCGTTGCGTTGCGCGTTTGAAAACCAAATGAAATTGAAATGCTTATTAGAATATTCGCGAGTGAGCGCGCAGCCACAGCGCTGCGACGCGACGGCTCCGCTGCCAGCACCGAAAGCTTTTTAGCCAGCTGACGTCACAACGTCGCCGCGCTCACTACACCAACCAGAGCGAGTGAGTGAGCGACTAACTGAGCGGCACAGTGAGTGAATCCGTCTTTTTTGAGTGAGTGTGCAAGCGAGAGCCTCAGAGAGTGAGTTGAGTTTGTTTTCGAGCATGTTTGGTTGCCCCTATGTGCGTGCGAGTGTTTTATGTGTGAGTCTGTGTGTGTTTTTTTAGAAGGGCAAGCATAAGCACAGTTGCAGGTAATTCTGACGGTCGCTCGGTTAGTCGGTCGTACAGTTCGTCGTCGTACATTCGGTTCGTCGATCTGGCAGCTTGTCGGTCGGTCGGTTGGTCGGTTGGTCGGTTGGTCTGTCGGTCGACTGCTGCAATGCGGGCGCTGCTCGCTCGCTCAGCTGATAAAGCGATCATGCACATTTCTGTTGATGTATGCAAGTGTTGAATGTTTGAGAGTGTATGTGTGTGTGCAAGTGTGCAAGTATGCGTGTCTGTGTTTAGCTGAGCTGATTTTATGCCTTATTCGTAATGCATTTTTGCTGCTTGCCCAGTTTTCGATTTCATTATTTGTTGTAGTTGGTAGTTTTTCTTCATTTATTAAATTTCGTTTTTTCTTGCTAGTTAGCTATTCTTATTGTTGTTGCTGTTGCTGTTGCTGCTGTTGTGGTGTTGCCGCAACGCAAATTGCTTAAATACTTCACTTCTTTTTTGTGTGCTACGTTTGCTTTTGCCGTTCGCTTTGCGGTGTCCAATCTATTTTTAGACTGCTTGGCTTTGTTTTTTTCTTTTACTAATTATCGGGCGCGCTGCCCCCTCAACATTCTCCTCTCGCTGACCAAAAGCACTTGGGGGACAAATGCTGATAAGAGTGAAGAGCAAAGCGCGCTTAGTATAGGAAACAGCTCAAAAGCTCGTTTCTGGCTGTGCGTAGCGAAAGAGGCTTATGAGTTTCGTAGCAAACAGCTGAGCTTTGACTTCTAAAAGCAGCTGTGTGTTTGTTGATCTCGTTTCGGTGTCAATTATGTAATGATAAATGCCCAATTTGAAGCTTACGCCGCCGAATGGTCTAAAAATAGCATTCATAATTATGTGGATGCATAATAATTGGCATATTACTCATTTATTTTATTTTGTGTGTACCACATCTTTTTCGTTTGGCCTTTCAATATTGTTTTTTATGTATGTATTTCTTGTTCACAAATAGGCATAATCATAAACAACGAGAGCTTTATATACATACATTCATATACATTTTTGGGGCCAGCCACAGATACAGATATGTATGTATGTATATATGTACATACATACATAGAGCTACACAACGTTGTGCCGTTACTTTGGCATTTTGCATGGCACAGAACGCGACACGATGATCGGGCATTTATTATTATTATTGCCTGACTGCCTGGCTGACTGCCTGCTGCTTGCTGCTGGCTGTGGCCTGTGGTTCAATGTTAATCAGCAGCTTAAATCGAAATTAAAAAAAAAAAAAAGAAACACGCACACACAGAGATACACACCCAATGTAGCTGCAAGTACATAAGTAACGCAATTCGAGTGCCAGTGTGGCCAAAAAAGATTAATGTTGTTTTCCAGCCCCTTCCACAAGCGGCCAACCACAACTTCACAACAGCTTCAACTTCAGCGCGCTAATGTATCTTGCAGATACACATACACCACACACTGCACTGCATTTCAAAGACAACAACAGCGAGAAGAAATAAAAGGCCGCGACTTTTGCTGGTTTCTGACAGCTGTTGCCCTCCCACACTCCCCCCCGCACAGCCAGCCCAGTTCGCCCGTTTTTTTTGTTATGAATGCCATTTATTGTAGCTGTATCTGTTACCATATAAATGTATCTGTATCTGTATCTGTATCCATAGCCACTTGTAGCTGATGCTCATGATGACGATGATGATGATGCTGTCGCTGCTGTTGTGTTGATGGCGTTGCCTTTGCACTCTTTGGCAAGACTCGCGCTCAGTCGGTGCGACCCTGACCTAATAAGTATGCGCAAGCGCAAATTGTGTGTTTTGTTGTTGTTGTTGTCGCTTTATGCATGTATCTGGTGTCTTGTACGAGTATCTTACACGTCTGCGTGCGTTCTGCGTTTATAGTTATTTCTTTGAGGCGTGACCTTAATCAGTTGTATTTGGAAAATGTCAAACGAAAGTGCGACAACACAAAGTTCCAATTCCAATTCCAGCCAAGAGGCGGCGAGTTCCATAAGCAAATCGAAATCCAATTTCGTTTCCAATTCCAATATGAATACCAAAATCAAATCAAATCGTATCGAATCGTATCGCATCGAATACCAAATTCTAGCGCGCCTTCAATGCAAATGAAGCTTAATTATTATGCCGGGCCGAGCACAGAGCGCCAAGTGCCAAATTGAAACCGGTTCGACCGACATTTCAAATACGTGTATAGCGGCTAAGCGACTACAATTCAATTATACAACTATACACGCAGACAGACACGAGAGACGCGCGAGACGCGAGTGGCAAGTGGCGAGTGGCAGTCAAACCTTGCTTAGCCAGGCCAATACACAACGCGATTCACTTGCGGTTTTTGGCATAGTTTCACATACCCTGCACTGAGGTCGACCAAGTGCTGGGAGCAGGGAGGGGGCACAACAGGCGAGAGAAAATGAAAGTGCAGCGAGAATTTCGGTGACGGAGACGGAGACAGCTTTGATGATGATGACGGAAATGGTTGCCATTTGATAACAACAACCGAAAGCATTTCTTTGGGGGCTTTCGGAACTAACTGCAACCAAACCAGGGGGGAGAAAGGGAGTGGGGGGAATGGGGGGGTTTAGGGTATGTCTGTATATTGATTGGCTTTCGTTTGACGTCCGCTTCGCTTTGCGTCGCCTCGCATTTGCTTTGCTTTGCTTATGGTTGTTTTTTTTTCTTGCGTTTTTCTTTCGGTCTCGGTTTTGGTTTCGGTTTTAGTTTCAGTTAATCTTGACCCGACGGCACAAAACGTGACCGAGCGAGACGGCAGCAGCAGTGAAGCGCACAAGTGACACGAGTCGAGGCCCATTGACGTTAAACGTTAAACGTTAAAAGGAAGCACGACGACGCGACACACAAAATTTGAATAATTCAATTACTTTTCTTTCTCATTAGGCTTTCATTGTCTGTCTGTCTGCCTTTCCCTTCCACCTGCCCCTCTCTCCCCCCTGTCCCATAGACTATTTATAACTTCAGTTATGTAACAAAGTCAAAACTCGAAAAAAAAAATAAAACAAATTAAAGCAGATAACAGCTATAGAATGATTTGAAATAATTATTTAGCACTGCGCTAAAAATGAATTCGTCCAATTTAATTGCAGGCTCATTAAAACAGCAGAACAACAACAACTGCTATAGAATTAGAAAGTTTGCGCTAAATATCAAATTGTCAGCTATTATATATGATGTGTGGATTGACTTCGACGCCCTAGAAGCCTCTCGACATTCGATGGCGAACTCAATTGCTGTCGCATTTGTTTAAATATTATTAAACATGATTATTTGAATGTGCCCATAAACTCAATGCGCAAGTGGCACATCTAGTTCTATATTTGTATGCGCAACACGGCACACGCAACATGCGGCGAGCAATATGAGAGTACATTACCAACAACAACAAAAAACAGCTGCACTCGTGGCGGACCAAATATCTCTAGTGAGCAGAAGCGTGTATTTACCTAAAACGAAAACGAATCAAAATATGTGTGTTAGTCAAGTGCCAGATTTGAGTTGGTTAAAGAGTGAAGCAGACGTTGCTAAATATTTCAGTTGCATTCTTGTAGTTCACCATTTCCTTCAATTTCTTTTAAAATTTGCCAAAAGTTTTCACACAAATTTCACTCTTAATGCCAGTTCATATAAAGTAACATTTTAATTATAAGTATAAGTATAAGTAAATATACGCACAACTTTCTTTGTTTCTAGCTAAACTATTTTATCCCAATTGATCTTGGTGGAGTATAACTAAAGATACTGACAACTTTCTTTGTTCCTAAGCTAAACTATTTTATTCAAAGTGTATTCTAAGCGTAGCTAAGCAAAGAGTAGAAACATAGAAACTTTTGCTTTCAATGCAAATGTCAAAAGCCTGAACATGAAATTCAAATTCAAAGCAAGTCGCTGCCTTAACTGTTTATATAACAGAATGATCATCACACACATTCGATACTATGTGTGTTTGCTCTTATGCTTGTGGTTCTCGCTTCTCGAATGCGTTTTTAGCATTTAGCGACATCGACAATAGCGAACATGATTATAAGAGTATATCTGTCTGGTGTAGAAACTTCGGGTGTCTAATCAAATCTGTCCACAGTGCGCGAATGTTGAAACAGCTGTCTGCTGTTTATTATTTGCCTATTTGCCCCATCATAATTAGCATTTATCATTTCAATTTGCGAATTTTGTGCCAAAGAACAGCTGTTGGCGAAGCTTCAGTTTGGGGCAAAAGAAAGGAAAGGAAAACAAAAGCAAAAAATATAGCGTAAACAATCTGGTTAATGGCGAAATATAATTGTGTATGCGGAGTACATTACGTTGATTAGTTTGCCTAGCAAACAACTTGCGCTTATCACGATCAGCAGTCATCATGATACCTATTTTTTTTCGCTTAAAGTCTAAAGGGGGAGGAGAGGAGTCGATATTATTTTTTGTGCTGCTTACAAACTGTATCCACATATGCATTGGCGAAAGAGAACGAGTAAAAACACACTTGCGGATCATGATTACCCGTCGACAGACTGCCGACGTTCTAGGCTAGGTTGCGCCAGGCAGATGTGTTCTCAGGAAGCAATTGATAGCGCACAGCACAGCACAGTTTGTGGCACGAAATCATTTGTCAATTTTAATTACAATTCCCATGACAGCAAACAAACACAACACAGCAGCACTCAAAACTCGCATTCTCAAGGGGCAAATGCGACCAAAATCAAACTAACAAATAACAAGAACTAAACTAGACGACTACAAGTTACACTTCTGTTGTTGTGCTTAAATTTAGTGCAGAAGTTGAAAGCCTATTTAATTAATTGCAAAAAAAAAAAAAAAACGATTCAATCTAAGGCCAACAGGGCGTGTACTTAACATGTGTTAAATATCAGTTAAATATCCACATATTTGCATAAACTTGAAAGTTTTAAACATGCGAGGCCAACGGGCGTATACTTAATATGAAATTGATATTAAAATTAAGCAATTAAGTCAATTGATTTGCAATGCCTTTGCGTTTACACAAATTCAGCAGTGATTACTATCTGAAATGTAACGTATACTTAATATGCTGCAACGTATACGTAATGTAAGCTACTATCAATTGATTTTCATCAAAAAAAGAAGAGGGTACTCTTTTATTGAGTGAGCATTTAATGTATTTAGCAAACATAACGTTGTCTTTTTTTGCTTTTTGCCGTTCGCAAGCTGAGCTAAGCTGAGCGAGATTCCAAGGTCTGTTGGCGTAATCAAAACGTAACGCATAATATAAACGCTTTTAATTGATTTCAATAGCAGAATTATTATTAAGCCCCACAATAAAGCACAATCTGCAGCAGATACAAATGTATCTTTTAGCTGATCATTGTTACACAGATACATTTACTTCTAGCTGTAATTACAAGTTGTATTGCATGATTTTGCGTCAAGTCACGCTAAACAAAATGAAAAAAATAAGCTGAAACAATGAGAAACAAACGTGGCATCTATTTCAACACTGAATAGAATAACACAGAACGGAACTGAACTGAAATGAACCGAACAGCACAACGAAATAATATCAATACCAGTAGACAATTAAAGTTGAAGCACACAACAGAGACAAAAAAAATAAATAAATAAAACAGACGACGGGCGAGCAAAACAAATAAATAAATAGTTAAAAGTTTTTGGCAATATAAATACTTAATTGAATTTAGTTGATACGCAAATGGATTAACTTCAAATTCGCAATAAAAAATAAAGTAGCCAGAGAGCCAAGCACGTGTCGACAGAATCTATTTTTAACGCTACTCAAAAGTAGATACAAATCGTTGCAAAGATACTTTTCGCCAAGCTCAAGCAGAACCTTTTGATGTGGCGCCTTTCTGTCGACAGCGCAACAGGCGGACAACGACAATCAAAAAGAAAAAGAAGGAGGAAATAGATATATATATATCGCATATACTGTATATATAATAAAAACCTTTTACACGCTTGGGTCGAGAGCGAGAGGGAGACACGTATATTTATAGTTGCCTTAGGATTTTGTAAAGCTAAATAAAAACCTTTTGATGTGGCGTCGCGTTGTTTTGCGGCTTGCCAAGTAAAAAAGGAAGAAGGATAAAAGCCAAGTGCTCCTTAGCACTTTAAACACAAATGCATAATAATCTGCATAGCGATAGAGAGAAAGACACTCAAAGGATTAAACTGCAAGTCGGTCAACTACACGAGATGTGTAAACCATTTGAGCTCAACAACATTTCGGGTTTCGTAAACTCTCTTGTAAGAATATATAAATAAATGTTTCGACTGTTTGCTATTGTTGGAGCTTTCGCGCTGCGTTCCGAATAAAGTGGAATGCTAGTTCAGCTTTAAAGACTGTCAGCTGTATTGGCAAAACATCGGAGAAAGAACGCAGTTGTGTCAACAAATTGTGATCGAGTCGTTGCGAGTGTGTTCTAGATTCAGTTATAAATGCGATGATGTATATACATTAATATAGAAATAAACAAGCATTTATTACGCTTGTCATGTTTTATGGTCAGGTGTTTTGGGTCTTGCTTTGCTCGTATAGATTTCGTTTGCCCAGATCAGAGCAGCGCAAGATGGAAAAGCAGATAATGCGTCGAATCAATCTAAAGTTTAATGCTATAGATACTTGTATTTATTTAAAGGCAGAGAATGAAACAAATTTAAGATCGTTTCATTTGATTTTTCACCTAAGTTGAAACTGTTTCTATTATAACTCGACTAGCTTCGAGTTGTTTGCATAATTTTGCACTTTGAGGTGCTGGAATTTCGTCTGAATGCGAATGCGTCAGCTACACACACTCTGAGTGACACTGACGATTGCAATTTCATTTCCTACACATAAGCAGCTCTCGCAGAGCTACGATCTATAATTGAGCTGCCCACGCGATGCGCTGTTTGGGATGTTCTTTGGTATGTGGCAGCGATCTCTGTGCGATCTATAAATATATGCCAGAGAATACAGTTGGCGGCTATTAATAAGCAGACACATGCCGAAGCGAGTCGAGGCGCAACAGGTGACTAATGCCACAAGATCTGGGGATTGCCGCTTGCCACACACAACACACGTGTCGCTGCTATTCGTTGTCGTTGCATCTGTGGCTGTGGCTGTGGCTGTAGCTGTTGCTGTATCTGTATCTGTGCAAAAGTATCTTTGTGTGTGCATTCGGTTTGATTTATGTTCGCTAAGTGCCTTTGAAATTGTGTTAAGTGGTTTCTCAGAGATCTGTTTAGGAGGTCTTTTACTTTTTACTGTTTACTTTTTACTTTTTACTTTTGACGCTGAAATTGTGCCATCTTTTTGTGCGAATTATTTATTGTAAAGCGTTGCGCGATCTTAAATAAATTGTTTAAATTTCATTTTTTGTGCGCTTCTTTCTTTCTTGCTGTCTTTCTTCTCTCTGCCTTGCATTCGACTTGTCAGCGCAAACGTCAAGACGCGTCGCGAGTTTAATGCACTCGACGGAGAGCGACACAGTAATAGAGAGCGAGAGGGAGATGCAGATAGACAGCAACAGCTTTTAAATACATTTGCTGGCGCAAACAATTTTCTTAAAACAAATACGAGGACTCTGAAATCTGTTGGTTGTGCTTATCGTCATCAATCAAGCAGCGAGCAGAGCTGCGCTTTAATCTCACGTCGCACGTGCGCAGTTTTTGAGCGAGACACGTTCAATGGCCCCCACACAAATCGTCGAATTATAGTGCATACTACGCACCCCTAAAAACTACATGCTCTCTCTCTCTCTCTAGACTTTTTTCATTCACATTTCTAATCAGTCGACGCCGCGAGTCGGGTCAAAATGCCAGGCGAGACCTTTTGTGGTGGACGTGAAAGACGTGCCTGAGTTTTCTGATTCGAGTACGACTTGAATGAACCGCATTATAATTCGATTTGTATACCCACTAAGCGCCACAAGCTTGCAGCATGGGGTATGTTCATGAAAACTACAAACTTCTTCACGAGTTTAGAATTGTCAAATCTGTCACACAGTGTTAAGGCCATAATTTTTTTTTTGTGTACGCTTACCTCACAACTTGATGGCGTTTTCTCTCAGGTAATAAGGTATCTGAGAGTTGTGCGCACGCGGCGCTTTCCTATTTGTTTTAATTTATTATCATAATTGCAACAAGACAGCAACACAGCGCTATTTGTATTTGTAACTGCGAATGTTGTAACTTTTTCACTTTCTTCAACGTGCCAACGATCGGCTACGTGCCATTATAATTTTTTGGCTATGGCCATCAAATTGTAACAACGATCGTTACGCAATCGCCAGACGACAACGACGACGACAGCAAGTGCATCTAATTATATTACGATTTCCCATTTACTATCGCCAGCAAATACGTAACAAACCAAAACAAAGTTTGAAGCGTGAAGCGATGATACAACGAGAACAACACTCAAGTTTCTATTAAATGACTAGAAAATAAAAAGTAGAAAGATGTGGTGATAAAAGCGTGAAATCACTTCTATTGATTGCGACAATTCGGTTAGATTAGCCCACGGTCCCACAGCAGACTCTGCAGCCATAAATTACGCTCAACTATTGTTCCACATTGAGTGAGTTAAGTTGATGATGTGCTGCTTGATTAAATGATAGTTTAGTTTAGCCGATTAAATTGCTTGGCAACAGCCAACGTTGGAGACGGCAGCGAAGTTTGCTCTATTTGCAGCATCTGATACATATAAGTAGATATATATATATGTATATATACTTTTTTTTTTGGAATTTGCTTTGGCATATCGCTCAAATCTTGACCATAATGTCAACTACTAATGGCTTGCAAACTTGCAAAAAAGACACTCCAACCAATTAACATAAATCAGATTTGAAATGTGCGCTGAATTCGCCTGAAGTTGCTTCCGTTTGAAGAAGTTTGTGTTTATAATTAGAAGACAACAAAACGACAGCATAAAAGAAAGAATCGAAATCGAAATTGAAACAAATTTAAAGAAGACAAACAGAAACAGAAACAGAAAAAAAAACTAACAAAAGAAGCGGAGCAGATAAACAACAACTGCGGCTTCAACAGCACTCGAGACAAGAGCGCGGCTGATTACGTAATGCTGTCGAACGCAAAACAACAAATAAATAAATAAAAAATAAACAAATCAAAATCAAACAACAAATAAGCGAAGAAGCCACAAATTTGCGCATTCTGAAGTGTAACAAAGTGATGTTGATGAAGCTGCTGCGCTTCCATTCAATTTGATTCGATTCGATTCGAGTTGACTTGCGTCAAGTTGAAGCAATTTCCCTAAGTTTTCGATAGATTTTTGTCCACTCGACGATTCGCCAAAATTGCTGCCCATTAACTGGACCGAGTGCTGCTCAACAAATACTATAATAGATAATTATTTGTGTGGGCTGCCGACAATTTTGTTTTTGCTGACTGTCTAATCTGCTTAGCGGCGATTATAAATAGAAATACGAATTCAAATATAGTTCTGCGGCTTGAGAAGACAGCTGAGCTGCAGATGAAGTAGAAAGGTCCGCGTTTGCGTATACGCAACATTATAACGCATACGCCAGGTGCGCCAAACACATTACATAATTCGCATCAGAATGTCGAAGCTAAAGTTTCTGCCTGCCCCATGTTGCACGCTGGCGTGTTCTTCTCTGTGCTGCCAACACACACAACCAAAAAACAAAAAGTGAGAGAGTTCATTCAACGCTTCTTCGTCGTCGTCGGCTTTTGGCTTCGTTTTCGTTTTCGATTACGGTTTCGGTTTCGTTGCGCTTTACTTGGTCTGTGTGTCAGTGGCACGACGACATTCTACACACACAAATGCAACAGGCAGCAGGCAGCAGCAACAACTGCGCTTCGTTTTGCTTGCCACACAAAGTGAAAGGAGATTTTTTTTAGGTTGTATCTCAAACATTTCGATTTTGTGTTTTATTCAATACATTTTTGTTCATTATTTCTTTATTATTATTATTATTATGATTATTTATTGCTGGCTGGCAAATAATTGGCATTAAATGCAAGCAAGGCGCGAGTTGAAAACGTTGTTAAGGCGCAACTTCCTTGAGATGACGACCGAAAAACGTGGCTTGGCCAATTTGAGGGCGAGTTTTTTTTATTTTCAATGTTGTTGGGTGAAAGGCACAAAATTAAAACAGAAAAAACCGAAATAAATTTAATGAAAACTCCCTCGCAGCACTCATTAAAAAACCGATCGATTTTACTGAGCGACAGAGGCGGAGAGAGAAAGAGAGAGAGAGAGAGAGAGAGAGGGAAGGAGAGAAAGAGGGAGTTGAGTTGGCAATATATCGTGATGATGATGATGCACATGCAAAAAGCATGTTGAACCTTTGCGATAACGGCTGGTGAAAATTACTGTCCACAACAGCAGCAGCAGCAACGAAAACAAACAGCAACAACAACAACACGAGTTGCAGCAATAAACGAACAGCGCTTTTCACTTAGCAAACAAACAAACAAATAACAACAATAATAATGCAAGCAATGCCCAACCCAAAAGCAACTCTAAAACCCAGCCACAAAAGTCGCTGCTGCAGTTGCAGTTGTTGTGGCAACAATTGAATGCCTCTTGACAAGCAGCAGAAAAACCAAAACTATGAGCATGCCTCAAGTATGTGTGTGTGTGTGTGTGTGTGTTACAATGCCCCCAAGTCATGCACATGCACATGCACATGCCAAACCATTGCGCCACAATCAAAAGCAAAGCCAAAAGCAAAAACAAAAGCCAACAGCAACAAGCAAAAGCAACCGCAGCTTCAACCACCTGAATTGCCACAACAAACGGCAAACGGCAAAAGGCAAAAAGGCAGTTGCAACAATAGCTCGTGAGATTCCAGAGACTTTGTGGCATTTGCTGTGCAGAGCGAGAGCAGCACTTGTGCGGCGATCAAAGTCTCGATATCGCCAAACGACACCCGATATACTTGGCTAGAATTTTGAATTTGCCGCCGTCTAGACAAGCACGACGCTTGCTTTTAGCCCGATCTGCAATCGAGAAGAGACTGCTGCTGCTGTTGTTGCCAATTAAAATGGTTAGACACTCGCCTCTGCGCCAGCGATGAGAGATCGTTAATGCATCCATTACTAGCTGACACTGAAGACGCTCTTCGCGTGGCAGCAGCGGCGGCATTTGCATTGGCGACTCTTTGTTGTTTTACGGCGTGAAAGTGAAATCTTTGAAAACGCGCTTTTCCCCGTTCCCTGGCCACACAAAATGCAATGTAATACAGTCGTAAAAACCAACAGACAGACAGACGGCGATGGAGAGAGGAGCAGACAAACTGTTTGTGGTCATCAAAGCGGCTTCGAAAATATTTACAAATATTTAAAAAGTTGCTCGACGCGCGATTTTGTGTACTTACAAGTGCAATTGAATAACAGTCGAATGATTCAAGAGCTGCAAGCAAGTGATTCAACAGCGAATTGGCTTACCTGCAAATAGAAAAAAAGTGCGAGGGAAACGCAAAGAATCAATAAACAGTGGCACATCAAACGCAAATCAAATGCAAGACGTAAATTAAAACTAAAATACTTGGTAAGTTCAAATTTATCTCAAATGTGGGTGAGCATAAAGAAAAACTTAATCTTAAAGAACTCCCGCAAGAAGTCGAGACTTCTTCTCGGCGTACACAGATTTTGATGAGCTCATTTCAAGCTAAATATAAATATACCCTGTAAACGACATCAGCAGAGTGGCGTCACAAGTATGGCCACCAAATCGTGATCGTCGTCACTCGCGTCATGTAAAAGCCAAATGAGCCAAAAGAATTTCAGTTTCGAGCGAACAAAAAAGCAAAACAAGTGTGGAAAATTAAAATAAAATTTATTTACGCGCACACAACTTAAATGTGAAATGCTTTTTAAAAATACACACAACAACAATAATAATAATAATAAGATCAATAAGAGAGCAGCCACAATGCGTTGCGATTAAAATAAGCATCTTGAGCGCTTGACAACAGTTCAAAAATTGAACGACGGCGTGAATTCTGAATTCTCAATTCTGAATTTTGTGTGGCAAAAAGTGGGGAAAGATGTAAGAAAACAACAACAGCAACAACAACAACAACAACGCACACAAAATTTAATATGAATTCGCGAAATTTGTTGATGCTCAAGGCGAACGGGCAGCAACAACAAATAAAAAGTTGTTTTAAATTAATTTTGATTTTGTTTTCATACGTCAAAAAAACGCAAAAAAAAAAACACACACAAATAAAAAAGGCGAAGAGCAGATATCTGTCGCATTTTATATGGTCTTTATTTTGTTATTTTTATATGTGTGTGTTTTATTGTATTTATTTTAGATTCTTGTTTTGGGCATCAATTCGGCTGTGTTTTGGGACACAACTTGTTGCTGCCGCTGCTGCTGCTCTACTCTAGTTAAGTGAACAATTGTGCATACTCTGCCTCCCAATTCTTTCTTATGTTGTTCCATCTCTTTTCTTCTTCTTCTTTTTTTAATGGGCTCTATTTGCACAGCTGCCGCAGCTGTTTCCGTGGCTCATTTACGAGTTCGTCGCAACTATAAATGGAGCAGCTATAGTACAAAGACAAACCCAAAAAAAATAATAAAAAAAACAGTTGTATAGTTTCAGTCTCGTCCGTGGATGGATATGGCAATATCTGTTATTGTATTTTTAATATATTGTGTTGACACAATTTTTTGTTATATGTTGTTGTTTTTGTAGTACATTATTTGCTCAGCATTTCCCAAAAATAACAGAGTTACAAAGCTGGGTGGCTGGCTAAACATTAACCCTGCCCGTTTAGCCTGCAGCAGATACAGATACAAATGTATCTGCTAGATACTCTGCTCTCGACTTAGCCTCGTGCTAAAGCGTCTTTGGCCGACTATTTTTCTGCGTCTACTCGCTACTTGTTTGCGTTTGTCTTAATTAAATTAGCATTTGCTTCTCATTGTGCTCTTGTCCTTAACTGCCGCATTGGCTTCTGCTTCCTTCTCTGCTTCTGTATTTTCTGCATGCAAAAGCCAAAAAAAATAAGAAACTAAAAGCAAACTACACGAGTACACAACACAACAGAAAACACAAAAAAACTGCGCCCATTTTTAATTAGAACGCAACAATGCAAATTTGCTGACTCGTCGACTGCTCGGCTATATAATGTAATCAAAGTCAAATCGCGCTACATATGTTAATGCCACAGCCCAATGCATTCAGCTGACAACACTGTCTCTCTGTGTGTGTGTATCTATGTATCTACGAGTTTAGCTCACAGCTATTTAGCTATTTAGCTATTTAGTTTGTGCATGAAATACCCGACGGACAACGCACTTGGCGACCTTCGCCGTGTACGCCGCGGCACACACACACAGCTCAAGGTTTACAATCAATAACAACAACACTGACGACGACGCCGTCGATGTCAACAGTAGTCAACAACAATAAGATAAAAGCGCATTAACTAGAGCAAAAGCTGCATTGATATGCAGCTTACAAACCAAACAAAATAACAAAAACAAAACCCAACTCAAAGCGCCCCTTATGGGCGCTCTTGTGGGCGTGGCAAACACACCAAATTTGGGCGACTCTCAAGCTCGAGATTGAAGCAAATATTTATTTTTAATTTGCCAATTAACTTCATTAACATTTCGGACTGCATTTCCTTATGAAGAAAGGCTTCTGTTTCGATTGTCTCAACAGGTTGCCCAACTGAAGTCGCTGCCACAAGTTGCAACCGCATTGTTTGCTTTCGTATTGGTGGCCAAAAGACAAGAAACAGAAACAGAAACAGAAAAAAAAAAACAAAAAACTTAATTGCATATTGCCACAAACAGAAAAAAGCAAAAAGCAGTCTGCGTGCGGTGTGATTTAGTACTCGTAATTTTCATTTTGGGCTTCGTGACTTGTAAATCGCAGCCAGACAACAACAACAACTAAAACTCAACGCTCAACGCAATCCCAAAAACAAAAACAAAGTGCCCACTTTAATGGCTCAAAAACTCAACTGGCAGATATGCAGCTATGTCTTTTGTATCTTGCTGCGTGTTAATAGTTCTGCACAGCCTCTGTCTCCCCGTCTCTGTCTCTATTGCTGTCCCAGTCCGGCTTGAAAACTCCTTTGCCACATTTATCTGTTATGCAAGATCTATTATATATTATTATTACGAGCTCAGTGCATACACCTCGTAAATTGCTTTAATTTACATACGAAATTTTCGTGTATTTATCAACGCGTTCCACATTCTTCTGTTTCTGTTGCTGCTGCCTCTTCTTCTTCTGCGTACCTCCCCCATAGAGCGTATAAATTTACATGCGATTTCGCTGAATGAGTTTCCCCATTTGCACATTTGCCCGTCTCAGAGTTATCAGCTAATTTGGCACAATTACTTATCAAGCAAATGCAAATTCAATTTTCTGCCACGAATTTGTCACCCAAGACCCAAATTATATTCGCTGCAAGACTGTGCTGATAATATTATGGAAATATATATTTATAGACAGTCAGAAAAACAATAGCAACAGTTGTGCAGTTGAGTCAATAATATCAGTTATGTCAACTGCTGTCTAGTCTGGCAAAAACTCATAAACATAAACCAGCAAACGACTAGAAATTTGGCAAAACAACATAGTTTAGTTCTATATGTTTTATGTGGAACAGCAATATAGTTGAAGTTCTATATGTTTTATGTGGCAAAAGCAACAGCATATAAATACTATTAACAAAAATGCCAAGAAGATCACGTATTGTGGCCGTTAACGTTATCAATATCCTGATCTGAAGCACGCTTACACCCACAGCAATATAACATGCATATACATATATATATATATATATATATGTGTGTATATATTCTCTACCTGCTGCTTGCGTTATGTCTTCAATTCCATGCTGAATGATAAAACAATGCGTAGGCCATTTACCTATCGCAGCCACAAGGCCCCGAGGCAAGAGAGCCAAGATTATTTATTTCTGCCGTGTGCCGGCTAACTCTTAAATGGGGTCAGAAGCCAACAAACATCGTAACGGAGCGTGTGGCACAATCCCGAACGACGGACAGCAAGACACATTCATCAAAGTATTTAAACTTCAGGTAGAAGCCAGCGCCGCTGTTGTCGATTGGCTAATTTTGAAATGCGGGTTATTAACCTCTCCCAAAAGAAGCCAAACGAATAATCAGCAACGACAACGACAACGACAACAACAACCATTTAGACAATAGCCAGATCACATATTAATCGATCAAACTATAAGATACGAGTTGGATTTGCATTACAACTGCACTCGAAAACATCTGTTAGTTCGTCGGGCGTCTGATGTCTGGCGGGGCGTTTCATAAGAGCTCCAATGTGTACATATATAAAGTATTTACCATCTATATTGTAGTTTGCATGTTTGCAAGACGTTCGCTCCAAATAAAACTTGTCGTTTGTTTGCCGTTTTGTAATTTGTAACTTGTGGCAACGACACAATGAATAAACACTAGGCGACAATCGATATTATCAATTGATAAAAAAAAAAACAAAAACAAAAAGACAATATATTTGAACGACAACAAGAACAACAAGGCAAGAACACAATTGAACAATAAAGCACGAGCATCAACTTGTTTGCATCATCAGTCTGCTCCAGTCGACGATAATGTAAGCGAGTGATCAAACAATCCAACTATGATATAATGCAGTTGCAAATTAGTTGCGAAATCTGTTATATAGATCGAGTAGTAGATGATTCACAATTACTTTATATTTTCATTGCATATACAAAAATTAAAGTATATCTTTGGTTTATTTTAAATAAATACACTGCTTCTAATGCTCTTTAATCTAATGACTAGTTTATTTTAGATAAAATCTTTTTTATTTAATAAAATAGAACAGTCTTCTAAACTAATTAATGTCCAACAAAAATTTCATCTGATTCAAGATGAAACTCGAGCATTGTAAACAGCTTGAAGTATAGCAAATATTTAACAAAGTCGCAGTCTTCTAAAACCAACCCAGGTTTGCGTTTTTTTGTTTTTGCCATATTCGAAGCTGCTAGCTTAGATGCTAGCTCAATTTGGCAGATGAAAATATATATAGCGAATGTAGTTCAGATGCAAATCTATAGATATAGATATAGATATAGATATTGACTTATGTGAATTGTGAATCGCGGACACTATTTGATAGGTCAATTGAGCTACGCGTTTGGCAACGTGCGTTGACTGCACAACGAGACAAAACAACAGACAGACAGAAAGACGAAAGATAGGTGCAACTATTGTGCCAAGTGTTATGCATATAGATACAGTTATACATATGTATATATATATATCGACTCGGACATAGAGAGCGTCGTCGCTGTAATGTAATGTAATGTAATTAGTGAGGGTTTGTGGCAGCGTCAAAATGTAATTTGCGCTCGAGAAATGCGATGAGCCTCTGGCTGGGTCTGTGCCTCACACGTGACCCAACAACGTCTGCTCCCCCTCTCTATATGTATATAGCATATATACTGCTGTCTGTCTGTCTGTTTGTTTGCCCAAAATGCAAAAACTGACCAAGTCATTAGGTTTCACTGCGCGGCACGTTAATGAACCCGGATATACTACGCATATAGTAGACGTCTGCGGATATAATATACATATATACATATATACATATATGCATATATACATATATACATATATACATATATACATATATACATATATACATATATACATATATACATATATACATATATACATATGTATATCGGTATATAAGTATGCACACACAGGAGTGTATAGGAATTAAGCATGTACATTTATTTGTGCCACGCATTTTGCATGGCAGCCAAATGGAATTTCAATTTCATACACAGCCCGAAAATTGCAAATATTTGAAGTATGCATTTTATCTATGGCACTTTTCTTTATTTCTAACTTTTACGATTTTTACACATTACTTCTATTACCACAATGGAATGTTACGATATCTATGCTTGAATCTTGTAAGCACAAAAATTCTCAACTCAAATTTTGTTCGCCTTTTTATCTTGTATCAGCAATTTTCGCTCGGTGTACTTTTGTTTATTGAATCGAAATTGAAATTGAAATTGAATTTCAATTCAATTGTCTTGCCCACTATCATCAGTGTAGTTGTCGTTGATGCTTTCGCAACTACGTTTTTATTTTTTAATTGTTAGAAGAGAACGAATTCTTGGCATTTAATGAGGCACAACCGATAGAAGAAATACCATAAACGCACTTCAAGCCACATAAAAGAATAAATAAATTTGTGAAAACGCAACAAGCAACCAAAAAAAAAAAGAAAATAGCAAAAAAAAAAAATGGCCGTAAAAACAGCAAAAACATTTTTAACGAGCGACTTTTCAGCGCCATATGCTACAATTGGCAAATGGCTTTGTGTGTATGTGTGAGCGTAAGAGTGTGTGGATGGAAGTGTGGGTGTGGCTGCCACTGTTTGGGGGTTTAGATGGGCCGTATCGTGGGCGTGACATTTACCTTAGCATTGTACCCTGTTGCCGCTGCTGTCGATGATGCAGCTGCTTTGGCTGTTTTGACTGCTTTGGCTGATTTTGCTGATTTTGCTGCTGCTGCTGATGTTGTTGGTGCTGCTGCTGCTGCTGCTGCTGCTGAGGATGCTGATGATGTTGTAGCAGTCGTTGCCGCTGCTGTTGTCAATGATGATGGTGATGGTGATGATGATGATGTTGATGCTGATGACGATTCGAGCCAATTTTCCGGTTTCATATGAATGCTGTTGTGGGCGGCAGGATCCGCACAAATTGTTGCACTGCAGAGAGATGTTCGGGACCCACAGAGAGGCAGGAGAGAGAGAGTTGCGCGAGAGTGCACTTCAATGTTAAGGCGCCCTCAAGGTGGGGTTGGGCCAGCGCAGCTGTGACAACTTTTCAATTGCACTTCTTGCACTCACGAAAGCTTCCTCTCGACGTCTACTTGAATTACTGTTGTTACGCTTATTTCTTTCTTTTTCGCTGCTTGTGTTGTGTTTGTTTGTCACTGAATTGTTTTTGCACTGCACACCACCACGCGTATCACACAAAAAAGACGCAAAAGACGCGAAAAGACACGAAAATGCATCTACTGCTTTCACTTCTTCTCAATTACTTTTACTTCTCGTTTGGCACACTCACACAAAGACACACACACACACACAGAGAGACACACACAACAGCAGCTGCACGTCACAGTACGAGGTAGAAGAAGAATGGCCTCTGGCGGCTTAACATATGTTAGGAAGCTTCAGGTTGAAGTTGTTGTTGTTGTCGCAAATTTGCTGAATGCTGCAAACATATGTTTGAATGCCTTGGCACGTACACGCACAGCTCTTCACAGTCCGGGGGGTCGTCCTCTGTCCGTCGTCGTCGTGACGAAAGCTGGCGAGCACAGAAAAAAATACAGGTGCCAGGAGAGCTGGAGTGTGAGAGAGCAGAAGTGATTGGCAAAGCTGACTGCTATGTGTACGCAGAGAATGTTCTCGACTTTTTGTTTTTGATTGTTGCTTATTATTTTTGAGCGTTGTTGATTGCCTGCCTTTTGATTGCTGGGGCCTCTGTGTGTGATTACTTCATATTTTTTTGCACAAAATTTCGCTTATATTTCTGTTGGTTTATCGATATCGATATCTACTGCGTGTCTCTTGTCTACAACAAGTACAACATATGTATGTGTGCGTTGTATGCAAGTATACAACGACGTAGTATATGCGTGTAAATTTCTCACTCTGTGTTTTTGTGTTCGTTCGGTGTAGTGTATTTTTGATAATTATTATTTATTTGGTATTTGTTGGTTTTTTTCTTTTTCTTTTTGTGCGGCTCCGCTGTGGGCTTGTTGGGGCTTTCGTGCGCGGTCACTCTCGTTGAACGACTGAATTCAACGGCAATCGTTGGTGGCATGAAACTTGACTACGCGGCCGCAAGCAAACAGCAATTGAGTGAAAATAACGCAGCAACTGGCGCAACGGCAACAGCAACAGCAACAGCAACGGCTGCCGCAGCAACAGCAAAGCTCTCAAAAAAGCACAAGCGACTCCAAATTGAGTGAAAAGCACAACGAAAACTAAAAAACCAACAACAACAAAATAAAACAGAAAATAGCAGAAAAAAAACTTGTCAAGCATTACAGTTGCTGCTGCTGCTGCTGCTGCTATAGCCGTTGCTGCTGATCCCATTCGAAAGTTTAATTATATTTGCGCCACCGACACTAGTTGCTATGCTGATGATGTTGTTGTTGTTGTTTTTGTTAATGTTATTGTTGCTTTTCAGATTTTCGAAACCGGCAGACGCTAGCAGCAACAGCAGCAGCGACGCAAGCAGAGCTAACGGCAGCAACAGCAGCAGCGCCGCGTCGATGATCAGCGAAAGAAGCAACAAATTGTACGCGCTCATTGTTATGGGGCTGCTCTCGGTCTCCATGTACGTGTGTGTGCGTTGGTATTGGTGCGTTTGGCGATTTGGCTAGGCGGCAGCAGAATTACGTCAGAAATGCTCGCACTCGCACACACACACACACAAGCACACTTGCGTACATACAAGTAGGCGACAGGCCGCACAGACTGCAAAGCTTTTGCACTAAAAGTTTTCTTGTACGAATTTCGTGCGCCGTTCTTTTTTTCAATTCATGCGCGAAACAAACACACAACAGCCCCCACACACTCACACACACACACGCACACAAAAGTATACATGGCAAAAAGCTGCACCGGCGGCATAAAAAAAACCAAGCGAAAACAAAAATTAAATTAATTAGAAATAAATATTGTGCTCACATACACACACCACACACACAATTTGATAGGCATGTGTGCGTAATTAATGCAATTCACTTTTAAAGCGTATTTAAACAAACAACAACAAACTGAACGAAAAGCTAAGCGCCCCATACAAAAGCAACTGTAAAAATTGCCAATTGAAAGCATTTGATGATTTTTCTTTCTATTTCTTTTTTCATTTTTTTGTCGCCAGCACATTCAATTGGTAAGTAAACATTTCGTAGATTGAAAATTGTTGTGGCTACTGCTGCTGTTGTTATTTTTGGCATAGATTGCATTAAATGAACTATTTTTATTTGTTTTCAGAGATGCAAAAATGTTTTAATTTATACTTTTACGAAAATCTCTTAAATTAATGTAAACATATCGCACACCGGTGTAAAACCTGAGTAAATACTTGAAACTGATTTCAAATTTAAACGTGTAAAGAGACCTCCTACAATAATAGATTATTCTTTAAATTTTAATCGTGACATTAACAAACTGTCAGCATTACTTGCGTTTATTTTGCAAACGATGCCATGTAATTCACTATAATTAAATCCAAAAATTATTAAATGCTTTTGAGGCCAATGACTACAATCGAAAAGTCAAAGTCAATGGCATCAGAATATTTTACAACACAATAAATACATTTTTTTGAACAAATAACTGAAAATCGTTTGGCCGAAGAAACCAATTTCGCAATTATCGTGTGCGTTCAATGGTTAAAATTGATTGGTAATGATTGATTGCACTGACTAAATACGGATTGTTTCGATCCATCGAAATGAATGAAATAATCTACGATTAGATTTTTCAAAAGAAATTATGTTTAACATGTTACTTGGAATCGATTATAAAAATAAAATAAAATTAAGTTTGGCAATTCGATGGAGCAGAAATAATTTATTACTGACTGATATTTTAATTTGCATTAACGATGTTCCATCAAAATATGTTTGCTATGCCCAAAATAATTAGTTTATGCAAATTGTATAATGCTGCCATGTAAGTTCAATATTTGAGAGTGCAAAAGATAAGAGTGCACTGAACCCAATTACAATCTATTACGAGCATTTACTTTCAGGTATTATATTTCAATTGCAGATGTTGTTCGTCGCTTCTGCTGCTGCTGCTGCTGCTGTTGGTGTTGCAGTGGCTTTTGTGTTTGCTTATTTTTCTGTTATCAGCAGCGCACAATAAAATAGAATGGAAAGAATAAAATTGTATAATAAAATAAGAAGAGAAAACAAGCAAACAGGATGCATTTTCAGTTATATTTATGAGGTGGGGGAGCTGCCCCAGCTCCGGCTGCTTATCGAAGTTTGTTGAACGTCGCCCTTGACAACCAATCTAAGTATTGTTGTTCTTGCTTGTTGCTTACACATTGTTGAAACGGACTGCAGCTCTTGTTACTACTTGGGGGTGCTCTGCTAATTGCAATTAGGCCACCTGGTGACGTCGACCGACGACGTTGCATTGACACGACACGTGCCTAAGCGATAAAGCCAGAAGATACTGCTCGTCGAGCGCAAGAATAAGAGAAACGCAAATAGAAACAGAAGTGCAGCAATGTGAACAAACAAAACTTGAGATGGTTGGATGAAGAGGGTGACAACAACAAGAGAGAGGCGACCAAGCACTGTGAATACCTTATTTACGACCTCAACGAAATTGCTGTACCACCATTTAACTCTTAAGTGCAATGAAGTCATTTTTAAACGGCTTTAAATTAATCAAAGATATGAAAAATAAGCGAACATTTTAAATCATTAAAATGCTAAATCGGAAATACATTTTTTAAATACAATAAATTACAATCTTCGTGGTAGAAAACTTGCAATTACAATTACACAAATACTTGAATTATTGAATCAAAAAGATTTACATTAAATACATCGACTATGCAATTATAATAAAATATATTCTTCAAATTTAATAGTACTAAATACCTGTTAAATCAGATATAAATAGAAGGTAATTAAGTAGTAGAAATATTTTAATTATTATATGTACAAATACTAAAATGTTAAAAACCAAAGAAATTCCATCGTATAAAAGAAATATGCAATTATTATAAAATATATTCTGCAAATTTAATAGAAATACCAGCAACTTATTGAAGTGTAAAGCAAAAAAAGAAAAACAATTTAAAACTTTTGCAAATAAATTCAACGGTTTACTGCGATGGGGGGACATAAATCGAGTTGCTACTGTATTCGCACTTGTTGTTGTCTTTGGTAAAAATAGTTATATCTAGTTTTTTGTTCGCAGCTTTAAAGCCAAACAAACGCTGTAGATTCCTGTCGTCCATGTGTTTGCTGCATGTGACTGGGGCGTTAACTAAATATTTTTATAAATTACGTTCTAAACTAAAAGTGGAGCTTAAAGAACAGAGAGAAACAACAACAACAAAAGAAGCAAACTGGCCGCACAATTTGTCCGTCTGCGTCGTTTTTATTGCTGTCTGTCTGACTGTCTGTTGTCTTGTTGTTCTTGCGCTTGTCTGCGTGTTTGCGCAGAAAAAAGACCTTGCTTTCGATTTTCAAAAACGCACACACACACACACAGTCACACTCAGGCGGACACACACACACACACACCCAGATTCAGAGTCGCGTAGCGCAAAGCAAGAAACGTTTAAATTGCTATTTTATGCACTGAAATCTGACGATGGAATACCAACAAACCAGCAGCCAAAATCACACCAGCAAAAACAACAACAAAAATATATAAAATTAATTCTATTTCCAAAAAAATATAATAAAAAAATTAAATACAGCAGCGGCAGCAAGAGCAGCAACAACAACAACATCGCGACCATATGCAGCGACTGCGACTGCGACAGCAACAGTGCTGAGCACATTTTGATACGATACAAAGCAAAGTCATTTATAAATTGTATCAATGCTCTCTTCTTTAGTTTTGGTTTTTTTCGTTTTTGTTTTGCCCCATTCGTTATACCATCCATTTGTCGGTTGCCCCTTGCATCAAATTCATCTCCTGTCCGCTCTCTCACGCCATAAAACAATCAACGTCACGCCTCAGCCTTCCCAGCATCTTTTTCTCTTTGGCTCCCTCCTTGCAAAGTGCTCGCTCGCTCTCTCCCTCTCTGCTGTAGTCCAAAGCCCAAGTCAAGCCGAAAAGCACAACAACAACGGTAACAGCAGCAGCAGCAGCAGCGACGTCAACGTCAACGTCAACAGCGGCGTCTCGATAGCACAGCACGCCTGAATGCGTTGACGGCGCCGTCGGCAGAAAACGTCAGCATCGACAGCAATCATCGTCGGCGATGCTCTTGTTGTTGCTGTTGTCGTTATTGCCTGTAGAACTTGTTGGCCAAAATGTTTCAGCTTTTGCGTTGCCGTTATACTCTGCACAACTGTAATCCTGGGAGCATTAAACAGTTTGCTTGACAGCTGCTTGCAAGTTTAGCATATTGTACTCTTATATTTTTCTAAATATTAGCATTCAGATCCTTATATATATGTATGTCTATTCAATCAAAACAGGACTTAGTTCTAGTTGAATCAAATTTTAAGATTCCTATTTAATTTAGCACTTAGCTTTAATCTTATAGAACAGCATAAGTACATTGAAAGTCAAATTTCAAAATCATCAATCAAAACTGTTAAAATTGTTTAATTCTTTTTAAACTACTACCAAAATTGTTGCATCCTTTTTAAAGAACACAATTTAAAAGCTTTCAAAAGAATATATACATGAATATGTACATATTTTGTAAATATTTCACAATGAAATTTAAACTTACTGTCTAAATTATTGAAAAAATCATTTCGTTGCTTATCGACAAACATGATAAGAAATCAAAACTGATCAGCTTACTGGGTATCTGTCAGTCGTGTGCTGTAATCTTAAGGCCATTGTGTATTTGTTTATTTTAAATTGTCGACTTGGCTGCGTTGTGGCTTTGCTCTGACTTGACTCGACTTGGAGCTGAAGCTGCTGTGTCTGTTGCCTGCCCTGTTCGGCCTATGCCAGGTTAAAAAAGACACCTTTCAAGACTGGTTTAGTTACAGACTCACACACACACAGAAAAGCTTTTGCTTTAGTTATTGTTGTTGTTGTTACAGTCTTTGACTGGCTTCTTGTTACAGCTCATTTGATAGCGACGACTTCTAAAAGCCAACAACTAATTGTGTGTGTGTGTGTGTGTGTCTTTAGTTGGGTGTTGGCTGCTGCCAGCTGTTCTTGTTGTCTCTAGTTTGTAATTGGCAACAACTCAGAAGAATGTCGTTTACTCTTAGCTCAATGCAAAGTGAATTGCAGCTAGGCCAGGGAGTGTGTATATCTATATCTATCTAGTCTAACTAGGTGTGGTCGTCTCGACCTCAAGCAGCTCATCTCACTGCACCAGACCAGCAAAGGCAGCAAAAGAACCAAAAATGTTATTGCCAGCAGCTCCTTTCCGTGTCGCGTCAGCAGCTGTTTTTGGGGGCCGCGTCTCTAGACGTCGCTGCACGTCCGTCGCCGCATTGTTCGAAGCATTGAATTATGTAAGACATGATAATTACATTGGATTTATGCAAGAATTTCAATTGCAAAAAGTGAAAGTCAACACCGAGACACACACACACATGCCGTCGCACACTGTTGCTGTTAGTGTGCCTCATATACATATATTAAGTATACGCCACGTTGCTGTTGCTGTTGCTGCTGAACAGAGTCGTGAACTGTTCGTTATTGTGTTTCGATTTTGCTGCTCGCTGCTGTGTCTTGGCGATACTTTGAGCGGCGATAAGGCGCATCCTAAATTCCAGGCACGTTGCCACAAATTTACGAGCCAAGAACGAAAGGCCACAAACGTGAAACCAACAACAGCCAACAGCGAGCAGCGAACAGCAACAGAAACGACCTTAATTCTGTACCAGCAAAAGCGCCAACAGTGCAACATCAACGTCATGAAAAAACTCCAAGGGCAGCGACAATGTGCCATGCACTCGACTTTTACATATCTCTATATAATGTACCTACTTGTTGTCTACATAAATACATACTTACTGATATGTAACTAAGCTACACTTGCAGAAACTCTTCAATCATTTGCAATTGCAGCTTAGTTTTCGCTTTTCTTGTTTAGAAACTCTGCAATTATCAAAAACTATAAAAAATATTAGAAGCGAAACTTTGCTTCTAGCCATATCGACGAAGCTATCTACAAAGTGCCAAAAGTTGCAGAAATAGACACTTAGATTGACTTCGGAGAATTTCAGATACAATCTGGACGAAACTTGCAATGTAAATCAAAGAAGAAAAGCAGATGTGTATTTTAAAATGAAAGCAAAAGGTGCAGTACAACTTTAATGTATCTCAAAGATATTCAACTAGTTTCACTGGAAATACGTTTATCTGTCAGCATTACTAAATATTTTAATTTACAATTTTATTTATAGAGCTATAATTGACTTTGTAACTATATCAATTTATCTTCTTACTGCCTGATTTTGCCGAGTGTTTCTCTTGTTTGTGCTGACAGTTTAGCGCACAGCAAACGCTCACTTTGCAGGCGCATTAGAATGGAACTGGTTGCAGCTGCCACACTGCCACTGTTGCTGCCGCTGCTGAATTGTGTCCTAACACTTGGCGCAACGCCTTCGTGGCATGCAGCCTCCGTTAGGCGGCGTTAACGAGCTCGTGCTGCTGTTGCCACAACGCACCACCATTGCCATGAACCAATTTGATAATACACACACACTCGCACACACACACACACACGCACAACAATTATATGCAGCACGAGCAGCAAAATTGAAAGTTGCCTTCAACGCTTTGTAGCACATTTGAAAATCTTTCGAGCCAACCAATAAATATATCTGTACATACTAAGCATTAAACAAAAGAAGAGACGCAACTCAACTCAGTTAAATGCTGGCAAATATCCTATAATTTTTACAACCGACCACGCCCACTCCCACGCGGTCCCCGCACCTAAGCGTAATCCACTCGGCTCCCTCGGGCAAGCAAATGGCCGTGAAATTAATGTCCTGTCGTGTGACTGACGCCAACGTGCTACCGCCAAAAAAAAAACCCAAAAGAAAAGCACACGAAATAGAGGCGAACATAAGAGCACAACAAATAGATACCCTAGGAATAAAGGAAGACCAATAACTCTGCCATATTTTGAATACGTATCTATAACACTAAATGAACCGAAGTATTTATTTGTAAAGAGTTCAAGGACATCAGTTTAGATCTTTTAAAGTTATGCTTAAACATAGCTTCAAGTTCATGTTGCTACATACACCACACTGGCTGCGGCTGCAGGGTATTGTTGTAAGAAAAAAAAAATAGCAACTCGTCAGCTGAAAATCACGGCAACAATTTCCTGTCTGCATTTGTGTGGGCCGCTTGCAAATTGTTGATAAGCATTTAATGTTTATCAGCATGAAACACAAAGCACACGGCACACACACACACAGACACACAGCAACACACACACACACACACATTGGCTGTCAGCACGCACACACACTTGACTTCACTTGATTGAGGGTGCTCCTTATTGCCGTCAGTCTATTTACAAATTGGCAGCTAAAAATAGAACGCCGTCTAAACTTGCTGCTTGCATTCACGCCTGCTGCTTTATTTTTGGCGTGGGCAGCGCGAATTTGGCCAAAAGGGAAATGCGCCAAAATGTGAGCGATAATACTGAGAGGAAGTCAGACAGAGAGAGAGAGAGATAGAGAGAGAGAGAGAGAGTGAGAGCAACCGAAATGCCAAAAACGTAAAAGAAAGAAGGAAAATGGAAAATGGAAAGTCGAACGTGTTGCCAGGCGTGATGAAATAGTTGAAGAATATTGAATACTCTATATATCAAGTGAAAGATAAATTCTTATCGCCAGTAATAGAGTGCTCGATTAACATGCATTAGTGGCACGAAAATAAATTAGAGTAACACGACGTAAGGCTTTCTACCGTAAGTTACAAGCCAATTTGATTGTGTAATTAATGTAAATGAAGCAACCGCTTTTCCAGCTAATCACACGATTTCTATTCAACGCGCTAATATTATAATGGCCCAACACGTTAGACGAAATGCATTAGCCATAAGTCTCCCATTAACATATTCAGTTTACATTTTTCGTTCATATTTGCATATTCAACGACAAACAGAAGAAAAAAATCCCCCACTGAAATATCAGTAAGTAAACCTGATTTTCATTATACCGATTTCATAATACAACACACAAAAGGTCACACAAACATATTTTTCCAGCCCAGTTGGGGAAAACTGTGTGTGGAGTCAAAGAGTATTTGCGTGTTGTGGAGCGTCGTGTGTCGAGTGTTTGACGACAGCGACAGCTTCTTAAGCCTGATGACGCCAGCTCAACAGCTTGACAGGACGTCAATGATGCTTGCCCTAATGAAAAATCGATGAGCTGACAACGCTACTACTGCCATCTGCCATCTACCATCCTCCATCTTCCGTCTCCAGCTTGGACATAAGCTTGCGCTTATGGTGCACAGCAGCTGCTGTTGCCACCGCAAGCCAATGGACAATCAGCGGGCACGGCCAAGCGGCGCCCAGGACTCGAGCCCGCACCCAACAAGACACAGAGTTAGGAGGCGAGTGTAATCGACTGTTGAGATACCAAACACTTAAAGTGCAATTGTCGCAAAGTTTTGCCCTTTCAAGTGGGTTAAGATTGTGTTTATTAAAATGAATTTCACAAGTAAAATTCTGCAGTTCTTATAATCTCGTGAGTTATTTATATTTCAGCAGATGGACGAGTTATAATTGTGTTTACCTTTAGTAGGTTGCTCAAGAAAAGCGGTATTTAAAACTCAAAAGAACTGTTTGCAACCTCGAGAAATAGTTCTATTCATCTCAGAGCTATTAGTTTTCGAAATGCAACAGATTATAATTAATTAGTTGCTCTAGAAAAGCTTATGGCGACATTTTAAAGCTCAAGTGTTAAAGCTACTTGAAACATGTAGACATTTTATATAAAATTTGGTGACTAAGCTATATTTTATATTTTCATTACATTCTCTGAGCTATTGGATTTCTAAAAGGAGTATAGATCAAAGGATTATGATTGTGTTTGCCAAAATTAGAAAACCTGATGATATATTTAAGCCCCAAATCGAGAAATACTGCCACCCAGTTTTGTGATTATCATGCTTATAACCTCAGAAAAGGAGGAACACATTTATATATTTTTATATATATTTTAGCTGCTGTTGCTGCTCGTTCTATTGATTACATTGCTTGTTGGAATACCCCGCTTACCACTTCCGTTGCGGGTATAAAAAACAGCACTCAGCACTGAACACTGTTGTGGGAAGGATGTTGGACTGTAGGACAGCGCACACCGAAACGGGAGTGAGATGCACATGTGGCATATGCGTCGCCGCCTGCAGACTGTCGCCTGGCGCCTCAATGGGCGTGGCAGCGTGGCGGCGTGGCGACGTGGTGTATGTGGCGCCCATGGCGTCGTGGGCGTGCGCATGACCGCCACCGGAAACACAGTGTTCAATTAAGCGCAATTTAAGTTAAACAACTACGCCATGCAAGCATGTTACGTAAGGACAACACACGCTGAGCTCAAATGGGCTGAGCTGGGCAGTGGATAGTGGATTGTGGCTTGTGGGTGGGGGACTGTGAAAGAAGAGACGGAGGCAATAAATCAGCATTTACCGTTGCCAGGCGATGGATCCATAACACGGCGAAATCTTATCTGTCAATATTGGTGTTGTTTGCTCATTCACATTTCGTGCTAGATAAATCGCGTAATATAATACGAAAAGGATTTGCAATCAACGTGTGTACATATGCCGCTTACGCTATGCAATGCGGCGGCGGCTGTGTCGCCCACCCAAGTTCGCAAATTACGCATGCTGACGTCATTGTGAATGACTCGCGAAGCTTCCACGAGCCGCAAACCTGCGTCATTCATTCATTGCGGCTCTCGCCCAAGAAAAAGGGGATGTGGGGAGGGTGAAAAACAAAATTGTCGTAGGTTTGCAGTGAGGGTGGGCGCTGAGAGCGCCCTCTGTGTGCGCTGCGCTGTGCTCTATACGCTTGCCTGCATTTCATTCATAAAAATATGGTTGGAGCGGGAGAGCAAGCACAGCGCAGCTAGGGCGAGAGTGAGAGAGCGCGCGAGTGAGGCGAGTGAGGAGTGCGCGCGAAAGCTTTCCGTAGTCCTTTATTGACCTTTGCCAATGCGCAAGCCTCGAGTGTGTTGTGCCGGTCGCGCGCATTGAGTGAAAGCTTTCGGCTCGAATTGCGCAGTACACGCGTAATTCTAGGGAGTGGGCGAGTGAGAGTGAGTGACAGTAAACGAGACTGAGTGAGTGGTGAGAGTGAGTGGGAGCTGAGGAGGTAGAAGCGAGTGAAGTGCTGTGCTTAGTCAGGTAGGTTGCAATGTCAAAGCCAAAATGTAGAGATGACCTTTAACCAAGCAGCGCATATACAAGAAGAAAACGAAAAGCACTTTACGTCGTCGAGCGCTGCATTGCCGGGATTTGGCCAGAGGGCCGGCAATGAAATCCAATTAAGCCATATTGTTTGTTGCATTGGTAATCAGCTCATCAAGTGCTCAATTTATGAACTGGCTGGCTAAGACATCGGTTTCAACAAGACAAGCAGCTCAACAACAGCAGCAGCAGCAGCTCGCATTTGATTTCAAGGTTGAGTCGAAATGTCAAAATTGCAGATGCGCCGCCAAATGCGAATCAAGTTTGCACCTTAGTTCGCAAGCGAGACGAAACGAGTTCCCAAAGAGCGCTAGAACAAACATACAGACGACAAACAAACAGATACCACATATGTATGTACATATGTATATCGGACATATACATATACATAAGCATTTGCAATCATTGTGAATGATAATATTAATGGCAATAAAGATGATGCGCAGGCATCGTGGGGCATTCCAGCAAACCTTTCGATACTCAGACTCCACTGACTGACAAACCCGTATTATAATTTATTGGGTAATGACTGAAATGACTACCACAACAACGACAATAACGACAGCAACAACAACAACAAATGCGCGACAATATGAAGCAAGAATGCTGAAAATGATACAATAAAAATAGAAGCACGACTTCACAATACCTACAGCAAGTAGCTGATAGCATATTTCTGATTTAAGCTTTATCATATGTTGCTATACAATTTAGATTAGCTATTAGCAGAATATTAATAATCGACCTTTGATTGATAAAACATTTGAGATTTGAATTCGAATGTGTATTTTTTGCACTGCTAATGAATCAAAAACCCATCAAATTAAATGTGACTGTCTGCTGCTCACAAGCTTAGACGTTGCGCATACCCAGCCCTCTTCCAGCTGCCTGTGCCGTATAACGAATCAGCATTGGCAGCAAATGACGACGGTTGCGGTTCAATGCAATAAGCGAAGCATGCAAAAACAAAAACACAAATGCAAACGCAAATGAAATCGACAACGACAGCAAAATAAAAGAAGAAAAGGAACAACAGCAACAACAATGATATGTGCACAAATGCAAATACAAAGTACCGTTGCTTTTCAAAAAGAACAACAAAAACAAGAGCAGCAAACGGCATCAGCAGCAACAGACGGCGCAGCAGAGGCTGGCGAATATGACTTTCAAATAAAACAACAACAAATTTCGAATCAGCCGAAATACAAAAGCAACAATAACACTAACAACAACAGCAACAACACTTGAAAGCATCGCGCACATTTAAGAGCTTAGAGATTGGAAGCTTTTGTGGTTAAGCTTGAAGCTGCTTTAGCGGCTGTCTGCACTTTCCCAACTGTATGAGCATAAATACACACATACATACACGCAAAGCTGACAATACTAGGGCTATGGGACTATGGGTGAATGTGTGTGTGTGTCTGTGTATGTTGGTTTTTTGGGACCAGGGCTGGTCCAGTTTTATCTTATGCAAATTCTGTGTGTGTGTGTGTGAGTGTGTGAGTTGGCTGCAAACGCACACAAGCCACAACCTGTTGTCGTAGTCTGAGAAGTGTGGGGTGGCGTATGGGCGGGAAGGGGAAAGAGGCCGATTAGTTGCCCATGCGCTGCTCTCGTGGTCCACAAAGCATTCGAACGGCATTAAATGCAGCTCACTGTGCCAGTCAGTCAGTCAGTCAAAGAGTGAGTGAGTGAGTGAATTAGTGAGTAAGTAAGTGAGTTGAGCTAGTCGTCAGTCAGCATTCGAGTTATGCATTCGTATTGGTGGTTCTATGCACTCTACAAGTCGTCGCCGTCGTCGTATCTCGAAAAGTGAATGTCCACAGAAAGTCCTTGAAACCTGAAACCGATCTTTCCAGTTTACGAGCTGAGTGCAGTCAGTTGCCATCGCTGCTGCTGCTGCTGCTGCTGCAACTTGCCAGACAACGAACTCAAAACTTGGACTTGCTGCGCAGCCAAGATGCTGATGCTTTTGCTTTTGCTTTTGCTGCCCAAACCATTCCAATCCAGTCCAATTCAATTCAATTCAATCCAATCGAATTTAATCGAATTCTATTCGTATAATCCTTCTGCAACGGGCACCTGAACAAATTTCAAGTGTTGCACAGCGAGAAAAATATATATTGAATATGATTTGGGATTATGTTATTAGAAACTATTTTAAACTATTCTTTAAACTTTGTTCGAATAAATACAATAATAAGATAAACTATCTTCATTTAATTGTTACAAGTCTGACTGTTAAAACTTAAAAAAATCGATATTCTTAGATCAATTTTTCAAGTTGAAATAAATGCAAACCGTATAAGAAATTTATATTTAGGATACTAAAAAATATTTCAATACAATTGAAACAGTAATGAAAATGTATATGCTCTTTAAAGCACCCTTACTTTTCGTCCAGTGCAACAACTTGTCGAGAATTTGGGTTACCTTTGGGTGCGGCTCGCGTACGCGAATAAAAAGCAGAATGAATGTACAAAACAATATAAGAAGTTCTCGAACAATATATAAAGATTACAATGTTGACATGACATATGTATGTACATACATCCTTGCTGAAAACGGTACGAAAAGAACCGGATCTTCCCATCGAAAAAAATATACATTCATATGTATATACATATTTATAAAATAAAAACCCAAAAAAGGTCGAAAACGAAAAAAACCCTAATTATAGATCGATTTACACGCACTGCAAATGGGGTGAGTTGGAGGCGCCAGAGAGGAGGGATGGAGGGAGGCGCAACCGCGTCACACGTAGAACCTGACCACAAAAACGAGTTGCAAATGCCCCCAAGAAAAGGCAAGAGAGCAAAAATCAAATATCAAAATCAACGTAATGCGATTACAAAACAGCCAAAAGCAAAGCGAAACAATTAACTGAACGAGTCTGCAGAGTTTTATTATTTCGCTACATTGGTTTTTTTTTCTACTTTTTTTTTGTATATTGTATGTATAGAAAATGTTGTGTATTTGTAGCTGAAACTGTAGCTGTAGCTGTAGCTGTATCTGTATCAGTGTGTTCATTTAACGAGCGTTACAGATAAATCAAAGCGCCAACGTTTTTTCTTTTTGTTTCTTTTTTTTTTTTTTTTTTGACCAAAAACCGAAAGCTGGGGCGCAGTCCACAGCTAGCCAGCCACCTGCATTGGATTGACATTGAAGCTGTTTGTTTATTGGACTGTATTGTTGTTGTTATCGTTGTTGTCGCTATGGCTGTTGTTTTCCTTAATTTTTTTTTTTTTCTTTAAATTTATATATTTTATAAGACCAAACCTACAAGTGTCTTGACTACCTTTCATTTCTTGCAATTGCCGTTTCAATTTGTGCTCGCGCTCACTTGGCTACGTCAAGTTAACTGCATACCTGAATATATGCAGGCAAATTTAATCAGCTTATTCCATAAGTAAATGCGCAGATTTCAGATTAATTTAATACACTTCTGAGTGCTGAAATCTCGTATCTCAAATCAATTAAACACTCAAGCGTAATGCAGTTTTAGATCAAGGGAAACTAATTGAGATTATTAAAAATACAAAATTTCGATTGGAGGCCTACATTAATTAATTATGGATGTAAGTGTATTAAAAGTTGTTAGATTGAACTAATTTAAAAAGCGACTAAGCGAAAGTTCAACTAATATATTTGTCTACTACAATCTTTAAAAAGCTATAAGTCGTAGCCCCATGAAAGTATTGTACTTTTAGTTTGAAAGTCAGGGGAAGTGTCCGCATTAAACTTATCTTCATCTCTGTTCGCTCTAGATAAACAAATTGTAGCCAAATTCTAAACTGAAAGTTGAGTTTGTTTAACGAACACCAAGACTTCACTCTCACTTTTTCGTTGTTTTCGATGAAAGACAGACAGGGCGGCAGGATCATTGATTTTACTTTCAATAATATACATAAAATGGGGTTTTTATTTCCATTGAGGTCGTCGAAGCAAAGAGCTGTTCTAATTTTTTTTTTTTTGGAGTAAACAGTTGGTTCTCATGGTTTAGGTATTTACCTTTCAAAAAGAAATAACGTTATAAAAACCAATTAGAAGCCTGAAATGCCAACTTGCAAGTGCCTTTGCTCGTAAATACCCGTAATAAAATAAACCTTAATTACTTGACGCTGCTTTGCCAACCAAAACAAAAAGCATAGAAAGAAGAAAAAATAAACACACTCGAAAGCAGGCGACCGTTGTTATGCCAGCACAGAAGATACTCATTGGTTCAGGACTTGGAATTGAATAAACACAATGCTAATCGATAGAATTTTAACTAAAAAAAATTCTTTCGAATAGATATCAATCGAGATACCAATTGCTATTAAAATATATTATTTAGCTTGTTTAAACTTCATTTGCATAAATACTAATTTCGTCAGCATGGAAGATACTTATTGGTTCACGGACTGAGAATTTAATAAACACAAAGCTAATCGAAGAGTTTTAGCTAAAAAATTCAGTAATTAAAAATTGCAATTAAAATATATTATTTGATTTATGCGCTTGATAAAACGTAATTGGCATTAAAACGTATTTAATGGGAACTGAAATATATATATTTTGATGGAGAATACCTCACATATCTATTAACCAAAATTGAAGAAAATTTTTCAATACTCTGCTGCTCACTCTTTGCTTCTTCATTTTTTGTACAGGGTATTGAAGATTGGTATGAGGTCTCTTGAAGACGCATACCAAAGCAAAGCAGCAAAACGAACCACTTGAGCTGCTGTTGTTGTTGCTTCAAATGGATGTGTGCGGTGCGCTGTGGTGTTGTAACCCTTCAAAATAACTCTATAAAACTCAGTGTAAATATGGCGTGTTTGCTATGTTTTTGCGCATTAAGCCCAAAGAAAAAGCCGCCAAATGCCGCAAGGCAGCGCAAGCGCAAAAGTAAATAGATATAAACAATAAATTAATAATAACACACTTAACTACACTCTGTGTGTAGTGGTGGTAGTAAAGGTGAGATATATACATACATTCATATATATATATATATATTACTAAATAAGAGTGTATAAAATTACCGAGGGAATATTGCTGATCAGACGGCTGCCAAGTGCCAACAACAAATACTTGCGATACTCGACAGTTATTGCAGTACAAGTGTAATTATAAGTAGCTGTCAGTATGTGTGTGTGTGCTTGTGAGTTTTATGTAGAACGACCTTGCCAAAGGCAGTCTTCAGTCTTCCGAACTCTTTCGGCGCTTCCAATGGCAACAAAGCAGTCGCAATAAAAGAATTAGCGGCGCTTAATGCGCAAGCATAACAGAAAAATCGCTAACAAATTGAAAAAAAAAGGAAAAATGCGAGAAAAAACCAACGAAATACATTTTTGTTAGTGCCGCTCAGTTTGTTTTATTCTCACACACATACTGATCTATGGGCTTTCAATGGAAGACAACAATAGCGGAACAAGCTAAATGATTTCAAGTAAATGCGCCATTCATAAGTGGATGCCACACACATGAATACGAGATACGAGCATACTCGTAGATACAGATACAGACACATGCACAACACAACGACACAGATACTGTATCTCATAGTACGCGTTCACATTCGATGATCACAACAATGTGTATTCAACATCCGCATTCTACGTGGCGCTCTAAATAGTTAAACAAAACACAAAAACCAGCAAAAAGTCGACGGACGAAAAAAAAAAGACACACAGAAAACAAAAAGCATAAACTAAGCAAAAGATTTCTGATTAATAGTTTTGTTGGGCCAACTTGAAGTTTTATTTCAATGTTAATTGAAGACTCGATCGCAGTGGCAGCAATCGCAATCACAGTCGCAGCCATCGCAATCGCAGCACGTGATTTCCCTTCCTCTCCAATGATGACTCAGTTATTATTTAGTTCGAATCATTTAGTTCTAAACACTGGCTTCGACAGCGCCAACAACAATTAAAAAACCCGCAATGCAATTATAATAAAAAGTCGACATGAAATTCTATTTCAATTGAAAATTGCTTCACCTGACAGCCTGAAGTTGAAGTTGTGTGTGTGTAGCTGTCAGATTTGCAAATGTTGTTACGGATCTCTCGAACATCACACAGAGATGTCGCCAACTCATCCAAGTCTCGAGTTAAGTGATAATTTGCGTGTATTTGTGAACTTCTCCAACTGAAAAGCTAGTTCAACTAATGATTAAATTGAAGCTGCTTCAAGTTAATGTAAGTGCTTTGAATTTTAAGGGAATATAATATTTATTTGCTGCTATTTAATTGAAGACTCAAACTAAAGTTAAAGACAATGCTTACTATATTGACAATTGGAAATTACTCGCTTCTGAAAGGAAGAGTTTATTTTGCATTCATACTCTAGTAATTGCAACTCAAAGAATAAATGTTAAAAGTTCCTTTTTTCTGCATATTCAAATTAACGAACTTTCAATGGGAAAGCTCAGTCGCAAAGTGCGTAAATAAGTAATCAGAAAGCTTTAAATTGACATTGAATATTGCGCCTCTGTTATCTCCGGCACAGAAAGTGAAACTTTCCACGTTAAATGTCAAGATACCACTGCAAGCAAATATGATAACAATCGTCACGGAATACCAGTTTAATTAAGAAATACACAAATTATGAATATTAATATGAAAATGCAAATTTCATTTGACATTATAATTGCACAACTTTTACAGTACGGCCGTTGAACAGTTAGAAAAAATCACCTTGTTCTTTCTGCATGTACACTTCGCACATCTTTAACATCGAAAACAACTGTACTCGACTCTGTTTGGATTTTGTTTTTTGGCGATTAATAATAATGATATAATTTGGTCTCATTTGCCATGTCATAATTGTTTTCAAATTGGCGTCAATTAAATTTAAATATAGTGTTTACGTATTTGGCTCGCATCTGTTTTTTTCTCTTTGGTTTTTCTTCTTTTTTTTTTTTTTTTTTTTTTTTGCAAGTCAGTCGATCTAAAAATAAACAATAAGCTGGACAAGCAGAGCTTGCCACATAGCTATTATTGTTACTACCACTATTTATATTATTATTGTTTGCTGAAATATTCGATTTAACCTTTAATTTGCCGTTGCTGTTGTTGTTGTTGTTGTGTCAGTGGGAAGAAGTCATAACAACAACAAAAAACCCAAAATACAAACTGACAAATTTCATAATTAGCGGAAGTAACTTGTTTTGCTGACAGATAGAGACAGGGACAAACGAATACAAACGACAAATATGCGGCATTTTTTATTATGTTTTTTTTTGGCCGACAATTGATAAAGCGTAGAACTTTATCAGGTTGGTGTCGTGTCGACTATTAGAAGCAATTTGGCAACACTTTTCGCATCTATTTTCATGCAAGAACACATTTCTTGGAAATGCGGTTAACAAATTACAGCTAAAACATTCCAAGTGCGCTAATTACGATATCAGTTGGAACTCCTCCTTCTAAAACTGTTTTGTTTTTTTTTCTATTTTTTTGGACAGCAACAGCAATTGAAGCAGCCGACCAACTGCTGTCTGTAGACCCGTTAGATCTGATAAGCGCCTTTCTACTGATAAGCCACGGCTGGAAAACCGCATAAAATAATGCCACAAGAAGTGACTTAAATTGTGAATTATCAGCGTTGCAACTGTGAGAAAGGAAACGCCCTTGAAATACATATTGATAAGTTGACACCAATTCTTTGAATCTTCGTGCGAAGCGTGACCCGGACTTGAAGGTGCTCGAAAGTGGATGCCCAGTCAATAAGACAGCCAATAATGAGACTAGTTTATAGCCGGACACGAGCTGCAGCTCAAGCGTAGGCCTCTTAACGGAGCTTTATTTAGCTTGTGCTGTACTTAAAGCCAAACCCTTTATTTGTGGGCTTTGAACAAATCACTATTTAGAGAAGTTTATTTTTAGTTTTGCAGAAAAATTTATGGAAAGTTAACTACCACACGTCCAACGTTTTTAACTTAACAAACTTTTATTTTTAACCCTTTAAGAAGTATATTTTAGTTTTGCGAGTCACTAAAGCTATTGATGTGCTTCACAAGCTCTGCATTTAAGTTTCCGTCTTATTTAATAGATTTATAACACTTGAGCTATACTTAAGCTTTAATGTGCGGGCTTTGAACAACTGGCAATTTAGACAAGTTTATTGTAGTTTTGCAAGTAAACTAATTGCAAGTTCACTAAAGCTATTAATGCGCTTCACAAGCTCTGCATTTGTTTTTCAAAACTCAATTGACTTTTCGTTGAGCTTTCAAGCGCATTTGTTAAGCACCAACGTGTTTCAAGCACAGTTTGAAGGGCCAAATTGTAATTATTCGGCTCTCGCTGGCAACTCAAGATCACTGAGCGAGCAGTTCAACGATTTCAAGCTGAGCGCGTAGCCAAGTTAAAGCTTTAATGCGAGTTTCAATAAAGCTCACTAATTCACATGTTTCGCCTGCATTAATCGCAATAATCTAATCCGTTTTTAGTGTCACTTGAAGCCAGTGTCATTGAGCCAGAGATGAGAGTGATGTTCGGGGCACTTGTTGTTTGGCTTAAATGTCAGCCTAGCCGGCAGCCGTGGATAAATGTTAAATGTCTTTTAAATACCAATTGAGGCGGCGCTTTTGCGGCTCGTGTTCGACTCTAAGAAGCGCCAGCCAGACGGACACTTCAATTTTGAAAGTTTGTGCATAATTATTAATCGTTTTATAGCCGTTAAGTAAGTAAGTATTATACGACGAAAAAAAAAACAAGCCACAAAAAGCACACTTTAAACAATTTACCAATTTGCTTTTAAAAAGACGCAAAAATAAAAAATGTTAAAAAAAATAATAAAATAAACACGGCCTTCTTGCCTCTGCTTTGTGGGCAAACTTGCAACAGCGGCAACTACTTGCAGCAGCAACAACTACGACGATTGCAAGTCGAGCTCAGATTAGGCGAAAAAATTTGAAAGGTGCACACACGAATGCATTGCAAGCATTTTAAACAAAGAACTACAACAACTCCGTACGTCCGTCCGTCCGTCTGTCTGTCCGTCAGTTCGCTTGTCTGTATGTCTTTTGGCTTGTACACAAACATAGACAGCAACAACATGGCTGGCAACAACATTGTATGTGGCATACCTTGCATACAATTGTAGGTATGCGATTAAATTGATTGTTCAAGTTAGCATTTACATCCTTATAATGTCTATTAGAGCGGAAAACCTGAACGATGGCTTTACGACAAAACTCGCAAAATCCTGATAGAAAAGTTTTCTTCATCTGTTTTCAGTTGCCAAAACAAGCTAAAATCTAAAGTATATTTTTTTATTGGTTTGTTGTTTTAGTTTCTAATCTAAAACTCTGCCCACGTGTGGAAAGTAAACTACCCCTTTGAATGCCTTTCGTCTGTCTCCCAATTTATTTTACTCGAATTATCTCAAATTTAAGAGGAAATGATAGACGGAATCAGTGTGGTTTGAATAAATAATAGATAATGTCAAGTGTTTGTCGAGCATTCAAGTGCATTTGCTCTATTGATAAACTAAAAGAAAACCTCAATCTGCAGCTTACAGAAGACTGTTTGTCGCACAACGAAAGTACGACGCTTATCAAATTTGAATAGAATATTTTTAAACATATGTATATAATGCCTCGGCATTTATGCTTATCTAAGCGAGAGAGTGTGTGTGTTACACCGCAAACATTTCGAGTGCTATCAGAAAGATTCTCGTCGTTGCATTTCTACATGTTTTTCTATATTTGCCTATTATGATTTGATTATTTTATTTACCTAATATACAAATATTTTTGAGCACATATTTACTTGCCATGCGCTTCGCTTATCTGGCGAAATGACTAAATTTGTGGCAACAACAATGTTGCCGTCATGTCAACTCGGGTCAAACTCACTCAGACTTGTTGTGTCTTTTGTCTTTTGTGTTTTGTGTTTGGCCACACAGCCGTTGCTGTGCTCTGGTGTGGGGCTAATGGCGCTAATTGTGCCCTCATTGTTTGGTCCGCACAATGCAAGTCTCTCAAATTACCGAAAGCTTCTAATTAGTTTTCGCTTCAGTTTGGTCAAAGGTCAAACTCTGTCGCTTTCTTCCATGTCAATGCGTACTCCCACCGCACCTTCACACCACCACAGCACACAAAGACGCGACGCCTTGTCGGGACGCTGTCGTAGCAGCGAGCTTTGAAGCAAAGCTTTTACTGGCTACTGATCTCAATTACACTGCATAGTTTTAGGCTGAGACTTCAATAGGCTCACATTGGCATGCGCATTATTTTATAGCATACTTTTGCGGGCGTCTATCTTTTAAGTCCGCATTGAAAAATTGGGCTGCATAAATTGTTTGTTTGTCTATTAAAAGTTAAGAGTCTTGGTTGCCAAGCTGCATATTAATTGCGCTTAAAGATTTATCGATCTTAATTAAAAGTTGCAAAAAAAGTAAATAATCCAAATTGAGAGTATATGACATTCGCAGCGGTTGCCAAACAACATTGTACATTGTTTAATTAAAGCTGTGCGTTTGCACCTTTTTTAAGACAATGTGCCAACACTTCTTGCGACCGTTTGAATAACAAGTGATTGTACATATTTTTGTTTAAACAATAACAAAGACATTTTAACAGCTGCCCCGAAAATTGTGCGTGTCTGTGTGTCTGTGTGCAACACTTTCTACGTCTATGAATGTCAGTCATCACAGTAATTTTTGGCCAATTTGAAAATAAGCAAATATTTTTCAATTTTGATTAAATATTTATTATATTTTGCACGGTTTTCATTCTTGATAAGCGATAAGCACGCATTCCGTGCGAGCTCATGAACACGTGATAACAAATCATCATTCTCATTATCATTAGCATTATCTGAGTCTCTTCATTTACTCTGCAGCTGCCGTTCGCCTGCCTTTTAGCCCCCTCACACACACACACACACAAACACACACGACTGCAATATGCCCAATAATTTTGCCGATAAGTTGTTTGTTGACCATGTTAGCATATAATTTTACGACGCAAATTATACAAGACAAGTGAGCAAATTTATGACAGCGAATAATCATGCATCTCCCTTTTCACATTTGTGCAGGGTATACGCCAAACTGTTTAATTTGGCCCGCAAGCAAATTAACGGAGCGGAAAACAAAACAAAATATGGCTGAATGAAAAAAGTTCCACACACACAGCTGAGATCGGCGCAAAATCATCATGAAAAGCAATCGCGACGCTGATGTCATTAACTCGACTAATGAAATACCGGAACAAGAAATAATTTATAAACAACGACTAAACGAATTAAATATGTATAGACAATTATATGCATATATTGATCGGAGCAACAAAACAAAAAACCGCAGTTGTATGCTATAAAATAATGTTGCAATTTTGCAGATTGTTATCAATGTCTGGATGAACAGCAAATTTCAGCTTAAATTAAAAGTTGTTTAGAAATTGAAATAATGATTTCTTTAGTAATAAATGATTTTTAAATATAAAATACACTATATAGTTTACAAATTGAAACATTCAAATTCTCTTGAAATAAAGAATGCTCTCTAAATACACTATACAGTTTAGAAATCAAACCAAAAACCCTATATAAAATTTAAATATAAATCCTATCATTTAACCAAAATAATGATTTCTCTTCAAAAACAAGCTACACTATATAGTTTAAACTCAATTTATGAACGCTCTTTAAAACACTATATATTACTCGCATCTATAATTCAACCACAATTTTCGAAAACTATTTCCAACTGCATTCCAAGCTAAAGACTTCCGATAATTATATGGACAAGTGTTCTGACGCTTCATGAGCGGCAGCTGCAAGAGCCGCTAATCGAAGGTCTGGATTAGCTGCAATATGCTATAGTCATTTTGAAAGTCTCAAAATCTTATTAGCATTTCTATTATACGTAATTAGCTCAGTGCATGTATATATGTAACGCAGTATATAAATACGTTTACAATATCGATTGGAGTCGTTTGTTTGACGTAAGCGCCACGTTTCACAATAGAAATGTTTACAGTGCCTGCCAGCATCAGTTGGACGAGCCTAAGCATTTTGTATTTAACAATTGTGTTTAATTTTTCATATTTATATTTCCCCCCATTGTCTCGCTGTGACGTTATATAACGTGACGGATCGCTAGATAACGAGCAATAATATCAGAGCAATAACGGAGTGACAGAGACAGAGACAGAGACAGAGAGAGAGAGAGAGAGAGAGAGATTTCGACTGCAGTAGAGATCGTGGTAAGTCCCCGTCGATCGGCTGCAAGAATAACACACCGCACTTTAGTCAATGCCAAGTTCGATTTTCATTTTAAATTTTTGTATTGTTTTATATTATTTGTATTTTTGTATTTTTATATTTTTGGTTTTATGATGACAAGTGCTTCGGCTATCTTATCTGCATGTCAGCGATTTCCGTTGCCAGCAGCAGCAGCACCAGCAATAACAGCAGCTCGTTTTAGTTTTGTGTTTTTGCCACGTGTTCGACTGCCTCGTCCCACTGTGGCCCCTTGCAGCGTGAAATGAGATGAAGTGATTCACAAAGAATAATAATTGAAATACGTGAATATGAATAACGACGAGTGTAGTAGGAGTGTACTCGATTAGCTATGTGATGCGGTAAATAAGCCAATGGAAATGTGTGTTAAGATTGTTTGTAAAGCGCCTTTTTGAAGGTCGACTCTGTTGGTTTTTCTCTATCGCCTCTCTCTCTCTCTCTCTCTCTTGCTCTCTAACTCTCTTGACAAAGTCTTTTCTAGCAGTTGTTCAAACGTTGTTATGCTTCTAGGTCCCCGTCTCCCCCTCCACAGATGAATTATATTGACAGGTTCCGTCTGTTTATCAGTCGCATTTGTGTAAAGCTGCTACTAAAAATTTCGCTTTCTAAACGAACCAACACAACACGCAATCAATTTGCATTCGATTCGTTTATATTCGTTTCGTTTCGATTGGATTCGAATTTGTTGTTATTTTGTTTTCTTGTCTGAATTTTTGTTGTTGTTCTATTTGTGTGTTTCTACTTAGCATTTATCAAACTATGTAGCCATGTTGCCAATCAATACCAGTTTCCCTTTTCGCATACATTTAGAACTAGTTTCGTTAGTCTCAGCCTTAGTTATTAGCCATTTGAGATCGAGAAAACAGTGATGAACTGACGCACATGCTAATCGAAGCACTTTTAATAAGGTTGATCTACCCAGAGCCCAATCAAGGGCATCCATAATGATTTGGAAAATTTGTATAAACTGCGAGCTTTGACATTGGAGAGCAATTATTTGAAGTATTAATCACATCAGAATAAAAAAGCCTTCCATAATTATCTTTAACTGCCCTGTGCACCAAAGTTCAATAGTCCCATGAATACAATAACAATTACAGTCCGGGGGTAGCCCCATTTTTATTGAGATTTTAGGTTCTCTATCTGCTCTGCAGCGTATTTGGGAGTCGAGCACACTCGATTTGCTTGTCTTGTTGCTCTTGGCCAGACACAATTTTTCCACATATGCAGATTAAAAGCTATCTGTTTAAAAAAAAATCCATATGATTTGCATAAATAAAATATGTTGGCTTTTCTATTGCCCATTATAAGTTCGTTTTCGTTTAATGGCAGTCTTCTATTTTTGTGCAGGCAGACGACAAAAAGCTATTCCAAGGTTTTTCACATTTCCGCAAAATACAATACAATAAAAACAAAAAGAAACACAAGCAAACATATGTATAGTATATACACACACACGCACATGTCGATCAATCTATCAAAATCAAATGAAATCGAATTTGAAACCCGAAACATGTTCAACAAGTCGTATACATAATGCGTGGCACACTCAAGTCAAACAAGCTGGTCGACATGTCGACGGGGTGAGCTTCGAGTGCCAACAAGAAGAACCCACAAAGTGCAATGATAACAATGATCAAATAAACACGGGTCGAGTCTCGTAATACAATGGAAAGAGAACTAATTACACGGCGTATGCCGTCAGTCGGTGGAATACGGGGAACTTCCCGCTCGACGGTAAATCACTGTAGCTTTCTCAAGTGACTACGTTTTATAAAGTAGTAGCTCTAGCTTACCATACGCACGGCATTTCATGCTGTGATGCAATGTGCATTTCAAATACAGATGACTAATTGCAATAGAACAATAACAACTCTATTTTTGCGCAAATTCGTTTCCCTAGTTTTCTGACGCTCTTCCCTTCACCCTCTCTCTCGCTCTCTCTCTCTCTTTCTTAGTACCTCTATCTGTCTCTCTTTCACTTTTGCGGCGCCTTATCACATAACTGCTTTTTGTGCCATTAATTAGAACCGCTTCCTTAGGTTCGCTGTGTTGTGTGTGTGTGTGTGTGTGTGTGCTGATTAGAAAGAACTTCTCGAATCTTTATTGATATGAGTGTGTGAGACTGCCTGCCACACCAACTAACTAAGACAAATGGAAAGTTTCGAAAGATTACCTGGAAGTTGCGTTACAACACTAGTCGTGTGATGAGAACCCCCGCTGCGTGGGCATCACCCAATAAAGTTGCAACATAACTGCGTCATCAACAAACTTGCGACACACGCGGGTATTCTCTGAGTCATTAACTAAGAAGTAACCATTGCAAAACTTATTTAGAACTGACGCGATGATTCTAAGAATACTGCTTTGCGAAACGCACTTGGACATAGACTTTAGCCAATTGTTGTAAAATATCTTGAAAAGTACCAATCAGATGTACAGACATATGCATTTCATTAGCTAGCTCTGAGCTTGGTACCAACAACAACTAAAAAAGGCAGCTGAGCTTTTAGGCGAAAACAATTTATTTTACAGTTGACGTGTTTGGCAATAAGAATTATTTGAGCTTTCAAGACTTAACTTACTTATTATCGTTGTAAATATGATCGGAAACTCACCTGCATTATGGGATAGGCGACACGTCCTTTGCCGAAACGTTCGATGATAGTCAGCTTACTGGTACTGGCGATAACGCCCGCAATGTTCGATGAGGAGAGCACGGGTCGCAGCGGCTGGACAATGGGCACAAAGTCGCGATTCCGCTCGGCAAATGTGCGATCAAAGGAGCTGCGACGGTCGCTCTGCGATCGTCTGTAGGGCACATGATTGCCGCTGCCATTGCTGCTGCTGCTGCTGCTGCCACTGTTGTTGTTATTGTTGTTGTTGTTGACGTTGTTGCCAGCTGACGATTTGTTTGCGTATTGCGACGCACCCATATAGGACTTGGATTTGCGATATTGTTTGCCCGTGTACACAATGGACGACTCCAGCTGCAGCTGATCGCTGCCAATGCTGCTGTAGCTGCTGCTGCTCATATCGGAACTGGCGCTGCTCGGCAGGGCAATGCCAGCCGGCAACAGAGACGAGGGCAACATGGCGGGCTTCGAGCACTTGGCACAGGGCACAGCTAAAGCGGCGGTCAACAGATCGCCGGGATTCACTTTAGTGACAGCATTCTCTGTACTGTTTGCATTTGTTGTTGCAGCTGTTGTCGTTGCTGTTGTTGTCGTTATGATTGCTGTCGTTGGGACTGTAGATTTGTTGGAGGTTTTGCTGTTGGCGCTTTTATTGCTGGCATCCTGTGCGGACGTTTGACGTTGCAGCGAATGGTGATTGCTGTTGTTACTGTTGTTGCTGTTGCTGCGCGTTAATGGCTGTATGAAGAGCTGCTGTCTTTGGGGTCGGGCCTTTTTGCTGGTACGTTGTTGTGGCTGCTGCTGCTGTGACTGCTGCTGCTGATGCTGTTGTTGTTGCTGCTGCTGTGTCTGCTGTTGTGTGATTTATTCTTTGGACGCGCTGCGTTATTATTTTTGTTGCTTGCATTTTTGGCTTTCTCGGTAGTTTTCATTTGACTGTTGTTGCTCTTGCTATTTGACAACACCTGCTGCTGTTGTTGCTGTTGCTGTGGTTGCGTCGCCGGTTTGTCCTTGTCCGCCTTCGCTTGCTTGCCATTGGGTTTGTTTACCATTTTCACAACGGTAACGTTGTCGTCGACTTCGTCGCTGTTGTTTCTTCACTTAACTGTCTTCTTTCGATTGGCCCGCTTACCGTTGTTGGTAATTTGTTTTAAACTGTTTTTCTATTTCGTTTTTGTTCTTATTCTTGTATTTGTCTTGTTTATTTAGTAGTCTTAGTTTCGTGTCTTTTAATGCTTTTTATTTTCAACTGTTCTGTTCTGCGCTTGAAAATGTGCTTCTGTGCTTGTTCTATGCGCAATTGGCTTTGTGGCCTCTGCTTCGCTTAACTACGCTGCTTATTTTGCTGTTGCTTCTACTGCTGCTGCTGCCTATCGGCGTGCACGCAGACACACACACACAAGACACTCACGGAGACAAGCACACTCTCTCGTCGAAGCACTCAACAATACACACGGCACAATAGATTGGAGAGAGGTGTGAGCGAGTGAGAGCACAACTTTGCCTGACGCTTTTGTATTTTTCGTTACGTTTTTGCTGTTGCTGTTGTTGGCGTTGTCGAAGCTTTCTGTTTAGTTATTGCCACGTTTGTTGTTGTGCGTTATTTTGTTATATTTCTTGTTGTATTCGGGTTTTGCCGTTGATTTTTTTGTTGTTTTTGTTAAATGAGCTTTTGTTGTACTACCTTTAAAATATTTATAATCACAAAATTCATTAATTTCTTTATGTTGTTTTCGGTTTCGTTGTTTTTATATTTTTTGTCTTTTTTTTGCGGGTTATTGCCTGTTTGCTGTTGGCTCACTGACGTTTTATTTTGTGCAAACGCTCTTTCACTTGCCTTCTCTTCTGAATGTTTGCCCTGTAGTTTGCAGAAAGAGAAAGACAGAATGAGAAAAACAACCATATTATAGTTCGTATATTTTAGCAAAATATTTGTTTTTGCCTAAGCACATTTTTCTAGCTAAACACAGGTTGTTTATAAATTAATAAATTGTTTTTATAAATATTTTCTATTTGCTACACAATGCGCTCTCGTAGTTGGTATAACCCTTTCAAGCATTATTGTCATTATTATTTTTACTTGCTAACCAAATATTAAGAGATAATAAAAGATAATAATAATATACAATCACATGACAATCAAGGATAGTACACTGTTTTTTCAAACAGAAATGCCAATATTCCTAAAATTGTAAGAATAGGTAGTGAGTGCTACATGTAATGCCAATATCCCTAAAATTGTAAGAATAGGTAGTGAGTATATGACAGTCGAGCAATCTTGACTTTTGTTTGTGCTCTGCACTTGTTTTTATTCTGTTTGCTTAGTGTTACTAAACAGGAGCAAAACCTAACGGTGAGACATAGTCTAGTTGTTGTTGTTTCTGTTCTGCTCACACCATCGTCGATTTCAATTCCAACGCGCAATTTCTATTACTTTCGCGTCCACCCATACATACAGCAATAACAACAACTACAAAAATATAGTTTGCCATTTTTGGCATTCTCCCATTCTTCGCTCTCACTCTCTTGGTCACAATTGTACTCTGGCGCTCTCGCCTGAACCCACGATAAGATGATGTAAGTTTTTTAAATGCAAACTGTACGAAAATACGCACATACGTATGTATGTATATATATACATATGTATATATAAGTGGACTTCTGTTTGTCTGTATGTATTTATGCATGTGTATATTATTTGTACGATGCAATCTTTTTCATAGCCCCACAAATATCTTTGTTTGTTAGTCACAATTGATTTTGTTAATTAAGAATTGAAATTTATATGTCATAAGCTGCAATATTATTTCTCATTTACATATTTTCATTAACAAATGTCCGTATTTCAAATTAACCCTTTATGTACAAATGCGATCATTAAAAATAGTTATCGATTCTGAGAAATTAGCAACTTTTGAACTTGTACATGTAGAATATACTGAGAAATTCAAACAAACCAAGTACATTAATTCATGATGGACGGGTAATTCTACCTTGATAAATGGCCCCAAAGAATATGAGCAGAAATACAGGATTTATAACGAGTTCAATAATTACTCATAGTATATAAAAATATAAATATCAAATATATAGCCACATGATGATGATATGCTAGCCAGGAATTATATAAATTCATCCATATCAAAACACCGACTGTGACAAATTCAAATTCTACAGTTATTTGTAAAGCATATTTTCCGAATCATTTTCAAATTAAATAGCATCACAAGAAAGTCAATTACTAGAATTATTCAAATCTCTAAAAAGTATGCTACAAGCTATTCCTGGCGATTTTATGATAAAGTGAAATTGGGAACTTGACTTTAGTCGAATAAAAATGGGGCAGTTGCAAAAAATTGGATTTTTAAGTGAAAAAAAATGCATTTCCTAAAATAACAGAATAAAATAGTTGAACTGAACTACATTATGTAGAAACTTTGTACACTTGCCAGTGTAACAAGTAAGGCCCAATTCTTGTGTCAAATAGAAAAATGAAATATAGGAACGCGTTCAAAATTTCGTCATGGTCGAAATCCTAAAGAAATGACCTGAAGGTAATATTATATGAAGCCGGAAATGCCACGCTGCCAACGTGTAACACACAAACATAGTGCATACATACGTATGTATATTTGTATGTTCGTACTACATTATTGATAGAAAGAGAGTGCGTTTTGTGTTTGACTTCTGGTCCGATTTGGTTTTGGCAACCCGAAACCCGGCAGCTGAGATTGCAGTTTGGTCACGTAGTCACAAAACTGCAAGATCAATATTTTGATAATCTTTTGTCATATATTTACCTGAAACAATTAAGCGATATAACTCGTGCTTAAACGGCCATAATCCAAAGTCACAATGTACAAGACGCGTTGCTTTCTTTACCACACGTACACACTAAGCTGTTTGCAAGACATAGAGAGCGAGAGCGAGAACGAAAGATGGAGAGTACTTGTATCACGGCCACGGCGAGGACAACAACGACAACGACGCCAAAATGCCAGAAGCTCCGAATGATCCGAAAGGGAAGTGAGCAAGTAAGATGGCGAAACCAAAAGCACGTAACAAAACTGACCGTTTAACCGTTTGTGTAAGTGCGTGCGAAGATGCTGCTGCACTGCTTCACTCAACGAGGTGGTGATTGGTGAAAGGCGAGAGACGCGGTAAGCCGGTACGCCGCGTCGCGTTACACGTTATTTGTTACTCTGACGTTATTGGTTACGCTAACACGATTACAACAATTTCGACAAACTGCTGTTCTGCTGCCTAATCTCACAATGTGTACATATGTATATGAATATATAGAGCACTCACACACACACCCAGACAAAGACACACACGATCAATTTGTTGTGTTAAAATAAATCAGCAAAAAGAATCAGCAAATCGAGAGCGAAACAAGCAGTGGTGGTGGAATCGAGAGAGGGAGAGTGGGTGCAGCAAAAGCAAAAATGCAAAACCGTTTCAATTGCAGGCTCTAGGACATAAAAAGTATCGATATTCTTTTGTTGATCGTTAAACCGACAAAAAGAGCAAGATGCTAAATGGTTATTTGTCGTGTTGCTTCAATTATATTACGTGAATGACCGAGCGCACAGCAGGCGTTTTATTTCTTGTTTTTAATTTATTTTATTTTTGTTGTTTTTGTTTTTGTTTTTCTACACTACTGGCGTGACATATAAACCCGTAATGGCTGGGTGCTCAACAATTACGCTTTTGCTTTCCTTTTCCATACACACTCACGCACGAAATCGAAGTCGAAAGAAAAACACAACACACGCGTGGACAAAAGCACGTTGCTCAATGTCCGCTGCAAAAAAGTTTCGAGAATGTTGGGGGCGGCAAACGGCACGTTGGCAACTAATTAAATAGCTTAAGCGTTCAAAAACTCGTCAATAAAACTTCGCACTCACTTCACTTCAACGTTTCACAAAAGTTTTCTTACTGGATTTCGCAGAGACGTTTTCTTGCTATTGGTGGGATGATACTAGTGGCGGTTAGATGAGTGGTCGCAGAAAGAAAAGATCGTTGATTCAATTTTCTGCACGATTTTAAAATTTGAATTTTCTTGAGGTGTCTTCTCTACTTGAGTGTCGAACATGTGACGAGCAACTGATGGCCGTTGCTTAAGCAAAGACGTATGTTTGTATAAATCGCGGCAGCTACGCGTCGCGGACGTCGGCAACGCACTATGGTCTGAACGCGAGTTCCATCGGATAAAATTTATGCGGGTATGTGGTGCAAAAAAAAAAGTTCGCTTCTTATTAAAATTTCACAGCTTAATAAATATAGAAATTCATGTCGAAAAAGGATTTGTTTTTTCTGTTGTGATTATTACACTCGACACGTAGTGATGTTGACTTGTGCTCACAAATATCTATCGATAACCAACTAAGCAATTGACAGTAGTCGTTACAGCCGTAGTTTGCAGCCCACTGTGCGACGGCGACAACAATTCTAGAGAGCAAAATTGAAAAAAAAAATTGAAATAAAAAGTGAGCAACGAAAAGTTCACAAATAACTAAGTCGCCGGCGGCATATGTAACTATGTATGTATGTTTGTACATGGCAACAAAAACGACACATTTACATAAGCACATGTATGTATGTATGTACTTGTTGTGTATATATTTAAACATTTCCACATACACTCATTTAATCGTAGCAAATGAGCCAACAACAAATAGATGATCTGAGCGCCAAAGTTGAGAGCGCAGCGCCTTTTCGGTGTGCTTCCCGCCGCTCATCAGCATTCTCTCATCACACGCCAACTTGCTGGCTCATTTCGCACAACAGTGGGTCAGTCGTTGTCGACTGGCTGGCGGATCCATTGTTTTGCCAGTGTTTTCACTTTTAAGCCCAGTTTCTGCTAAAGCACCATGTGGCTGCTGTTGGTCTATTGCTAATTTTTGCTGGCAACTCCACGGGAACGTGCCCACAATATGTGAAGATTGATAGACAGTGATTGCGAGAGGGAGAGAAAAGGCATCAGTGATAAAGAGCGTACCGAAAGCTTTTGCCAGCTTTTAAGTTTCAAGATTAGCTGTTGATTTGATTGTAATATGAAATTGTTGTTGTTACAAGTCATAATGAAATACCGGCCGGCGTCGACATTGAAAGGCAGAGAGATAGAGAGTGGGCCAGAGAGTGAACGTGTGAGATGCTCAGAGCGCGCTCGTTCGGCAAGAGAAAGCACCGACCGACCTTGCCTACAACAGTGGTGCCATTTGTAGCGCCAGTGGTGCCATTTTCTTTAGATGACAGCCAATAAGTGAGGTTAATCATAACATTTTCTCTTAGATGTGATATCCGCAATAAACATCCGATGGCACACGTGATAAATGTATAAATATACATACATACATATGTATGTATGTTTTATGTATGTATGTCTATACATATGTTTGTCGATAAAGTATTTTTTAATTGTACATTAGAGCGGCATATTTCTGGCTGCGCACAATGCCGCAAAGAAATATAAATAAATAAAATTATAAATATATGTGTACGTCTGCGTGTATACAACAATTTAGATTGCCAAAATACGATGCGTAGTATTTAACAACACGCAAAAGATTTATTTTGAATACGGTGCATGTGTGTAAGTTTCATCACCCTTGCAAATATTTGGGTGTGGGGGTGCGCATTTGTGTGTGCGTGTGTTTTGATTTGTTTATGCGCCTAGAACTGTCAAAATTGCGAGAGTCATCGTTATGTCGATGCTAATCGTTATCGATAGACAGGCCCGACAGTTGATTAATACAAACAACAGCAATTCATGCATATATAGTACAAATTGTATTGCAAACAGAAGGAATTACAAACGCCTTAAGCTAACGAATATTGACATAAGTTGTAGAATATAATTCCCTTACTGGCTCTAGTGCAACCGCCGCGCATAGAGGGCGCCACCAACGAGTAAGCTGGCAAGCAGACTAAAGCTCAAGGCCTTGTTGAGGAACCTGTCCTGCCATTGACGATTGGCGATGCACTGACTGTACGGCATGCTGGAGAACGAGACGGTGTTGTAGAGCGGCACCCAGCTACGAGGAAACAGGCGAAACAACGTCGTGTCCAGCCACTTGCGACAGCGGAACGAGAGACGCTTGGTCAGATCACGCATCTGCAGAGAAGTAAAGGCAGGATAAGTAAGGTAACAAATGGTTGTGGTCGAGTGCAAGCAACTACAACGCACCTCCACATAGTTGTACATGGCGAGATCACAGATGGCAAAAGCGTCCTGCCAGCGCGACTCGGTGAACTTGGCCAGCGCCTCGTCCAGCGGCAGCTGTTCGTTGAGTATGGACATGAGCAGTGTTATATCCTCCATGCCGGCGTTCATGCCCTGGCCGTAGTAGGGCACCATGGCATGGGCCGCATCGCCCAGGATGAGCACCTTGTCGGCGAAGTGATACGGCTTGCACTTGACGGACATTAGGTGCTGGGGACGCGTCTTAAAGAAGTCCTTGATCAGCTGCTCCTCCCCAATCAGCGGCAGCGCGTCCACGTAGTGCTGCCGAAAGAAATCCACCAGCTTTTGATGCGTCTTCAGCTGCGCAAACTGCTCAAAGGGCATGGACAACGTGACCGTGAAGGACTTGTCCTGATTGGGCAGCGCAATCATCATGAAGGAGTCGCGCGGCCAAATGTGCAGATAGTTGGGCGGCATCTGGAATTCGCCATCTTTGGCGGGTATGCACAGCTCCAGATACCCGGTGCCAATGTATTCCTGCGAGTAATTGAAGCCCGGCGTGCGCACCAGTTGTTGGCGCAGCGTGCTGAAGGCGCCATCGCAGCCCACAATCAGATCAGCGCTCGCCGAGACTAGCTGCTCCTCGTGCGCCACCTTGAACTCCATGTGCCCGTCACCAATGTTGGCCGTGGCCAGCTTATGCTCAAAGTGACAGCTGATGTTGGGAAACGCCTCGCAGGCATTCAGAAGCACCTCGTTCAGCTGCTTGCGTCCCACCGAGTAGAGGCATTGCTTGGTGCAGGCATCGTACAGCACGATGCTGGTGCGGCCCCGCACATTGTGCAACATCCGGCCACGCATCGGAATCGCAGTGCCCAGCACCTGCTCCTCCAGCCCCACGGCGGCCAGCGCCTTACGGCCGCGTTGCGACAGCGCCAAGTTGATGCTGCGTCCTTGCACCAGCTCCGCGGTGCGAATGTCCTCGCGATACTCGTACAGATCCACAGCGTTGCCCATGCGTGCAAAGTTCAACGCCGCCAGAGATCCGACCTGCAAAGGCAGAGAAGACATTGCTTTAATTGCAATCTGGCTGATCTGTTGGGCAGTCGAGGACAATCCTTAGCTTGCCTAGTAATACAAATGGGTTGTAGTGAAATAATGAGAGAGGTAAGCCGAAGATTTCAGCTTGAATTCTAATTAATTATAAATGTGTTTCTTGGTCGGAAGTTGGATAACATTTAGAACTAGGAGTAAAAATAGCGCGAAAATAAAAAGTAAAAAGTTATTTGTGAAATAAGCCAACTAAAATATGGCCAACAAAATGTAATTGAACTACAAACGAATTAATTATTCTAAATTGAAACAAATTATAATCTTGTTTTTTTTTAGCAGAAATTGGATTGGTTGGGGGAAGGCCATTGGAAGTAGGTGAAAATATTTGAAAGGAATAGAGCCAAATTGATGAAGATCTAACTAAAGAGTTAATTGCGAAATAAATTAACTAAAATATGTCCAACAAAGTTTCAATGAAATACGAAATAATTATTAAATAAAAGTTTGATGTATTGAATTCTAATTAAAACAAATTATATGCATGTTTTTCTTAAGTTGAAATTGGTTTGGTTTGAGGTAATTAAGTCTAATTAAAATAAATTAGTGTGTTTTTTGGGCAGAAATGAAATTCATTTGAAGAAAAACAATTTGAAGTAAATGTTGAAAATAAATTTTCAAAAATTAATTCAACTACAAACAACAATTTTTAATTGAAATACAAAACCAATTTCAAATTGAGGAATATAATGCAAATTAAAACAAATTATAAGCATATTTCTTGCGTAGAAATTAGATTGGGTTGAAAAAAACAATTAGAAGTAGAAAATAAAAAAAAAAATTGAAAATTCTACTTCAACTATGCTGAAAATCTAACGAGTTGAATATGAAATGGTGTTCTACTTATTTTAATTGAAACACAAAACAAATATTAAATAAAAGCTTGCGGAATCAAATTCTAATTAAAACAAATTATAAGCATATTTCTTGCGTAGAACTTGGATTGGGTTTATAAAAGCGATTAGAAGTAAAAATAGAAAAGAAAAAAATGGAAAACGCTACTGAAACTATGCTGAAAATTTAAAAAGTTGATTATGAAATAATGTACTACTTATTTTAATTAAAACACAAAACAAATATTAAATGAAAGCTTGCGGAATCTAATTCTAACTAAAACAAATTATAAACATGTTTCTTGAGTAGAAACCATATGAAATAAATTTGACAAATAGATAAGACACGATTTTACCGCACAGCACATATATATGCCCTTAATTAAGATGCAACATATAAAGAGTGTAAACTAATATATGAATATTTTGTGAACACATCTCAAGAAGTACGCGTGTTGACATAGAATAATCCCAAAGTATGCGCAGCATCGTTGATTAGATTAAAACACTTACCAAACCCGCTCCGATGATAGCCACCTTGCGACGTCCCCCAGTGCTGGATCCATTCACATCCATTTGGGTATACTTGATGTTACGTGACATTGCTAAGACTTTATGCTGCGACCGTTCGCTTGATGCGTTGCACGCGTAATGACACTCAGATCCAAGTACACACGCTGTCTGGCAAGACAGTAAATGCCACCTATCTTCCCAAAGAGTGGTTGATTCCGTGTGTACACAGATAGACGGCCCACAGCGACACCGACTTGGGGAAACCCTTCAAGTGCAGCCGCAATTCCCGGCAGTGGGGCAACCGCCAAAGGTGTTTTCACTTTCAAACCCAACGATTATCAAAGGGCAATCCAATTTATGTTAAATCGTCACTCTAAGACTGTCTCTTCGGTCAAGCTTAATTAAAATTTTATTTAATTATTAAAACACTTCTCAACGTCTAATGAAGCTACGTTTTTAGAACTTAATTTTATAGCGCTACTAATACATATATATATATATATATATATGTTAAATATATAATATACAAATATGCAATCTAGTAGCATCGCGATATAACGCAACGGTTCGGTAAATTTAAATGGGTCATGCATAAATCTCAAGCAAAAAGGAATTCCTGCCACTATTAGTTATATATATCGATCTATTTCGTTCCGCTTTTTGAATCATGAAACCACTAAGCTGGTAAACTTTTTTTTATCCTCATATGTGTGGGGTTTGGTTCAATCTCAAGTACACCACAGTGATATTAAGGTACACTATTGTAGTACGGAGTCTACACCTAATAAAATAATTAAACTTCTTGCCTACTTTATTGAACTTTCGTGCAAACAAAATATGTGTTTAGAAATGTTACGGATGCACTAGAATTTTATAATCACTTTTATTAGACGTCTGCCTCAAGAAAGAGTTAACGAGTCTGATAACAAACAAGCATTTGTTTATTTATCATTAAAAGGCAGACGACCCCAAAAATAAATAAGCACATCAGATTTTCTACAAAAATTCCATTTTTTAAATTATCACGTATGAAATATTTAAAAAGATTAACTTTTTTTAAGATTAACTATATTAAAAAGATTAATCACAGCCGCTTCATCATAAAGAATTGAAATACTAAAACAAACTAAAATGTTAGCATATTGCAGGCATGCGCAGCTCTTGGAACTTCAAAAAGCCCGCCTCATTATGTCAAACGACAAGTGAACTTGTTGCCCGGTCACACTGCAAGTAAGAACAGCTGATTCGTTTGTGCGCGCAACCAGTGAATGTTCAGACGCCATTGTGTACAATAAAGTGTGTCGCTGTCGCCAAAAAAAAAGTTTTATAAATTGCCATAAAAAGGTCGTTGTCGTTAGTGTTTTATACATTTTTAGCTCCCAAGGAAATCGACCACAAAAGACAAAACACAAAATGGTAATAAAATGCGGGCGTGTACACGAAATCGACGTAAATTTAGAAAAAAGTGATGTGCGAAAATACGCAGTTTTTATAGGTTCTATTCCATTTTATTATTAACCTTTTTATGTGGCTACTACTTTCAAAAGCATTTTGCAATTTCGCTGTTATTTCACATTGCATTTTGGTTTTTTCTGTCCCGTCTTTGCAGGGAAATGAAACGTCGCTGCCTATGGAAATGTGCTCCAATTGTAAGTAAAAAAAAATTTACATACATTTTGCATGCTACATATCTACAGTCAATGTCATTTGAATGGAATTCGACCAGCTGTTTTATACGAGTGTTCTTAGTTGAAACACGTAGCTACCCCGCATAACGTAATACAAATCATCATTTACAAGCATTTACATTGGCCTGCTATCTAATTGTTTGTCCAGAAGCTGCACACGAGCTACCTGCTATTTATTTGCAATGGGAAATATGAATTATGCGAGCATGATACTTGCTTGTGCTTTCGGGTGTTTGTAAGAGCGAGATGACACCATACAAATAGCTAGTTTGACCAGTTCACGGAACTAGTTCGCCAATGTAACACATGCAGTTTCCTATGTTTTCATTTATGCTTACAAAAGAAACAAGTGTCATTGTCAAATTAGCCAACGAGAATTTCGTTGTCATCGCAGTTGGATGCTAAAAATAAAAGAGGCAAACACACAAACGAAGCACGTGCAACCTATAGAAATAATTAGCTTATGAAATCAGCTTGTTGTGTATCCGATTGCACCGTAACTAAAGGTTGTTTTTTTTTTGTTTTGTTGGTTTATACAGTCGACGCCGACGAGATACGACGTCTGGGTAAACGTTTCCGAAAACTGGATCTGGACAATTCGGGGGCGCTGAGTGTCGATGAGTTCATGTCTTTGCCGGAACTGCAACAAAATCCTCTGGTGCAGCGTGTCATTGATATTTTCGATGCTGATGGCAATGGCGAGGTCGATTTCAAGGAATTCATTCAGGGCGTCTCGCAGTTCAGTGTCAAGGGCGACAAGTTGTCGAAGCTGCGCTTCGCATTTCGCATCTATGACATGGACAACGATGGCTACATTTCCAATGGCGAGTTGTTCCAGGTACGTATACGCAATATTTTGGAATTTAAGCAATATGCGAATACAAGATAATTTTGCAGGTGTTAAAAATGATGGTGGGCAACAATTTGAAAGACACGCAACTGCAGCAAATTGTGGACAAGACAATCGGTTTCGCGGACAAGGACGAGGATGGCAAAATCTCCTTCGATGAGTTCTGTTCGGTTGTGGGCAACACGGACATACACAAGAAGATGGTTGTTGATGTTTAAAATGGAAATAGTAGAACACTCACACACTGCTGCATAGGTTTACGAGTAACGTGTACTTTTTTTTATATATGCATTATCGCAAAAATATTCTTCACTAGTTACTATTTATTTTTTTTTACATATACATTTATATATATTGTTTTGTTTTTTAATTATCTCTCTTTACATTAATTTAATTAATTAATTTGTTTAATCAATGAATTGTTTTCGTCTCTGTTATCAAGTTGTGAGTCAAACGAAACGAAACAAAAATGAAGGAAATCTTAATATTTACACAGCTGTAAATGTGAGCTATAAATTTTTGAATCACTCGCTTTAAAACGCTCCTACGAATAATATATCACATTTTCTACAAGAAAAAACAACAATTTTTTAAAAAGTTGTATCTCTAAGTCGTAAAGTAAATGAAGTGGAAGAGAAATAGAGAGAGAGATCGACAGAAAAATAAATGGAATCGTAATTCGCAAGAGCAGATAGCAGAAGAGAGAGAAATTGTATTAAATATTGAAAATGCGCGCCTCCTACTTACATATTTCTTAAATATATAGTCATAATTTATTATACAACAAATATACACGTAATGTATTTGAAGCAAACAAAAATAACACCAGGAAGCATCAAACAAACTACGAATATTTCATATATGAAAAGGCGAAAATAAAGTAACAAGTTGAGCGTTTTTCAACAACCAAAAAACCAAAAATGAATAGAAAAATTCAAAAAGAATTCAATACCGTTTCCAACTATAGTTACAACAAATTTAAATCAAAATGAAATTAATCTTAAACTACAAACAAAATGTTAAAGCACAATGAAAATAATGGAAATTTGCGTGTTCATAAGCTTTAAACTAACTCTTACTTGTGTGTGTGTGTGTGCGTGTGTGTGAATGTGAGTGTGTGAGAGAGTGTACGTGAGTCTACTCTAAACTTTCTCTTGACTTAAAGAAAAACGAAAAAATGGAATATCTTAATACACTTAGTTTTTGTTGATTACTTCTAATTCTCCTGTGATTTGGCCAAAAACAAAATCTATACAACAAGTGTGCATGTCGATGAGAACTCCGTTAATCTATTTATACTTATATACTGATATATACTTATATACATACTTACATATATATATATACTTATATACTCTTAATGAAACTCTAATTTATAGAGCTTTTAACACACACACAAAAAGCGAAAGAAGCAAACAACAACAAACAAACTGTGCTATGTTCTTAACTCTTTTTTACTAACATTTATTGCCACCTCAGCATAATTGTTAATGGGAAACAAATAAGATATATATATATACATGCATATATGTATAATATAACATTTTTCAATTATGTATATGAATATTGCATACATACTTACAACTAATACTAATCAAGTTAACTTAGTAATTATTAAACGAAAGGCAAATCAATACACAACAAAATCGAATAATTATACATTTACGATGGTTGATTAACAAACAAAACAAAACAAAAAACAACTTTTATACTTAACTTAAAAACAAAACCAATATTATTATTGACAAACAAAAAAGAAACAAAAAACGAAAATGAAACTCTAGTTAAAGGAATTAACGAAATGCATGTTACAAATTTTTACAATTAGCAAATTTTTTGCACAATCGCCATTCAATTTGTTAGCTAATCCTAATCAATTTTTTCATAATGTTTATATACTACTTAATAACGAACGCAATTTGTAAAAGTCAGCCAAAGATATCGACGACAAAAAAACTCGAATGCTCTTTCCTCAGCTGCACCGCAAAACAACCACGTGAAAACAGAAGAAAACGAAAAACAAAGGGAACTCAGTTAGGCGGCTCGATGAAGCAATAAATAAATAAATAATATATACTACTATATTCCAGTTTCTTTTTTTTATTTTTTCGTTTAATTAATAATGTAGATGTATGTTTATGCTTTAACGACGACAAACACAGACGGCTTTGTCACTGCAATAACCTCCTTTGTAACGACGAGCGATGCAGTGTGCGGCACAGGCAGAGTGATTGACATTGAAGGCGCTCAGCAGATCGCAGGTGGCACGTTTCTGGCGCAAATTCAGCCCGGTGTCAGCCGCCACTAATTTATCCAGTGCTTCTACATTGTTCAATTGCACTTCTTGGGTCTCATCGAGCACAGGCTGTGCTTGGATCACTGCCAGGAAAAGCACAACAAAGCCAAGGCACACAAGGGTCTTCATGTTGATTGCAGTTGTGTTCTTTGCAAACTGTGGATGCTACTTTGTGTCAAGCGTACAGCTTTTATAGGTGCCAACTGAGCTGCTGATAAGTTGGCGGGACTCCCGTTCGGTGAATTTAATTAGGCTTCTTGGTATGCTTGATCGCAGATCACGTACAAGGGGATTTTCGGAGAGACATCAGCTGCGGTTGGTGGACGGCTGGAAAATCCATAAATTGTGTCAACAACAAGGAATTGATGTAATAATCCATTAGACAATCTAATTTTACTAAGAATTATTAACCAAAACACAAATTTATAATTTGATTGGAATTGAGATCAACAGCGGTCAATTGAGGTAATGATAAATTAGAAAATCTAATATTTCCCGGAAATATGTATAATTAAAATTTAAATTGAAATTATAGTGTAACACAAATTCATTATGCCTACGTTTGAATGTGGCGCCATCTGTATGCATTTCAAACTCAGCCGGCAAGTAGTCGTAACGAGTCACAGCTGAATTTCACAATGCGCGGCAAATTGCTACGCCAGCCCTGGTAATTGTCAGCCTGCAAGTAAACAAATTGCAGTTTATTAAAGTGTCGACGTTTTTAAAGCAAATTTAAAGCAATTTATGTGGCTAAAAAATAAAACAAAATGTCCACTATCGAGGGCATATACTCGCTGCGTTTGGTCATCGCGGACTTCTACATGGAAAAGCCAATCTTTGGACTGGATCCCTGTTACTCCGAGTTGCGCGGCAAGGAAATCAAACGCGTAGATATATTCAATATTGTTAAATTCAATGAATATTACAAATACTTTGCTCTACTAGGTGCCCATTGTGCGTGTCTTTGGTGCCAATGCGAATGGCCAGAAGAGCTGCATGCATGTGCACGGCGTATTCCCGTATTTTTACATACCCTACGATAAGCGAGACTTCGAGACGCTCGAACGCGGCATCCTCCAGATAGCTATGCATCTGGACAAGGCGCTAAACATATCGCTGGGTCAGGGCAGCTCCGATACGCAGCATGTGTTCAAAATTCAGCTGGTGAAGGGCATGTGAGTGTAATAAACCATTTCATAAGCGGTTACTAAGTAAAATCCTTGTCTAGTCCCTTCTATGGCTATCATCGTGTAGAGCATCAATTCTTAAAAATCTACATGTTCAATCCACGCTTTGTGCGTCGCGCTGCGAACCTACTGCAAAGCGGCGCCATACTCAACAAGAACTTCAATCCCCACGAATCACATGTGCCTTATATATTGCAATTCATGATCGATTTCAATCTGTATGGCATGAGTTATTTGCATGTGCCGCTCGAGGTGGTCAAGTTCCGGCGCAGCAACGAGGACGAGGGTGAGCAGCAGCAAAACCAGCTATAGCTATGGGTTTATGCAGTTCATTTCTTTGATCTAGTGGTGCCCTATGGCAATATGAAGCCGCAGCAGCTGCTGGACATCGGCAGTGCACGTAAAGTGAGCTGCAGCAGCTTGGAACTGGACATTAGCTCGAATTTTATACTCAATCGCTTCCAGCTGGTGGCCAAATCCAATGCCACGCACACAAATCCAGGCATCGAGGCGATATGGCATGATGAACAAGTGCGGCGCCAGAAATTGGCTCAAAGCTTTGGCGCCGACGAGCAAAAACTCAATGCGGTAATAGATTGCACTTCAAATGTGAACTGCTAGCATTAACTACTAGTTTAATCTGCCCTATAAGATACCCATTTTGGAGGTGCCGCCAACGCAGGAACGTCCGAACATTGAGGTAGCCGAAAGCGATGTTTTCTATCGCACCGCCTTGGAGAGCAAGTTGCTCACCTTGGAGCAAACATTGAGCGCGGATCAAACAATCTCGGAGCAGAGTCAAGTCAGTGCAGCGCATGTGACGCTGCAGACAAGCGTCAAGGAGCAACGTCGCACCTTCAATTTGCAAAAGTTGCTGGTCAACTTGGTATATCCCGAGGAATGCTCACAAGAGGCGCAGCAACAGCTGGTGAATGCTTCGTTCATACAAAATCATTTGTCGGGCAGCGGCAGTGCGCACAGTTTTGTGCAGCTGCCGGAGCACCAAGAAGAGTCTGAATATTTGGATGATACGCTGGTGGATGAGCAGTTCCAGCTGCTGCAGTCGCAGGCTCCAGTGCCGCATGATGCCACCTGTAAAAGAAATACCTTCGCAATCAATTGAAAAACCCTTTGATTAATGCATTGTTTTCCGCAGTACGCGTGGAGGACTTGGAGCTGCTCGATGTGCTGCAGCAGCTGGAGGAACAGAACGCCAATGAGTCGCACATCGATTTGGACAGCTCGCTGGCGCCGCTCTCACAGCAGCACAACAACTGTATGTGGCACAGTTACAAATAATTCCAGGCTGCTTCTAATTAAGTTTCCTTCTCGTAGTCGAACTCACACCGGAGCAGCTGGACAAGCAGACGGCAGCTGAAGCCGCCAACCTGCCGCTGTCGGAGCATGAAGACAACAGCTCAGACGAGGAGACGGCAGCTGGCAATATGCATGACTTTTCGGTGGCCCTAGACGACATTGATGAGCTGCTGCTAAAGCTGACGCAGAGTCAGCCCAAGTCGGGTGAAGAGAAGTCTGATAAAATGCCGCAAATCGATGGTGCCGATGATCAACTGCCGCGCACGCCCAAAAAAGCCAAGGACAACGCTAAAACGCTGCGTACTCCGCCACGCACGCCCACAACGCCCAAAAGCCGCATCAGCAGACAACAGCCGCGCACTCCGAAGTCCAGTGCAGCCAAGAAATATGCTCCCCTGCCTCTGACAATAGTCAGTAAGTCGGCGCAGAGTAAGTAGTGGCTGAAATTAGAATACCTTTTAATTTTAGCGTACTATTTTTAAGCCATGTACATGTCATACTAAAATTGAAAGAATTGAGTTCAAGCTGCAGTGGACAACTTTTGTAATCCAACAAAAATATGAATTTCTAACTAATCATCTACAACGAACATTTCTAATATGAATAATATTTGCACGTTGTATATTAAACAAGTCCAAGGATACTCCATGATATTGTGCTATTAAAACTAGATTTTAACCTCATTATTTCTTGTACTTGCAGAGAATGCAACGGAGTCATCTGTCATGCCCCTTCACTTCAGCCAGCAGCTGGACACTGTCAAGAGGTGAGCTTAAATGAATACCTTAGAATATTCAAATAATATATAAATTGTATTTAGTAATCCAGCGGTTACATTACGCAAGAAGCTGGCTATGACCGAGCTGCGTCGCAAAACGATTTCAGCGCCCCCTGAGGCTCTCATGGAGTCGATACGCGCAGCTGAAACAAAGGAGCAGTGAGTTTAAATCCAATCTATACAATTCGATTCTTTAAATGACATTTTCTTTTAGTCCGCCACTTCGTCGCAGTCTGCGCAATCGAGGCCAGGATCTGGACAAATCACACATAGTTTGCTCGCTGACTCCGCGGGAAAAGAATCCCACGATGTCTGAAGTTTTTGTGACAGCGAACAGACGTACCTGGCACTCCAGTCGAGTCGACAAAGCCACGCCGCAGTACACGTAATTGTGGCAAGCAGGAAGCAAAGGAGCTGCCAGAGAGAAGGAAGAAGACTGCGAAATCCAAAGCTAAAGCTAAAAGTGGAACTGTGAGCTGAATTGAATGAAATCAAACAGTCTGTGGATGCTGGAATTACAGCAAGCGTTCAAAGTGTATTGCTGAATATGAAAACTTCGGATTCGCCAGCTACTTTAAGGGAGACAGTTAAGCAATCTGTAGACTTACAACCATTAACAAGCCGGCAGCAGTCTGTGAAAGAAAAAAAAATTACCACATTACCAGCAAGTGTTCAAAGTGTATTGCTGAACATGAAGACTTCAGATTCACCAGCTACTTTAAGAGCAGAAGCAGAGCAACCTGTAGACTTAGAACCATCAAGCCGGCAGCAGTCTGTGAAGAAAAAGAAAATTAACACATTACCATCAAGTGTTCAAAGTTCATTGCTGAACAAGAAGAATTCAGATTCGCCAGCTATTTTAAGAGCAGAAGCAGAGCAGCCTGTAGACTCAAATACAACAACAAATAGGCCAGGAATTACCAGACCAGCTACACTAAGAACAAAAACGTTTGTTCCAACGACACCAAAGTTGAATGCACGAGAAGAAGCTGTCGAGTCCCCAGCTGCTGTCAGCGAGGAGGATGAAACTATTGTGTCCGATACAGAAAGCGATCGATCGCTGACCAAACTGCGAAAGACGCCGAATTTACGACGTTTGCGTAGAAGCTTTCGCGACACATTGCTGGCGAGGAATGCGACGCCAACAAGCAGCAGATTCGAGCCGAAAGTGTTGAAAGTAAGTGAAAGCCCCTTAAGAGAAACTTCAAGTGCAGTGAATGATAAATCGGATATTGCAACTCCACGGTGTAAACCAATGGAAATTGAAACGCCAACGATGCCAGTTCCTGCTAGAGCACTGCTCCCCTCGCCAAAGGCAGCGCTCGCCACACCGCACTGCAGTCCACAGAGCCTGGAGAGCAACACGCCCGAGTTGATGCAGAGTTTCTACGATCGCTCGTTCATGATCAACAGCCCCTCCGTGTTCAGCGAAGATCTGAGCAGTCCACAAGCTAATGCACAGCACAAAACCGTTGCCAAGCCTAGCAACAAGGCTGCCGAATCCTCTATTGTTATCACGCCACTCGAGCTGCCGCCCAGCTACGACGAAGTGCTGCGTGGCTGTCGCAAACTGGACTTTCCCCTGTACACGTTCCAGCAGCCCTTCTACAGCAATCCTGCGGATGTCAGCAAAATGACCGAGGTGGGATTTCTGGTGTTGCGCATACCGGGAAACAAGCTCAACGATCTCGAACCCTTCGAGAGCTGTGTGCTGCCCAGTAATCGTGGCTTGGCCGCCTGGCGACGTCGGCAACTGCTGCAAATTGGCGGACCTGCAATGTTGCAACGCTACAAAAATGCGGCTCAAGTTCGCGAATACTTCTGCACCGACAAACGGGTTGTGATTGAGCCAGCGTTGAGTGCGCCGAGCAGGCAGGATGCCAAACTCTGGCTGAAGGCGCGCGAGCTGCATCAGCAGCGACAAGGCGGACGGGAAGAGGAGCGTGCGCAGGGCAACGACGAGGACAGTCCCATCAAGATTAAAAGGCAGAAGATTACCATGATGCTGAATGAGGGCAACGCTGCTGCAGCGGATGAGGATGGCGAGCTCGACTGCAGCGGCATCAGCCTGACGCCCATGTCCGTCTCCTTGACGCCAGCGTCGAGTCAGAAAACACGCTCGCGTCGCCGCACCAAGCTGCAGTTTGAGACATCGCAGCAGGAACAGCAGCCGAGCAGCAGCCAGTCGAGTGAGCAGAGCGTGGCCAGCAGCGCTGCCTTGGATGCCTTGGAGCGCAGTTCGTTTGTGCGACAGCTGGACAGCATGAGCAGTGGTCGCAACAGCCACGAACTGAGCTTCGGGCTCAACCAGGCGTCGCTGGACAACACCTTCGGCTTCAAGGTTAATCTGGAGAATCTGCAGCAGGCCAAGGCGGACATAGAGGTGAGTTGACGACTCGCAGATGTGATGCAAGCTTAGCTATTTCTCCCCTCTCGCTGCAGTGCAACTATCTGACCATCATGACGCTGGAGGTGTTTGTGGCAACGCGCGGTGATTTGCAGCCGGATCCACTGCACGACCAGATCCGCTGTCTCTTCTACGCCATCGAGCACAGCTTGCCGCCGACCACAATGGGCGACACGTTGCCCAGCAAAGCATGTGGCTACATTATCGTTAGCGATGCCGCCGATCTGCTGAGCGAGGGACGTTTGCACGGTTTGGATGCCGACATTGAGCTGCAGGTGGTGGAGAGCGAAGCGCAGGCCTTTGAGGCCTTGCTGGCGCTCTGCACACGCTGGGACGCCGACATCTATGCGGGCTACGAGATCGAGATGAGCTCCTGGGGCTATGTCATCGAGCGGGCCAAGCATTTGTGCTTCAACATTGCGCCGCTGTTGTCGCGTGTCCCGACGCAGAAGGTGCGTGACTTTGTCGACGAGGACCGCGAACAGTTCACAGATCTCGACGTGGAGATGAAGCTCTGTGGCCGCATCTTGCTCGATGTGTGGCGTCTGATGCGCTCCGAGATTGCGCTCACCTCGTACACCTTCGAGAATGTCATGTATCACATCCTCCACAAGCGTTGTCCCTGGCACACGCCACGCATGCTCAGCGATTGGTTTGCCTCGCCCTGCACCCGCTGGATAGTGTTGGAGTATTATCTGGAGCGTGTGCGTGGCACTCTGGCGCTGCTAGGGCAACTGGATCTCCTGGGACGCACCAGTGAAATGGCCAAGCTCATTGGCATTCAGTTCTACGAGGTGTTGTCGCGTGGATCGCAGTTTCGCGTGGAGAGCATGATGCTGCGGTGAGTGGCCGGGTAGTTTTTAACTACCATACATACTTGTTGATATCAATCACTCTGTAGTTAAGATTATGCTACAAGGCTAGAGGACCTAAAACTAGAGTTCCACAAAATGTTCATATACGTACTTAAAAACTGACGAAAAGTGGGTCTTAAATTTGACAATATTTTGAAAGCCTTACTCTAGATTATTATTTAAGTGCGCCCTTTATTAATTAATGCTTACAAATTCGAAATATTAGTTAAGTATGGGAAATATTATAGTAATATTACAAAAGATTCGTGTTACGGCTCACAACGATCCCTATTTCCCCGATCTATTGCGATAGTTTCGCAACCACAAACCGAGCGACTGCATTTCAGTTGAGCATGACTTTTTATACCCACTACCTATAGGGTAGAAGGATGTTATAGCTTTGTGACTTCAGGAAATGTATGTAACAGGCAGAAGGAAGCACCTCCGACCCCATAAAGTATATATATTCTTGGTCAGGGTCACCAGCCGAGTCGATATAGCCATGTTCGTCTGTCCTTCTGCCTGTATAAACACCCCTTTCTGCCCCGTAAAATCGAAAAAAAAACTATTTACTAGCGCAATTTTAAAGGTAGAGTCTCGAGGTTTGGTACATACAAAGATAAAGATAGTCTCGATGATTCCGATGATAATTTGGTCGCGATCGGATGAAAAACTTGGAAGTTATTCAAGAAACAGTTTTGTATGGGAAAATCCATAGGCACCTGCACGTTACTTGTTTCTGTTGAACAATGCTTGGTATATTTTATACTTTATGCGATATTTAGGATGCGATGGAATATGAATGTACAAATATACCGAAAATACCAATAATACTTTTTAGTATACTTTAGTATATTTGAGCTGGGTAGCGGGTGTATCACAGTCGAGCACACCCGACTGTAGCTTTCTGACTTGTTTTTTTTAATATTGTTAATATATTTTTGATATTCTGAATAATGCTTCTTTGCTTTAATTTTGTTGCTACTAATTTGCGTTATTATTTGAATTTTATAAGAGAAATGCTGGGTCTCGCACAGTCGAAAGTTAGGCGAGTGTTATTTAAAGTTTTAATAACCCTACAATGGAAAATGTAGCTAGCAAAGCTTATTATAGTAAAGCTGAATTACATAAATTGACTGGTTTAAACCTCTGTTTATTTGATTATGCTCCAAAGCTGTCCTAATTTTGTGTAAACGCTCTTTGCTCTTTGCAGCATTGCGAAGCCTAAGAATCTGGTGCCGCTCTCGCCGAGCGTTCAGCAGCGTGCCCATATGCGAGCTCCCGAATACCTGGCGCTGATCATGGAACCGGAATCGCGCTTCTATGCGGATCCGCTCATTGTGCTCGACTTTCAGAGCCTGTATCCCAGCATGATCATTGGCTACAACTACTGCTTCTCCACGTGTCTGGGCCGCGTGGAGCATCTGGGCAGCAGCACACCCTTTGAGTTTGGCGCCTCGCAGCTGCGCGTGTCGCGTCAAATGCTGCAGCAGCTCCTGGAGCGCAACCTGGTCACGGTGTCGCCCTGTGGTGTGGTGTTTGTTAAGCGCGAGGTGCGCGAGGGCATTTTGCCACGCATGCTGAGCGAAATTCTGGACACGCGACAGATGGTGAAGCAATCGATGAAACTGCACAAAGACAGTTCGGCGCTGCAGCGTGTGCTGCACTCTCGCCAGCTGGGCTTGAAGCTGATGGCCAATGTAACCTATGGCTATACGGCGGCCAACTTCAGTGGACGCATGCCCGCCGTCGAGGTGGGCGACTCGGTGGTCTCCAAGGGCCGCGAGACGCTCGAGCGAGCCATCAAGCTGGTGGAGCTGAACGAGAAGTGGAAGGTGCGCGTCGTCTATGGCGACACGGACTCCATGTTTGTGCTGGTGCCAGGACGCGATCGTGCCGAGGCCTTTCGCATTGGCGAAGAGATTGCGCAGGCGGTGACCGAAATGAATCCACATCCCGTCAAGCTGAAGCTCGAGAAGGTTTATCAGCCATGTCTGCTGCAGACCAAGAAGCGCTACGTCGGCTACATGTACGAGACGCCCGACCAGCAGCAGCCCGTCTATGAGGCCAAGGGCATAGAGACGGTGCGTCGCGATGGCTGCCCGGCGGTGGCCAAGATGCTGGAGAAGGTGCTGCGCCTGCTGTTCGAGACGGCGGACGTCAGCCAGATCAAGCACTACGTGTGTCGGCAGTTCACCAAACTGCTCTCAGGGACGCGCCAACTTGCAGGACCTCATCTTCGCCAAGGAGTTTCGCGGCCTCAACGGCTACAAGCCGACGGCTTGCGTGCCAGCGCTGGAGTTGACGCGGTGAGCCGAGTATTATCTCAAATGGGAAATATTTGAGTTTCTCTATGTACATTTAAACTAGTATTCTCAAATCCTATTTTATAGCCCAACTACTGCCCCGCAGCTTACCAATAATATTGTGTACTTTTCGTCTTTAATTCATCCAGCAAATGGATGCAGAAGGATCCGCGTCGTGTGCCGCGTCGTGGCGAGCGAGTGCCATTCTGCATCATTAACGGGCCGCCGGGCATGCAGCTGATACGCCTTGTGCGGCATCCGCACGAGCTGCTAGCCAACGAGGGCTACAAGATCAATGCCATCTACTACATCACCAAGGCCATTATACCGCCGCTGAATCGCTGCCTGCTGCTCATTGGCGCCGATGTGAATGAATGGTATTTGAAAGCGAAGATCGCCCTAATCACCAAAACTGTCAATCTGAATCTCTTTTTTTGCTTGCAGGTTCAGCAATTTGCCGCGCAAGCTGCTGATGACGCCAGCGCTGTCCACAGCCGGAGAGCTGATGAATCGCGGCAGTGCTAAGTCCACCATTTCGCAGTACTTTTCGACGACCAGCTGCATCATTGATTGCGGCCGCCAGACCAAGGCGGGCATATGCTCGGAGTGTGCACGAAACCCAAGCCAATGTGTCGTCACATTGGAGTCTCGCTTAGCGCAGCTGGAGCGTGGCCATCGACTGACGCAGCAGATCTGTCAGGCCTGCTGTGGCCGGCTGGGCGAACTGCAGTGCGGTTCGTTGGATTGTCCTGTGCTTTACGTGCTGGAGGTGAAGCGCAGGGAGCTGCAACAAATGCCTCATATACGCCAACAGATGGAGCAACGATTTTGATTATTTTCTGTATATAACTATATATATATATATAGTGTGTATATGTATTTAACTTTTTATTCGACTAAAAAAGTTAAAATGCTACAAGTTCATTCATTGTCTGCAGCACAGTTCGTGTATATCGCTTATACGCTACTTATGCTGAGGGTGTGTTAGATGTTTATCTTGATGTATATGCTTTGTTAACTATTGATATTTTGTTTTGTTTTGTTGAGAGTTGTGTTTATATATAATATAATTATATGTAAAACACATGTTGGAGTTGTTGGGTATGTGTGCATGTAGATGTGTTTATAATAATCGCATGAATATGTGCATTTTACAAATAATCTAAAAGTTACTTATGTACGCTGCTTTTAACAATTTCCAATGAGTTTTAACCAAATTAAATAACAATCAATTAATAATATATGTATTTATGTATATAACCATGTACATACATAAGATTGTATGTGTTTATGCTGTTTTTTTCCACCTTTTGATTTTTTGATTCATTTTGTCGTTTGCCCTTATTGCACCTAAACAATTTGCAATTGTATATGGTTATTTTAAATTGAACGCGTATCTTTACGGTTACGTTTATTAAAAAAAAATAAAACGACAATATTAGAAACTTGGTTTGCAAAAAAAGCCATTAGTACAATAAAAAGTCGTTTCAAAAAATTGAAAACATGCCTCGAAAACTTTCATTTCTTTTTTTTGCCTGTGGTTGTAGTTTTTGCAACAATTGGACTTTTACATATCATCATCATCATCTTCGTCCATTTCGAACATCAAAGCGTTCTTAGCATCTGCCTCATTTCGTTTATTCTCCTCTTCGTTGTAATTTTTGCTGCTCTTAGTTGAAGAACCGCCAGTCAAGTCAAGGCCGCTGTCATGGAAAGCATGCTTCTTATTATCCTTGCCATGACGATTGTTCTGCTGCTTGAAATACTGTGCATTGCCGGCAGTCTACAAAAAAAGGTGAAAAAAAGGATTTGTAAATGATATACCCCAAGGTAGTATTTTGTGCAAACACTATTGTTTAACAAAGTGACAAAGAAGTAAAAGTTTTGATTTATAATACAAAAACTCTTTTAGGACAACTATTTAATTATCAGCAATTAGCAGTTCAGATTTCAGTTGATATCTGTTACAATCCTAAGTCTTAAAAGATGATATAACTTGCCAAGTTGTAATAGAATTAAAACAATTTAAATAAAAGCGAGGGAGGAGAAAAGCATTGTGAAATTTCGCCATTTGCGTTTCAAAACAACACTGGTTATCTCATCTAAGTTGATATCATATGACCTTCAATTGATCGTTGAGTGTTAGCTAATAGGCAGAACACTTTCTTATGACTTTTCGCTACAAATTGCAATTGACACGGGGCAAGCCGGAACGAAGTGGTTTTAGTGTTTGTTTGCTTAAGGTGCACAATTGTTGATGCTATTTTAGGCAAGTTCGCAATTACTAAATCTAGAATAAACAACAACTAATCATCACCCTCGCACAAGCACACGTCTAGAATTGACAATAGAATCTAGCACTACGACTAGATAATCAATATTTGCGTCTGCCCAATTGCAATTATAGTATTTCGCCAGTTTGCACTAATTTAATTATGATAAATGGCAGGCAAACAACTGAGGCTTACCTTGTGAACGGATTGTTGCTGCTGCTGCTGCTGAGCCAGCGGCGACAGTGTCCTCGTAATCCACCGAATCGCCCTCGCTGAGGCGACGCTGCTGAGCCCGCAATTTGCAATCGCGACGCTTTTGATTCTTTTTGCGTTGCCCCAAAATGCTTGAATCGAGTCTACAAAAGCGAGAAAAAATAGATTGGGTTCAATTTGCGGGAATTTGCTTAAAGTGCGACTATTTTTAGACTCACCTAAACACTTGCTTCATAATGTGATCATTAAACCTAACAGTCTTCTTGCAGCTCTCCGAGAGACCCGCATCATCTCCCCCGACACGCTCCTCGGGTATGCCGCCAAATGATTGTGAGAAACCAGCGCCCGCAGCGTCCACCGAGCAGGAGTACGATGAAGAGCAGTCATCAATCGACGAGCAACTGTCGGACATGGAGGGACGTGGTCCATAACGACTGAAGCGCTTAAGGATGCCGCGATGCACACTGCTGCTGACGCTGCTGTCGTTGCACTCAGAGAAGCTGCGTTGCTTGCGTTGCGGCAGCTTCAACGTGGCCATGGGCTGCGAGCTGCCCGTCAGTTGCTCGGGAGTTGAATGCTTCGGTTGCTGCTGTTGCTGCTCTGGTTGCTTCTGCTGTTGCTGTTGTTGCAGTAGTTGATGTTGCTCTTCAGCCTTAATGTCCTCGCAAGCGGACTCGGACAGCGAGTGCTTATTACGTTTGCGCTGCTTCTTGTTTAGCTTCTTGTGGTGCTGCTGCTGTTCGTGCTCATGCTCATGCTCCTGTTCGTGCTCATGCTCTCCCTGATGCGGCTTTGCATCAGCAACCTCTCCGTCTACTTGATTGTTAACTGGCGGCGCTACGGTCACCTCCACAGCCTGCTCCAGCTCATTGTGATCCATGCTCACCTGCAGCGACTGCGCGCATTCCACCGGCTGCTCATTATCGTCGTCATCGTGATGGCCCAACGCGTACTCCTTGAGATCATTGCTATCGGTTCCAGCCAGATAGCTTGGCATAGTCTCACAACCAGCGCTCATATACAACCTCAACACCACATTGTCATCGGAAGCATCCGCCTCGACACGCTCGATGAGTAATTGGGCATCGATCTCCTCGGAGAGCTGCACAAGCACCGCATAGTGTGTGGGATAATAGCCGCTGCCCATGGAGGCGAACTGCAGATGTAGACTGCGCGCCAGCTGCAGCGTCTGTATAGAGTCCGGTTGCACGTTGGGCACGTGCAGCACAAAGGCCATCACATTGTCCAGCACATTGCAATCGAACTTGGCGGGCAGCTGGTAGTGTAAATGCTGTTGTAGGAACGAGCGAGGCGACACTTCGGCAGTGGGTGGGACTGAGAGGTGAGAGTGAGAAATATTATTAGAACAAATTGGAGCTGATTGCAGATAGTCAACAGAATATAAAGATGTATTGTCAGTCAGTAGTCACAAATAAAAACCTGTAATTATTATTATTATTATTAATAGCCTAATAAGATTTGCAACCACATGAAGCGAGTCGAGGTTATAACTTATGTTCTTTCGTTAGATCTCAGAGGCTCGTATAACAGTTGACGCCAGTACTTAATGTTGTCTGAATCTAAAGTTTGTTTTTCAATGCGGCAACGTAGTTTGCAACCTTTTTAAATTTAAATGGGTTACATAACGAACGTAATTATGTAGAGTTACCAAGGTTGGAAACAATGACTATTAATATAGCACGCAAATAAAGTCTGTTTTGAAACATCGCAACAACGCTTACAACCTCAGAAAATGGAATAAGTCGAAAAACGAACGTATTTCTAAAGTTTAAATTCCATCCAATATCATTTTTATATACTCGAAAATTAAATGCATGTTGGGTAATCCTCATCTACTTACATGCATTGGCAGCTGGGGACTGCTCTGCGAGCACCACGTCGAGGGTTTCGTTGGACTCAGTTGTGCCCTCGACTTCTGGTTCCTCCTCCTCGACAGGCGATTCGCTGTGCTCGCTGTGGGAGCTCAGCTCGACACCGCTGTCCTCGCGACTGAGCAGTCGGACCGTGTCATGCATTTCACGCTGCTGGCGCGCCGAGGAGCGGACAACAGGCAACGTGATGCACAGACGCCGCTGCTCGGTGTCGAAGCGTGCATTGCCCGCCTTGTCGTCCACCTTGTAGGGTAAATCCAGCTTTAGGCGATACTTGGCACCCAGACGCTCGCTCAGCAAGTAGACAGACTTGTCGGTCACATCCAACTGACAGTCTGCTGTCGAGCTGAGCAGCGGCAGCTCGATTTCCACGACAAGCGAACTGGGCACAGTTGCCTGCAGCTTGGCGTCCAGTTCGTCCGTGTACTCGGACATCTCTACGGCGTGGCTGTGCTTGATGCTGTACTTGGGCACCGTGAATTTGGGTGCCGCGGTGGCCTTTGTCTTCAGGGGCAGCACTTTGGGCGCAGCAGTCTCAGATTCTGGCTTCTTGGGGTACAAATGCTCCAGGGGATGCGGTTCGCGCTCCTCTGCGCTGGCGTCCTTGGCCAGCTTACGTATCACAGTGGGACGCGCGACACCCTTGTAGTCGAGCTTGGGGAACTTCAGATTCACCCGATCCAGTTTCACGCGATACTCACGCTCCACACCATCAAGGGCGGTGTCCAGCAGGCATTTGCGAAACTGCGCATTGCGCTTGCCCAGATGCAGGGCATCCGGATGAAAGACCACATCGTATACCTTGCATAGCTGCTGCTTGGCATCCAGATCATCACGCGGCGGCGTCTGGGCCATGGGAATGGACCAGCTGAGACCACGTTCCCCCGTATCTGGATTAACCATGACCTCATTGTTGGGTCGTGCCACCTCCGGAGAAGTGGCAATGTTAATGAAACACTTTATTTCGCCATCGATGGCAGTCTTGACCACAAAGCCCGGCTTCGGGTGTATGAAGGTGATGTCAACGCCACGCTCCTTTTCCAGCTGTGCAATCTCCTCCTCGTAGAGCTTGCGATTTTCCGGATCCTGGATTTCGTCGACGTACTCGAAGAATAGTTTACGGAACTCTTCGTTATTGAGCGCGTTGCGAATACGATCGAACTCGTCCTTGTTTATGTCCAGCTTCTGATTGCCATACTTGGAGTGTTTATTACGTGTGGAAGCGGACATAGCTTGCTTATCACTCGCGCACGCTCTCTCTTTCACTCACTTCTTTGTTCTCTCTCTCTTTCGGTTGCACTTGACTAGAATTTATAATTCACTTGTTACACTATTTGATTTATTACTAGTTGTTAGTATTATTAGTTTGGGAACACGTAGCCGTAAAAATGCGATTCAAATTGTTTGTATTTATTGTAGTTCCTGTTATTTTCTAGTTGTTTCTGCAAAAGAGAAAGAAATGAAAGATTAGTTAAGGTAAAGCTAAAACATTGACAACTGTCGGGTTGCTAATTTATCTATATTATGAGCTATGAGGTAACATAAAAGTAAATTGAAGAATTTTTCTCAGAAACTAAATGATTTCTTTAAAATTTCACACACATATGTTATTAAAGTTTAAGATTTTTTAATTTAATTTTTTCACCTAAAAATACTGTTGCTATTTCTCACTCTGTTTCATATTTCTAGATATTATCTAAACGGACATTGGGACGCAGTACAGCAAACTTTACTTTAGCTGCATAGCAATGCTCTCAGTTCTTAAAACAACAGAAATTTCCCTGCAAAACGCTTGTTGTCAGCAAATGTGTTGAAAGATAGCTTTTTCCGGCTATTTGGCTACAAATAGAAGGTTTAAAATTGACAACACTGGTCAGCTGATGCAATATTTGAAATAGATTTGATTTTCAACAGAAGCCGTACTCTGACGTACACAATTGTCGTAGGTTTCAGCTTGATGACTTATCAAACCTTTATATACAGAGCACTTATGCGACTATATTCTGCAAAATTCAAATCAAATTCATAATCAATGACGACTGACTACCGTTCTCTATATGATTTCTGTTGCTCAAACGCGTTCTGTCTCTCTCTGCGTTTCTCTTTATTAACAGAATTTGCCGGTCATTTTATTTTAGCAATTTAAGTGATATTTATAATTACAATGTCTTATGTAACGTGTATGTATATAATATATTTGCGGACCATGCGTTTTTTGTTATTGAGTCGAAAAGGAAAAACAAAAACAACTTAAACCTACTGCGTAGTTTTGCCGTTTTGTTGTGGCCGTTGTTTCGTCTCTATATATATATATATATATATATATATATATATATATACGTATGTGTGTGTGTCAGCCGATGTTTGTGCTGAGAGCGAACTTTTACGAATGATTTGTAGAAAACACCGGCAAATGCTTTCGGCAACTGAACGAAGAAGAAGAAGAGGCAAAAAGCACGCGGGCGCGGGAGGAGACACGTTGATAAGCAAAAACAACTAACCAACCAACCACTTGCCCTCAATTGTTTGCCTCTCTGCCTCTATTATTGTTGTTTATTAGCGACGTTCTATATCAGCAGCACACACATACACATTGCCATATGTAAGCAATACACACACATGCGTCTAGCTGTGTGTTGCGCAGCCTAGACGACAAGATGGAAGTATGAAAAGTTAGTGTATACACACCACGTACGTAATGTGTACACACTAAACCCAGAGGACAATAATCTTGATAACCGAAAAAAGGGACAACGCTGAGATATCGAGAACACATAACATAACACCAACCAAACACATGTTTAGCGCCTTTCCTTGTAGGTATGTGTGTATGTTTGTTTTACGTGCACGCGCAAATGAAAATTTGACCAAAGGAAGCACTCGCGGTGGTTTGATCAATATATATGGCTTATTGATTTTCTATATAGAGCATAGCCAACAAGGAGAAACTGGTTCGCTTGAACTTTAGGCTCTTCGTACACGCCCTCTGCAAAATTGTAATTGCGGTGTTCGTTTAATAGCTTCGTTACTTGTATTTTTGATGAGAATAGCCGATCGTCTGTCAGGCAGGTTTTGAAGCCGTCACAATTAGAATAATAACAGAGAAACAGAACTAGCTGCTCTAAACTGCATTCTCTAGTCTTTTAATACACGCACACACACACGACATGCAGAGGTCAAACTTACCTCAAATTATATATTAGCACGCAGCTATTGTTGTATTATTTATTAAATGCACGAATTATTGGAAATAAAATTTTATTTAGTTATTTCTTTGCAATAGTCTTTGACGTTTTATTCAGAATTTCTAGAAACTTTTTTCAGCTGATCGAAAATTTTTCCAGGCGAAGCTGAGGACCGGCTCAGTGTGACCTAAACGGATTGTCGGCAACTGGCTTAAATAGCGAAACTCCAAACATCGGTGTTAGTGTGGTATTTTTGCTATATGGTCAGCCTAACATATACTATGTGTCAGCTCACGTACTCGTTACAGTAATAAGCGAAAGAAAACATCAAACTGTACAGTTTCAAATTTCTTAGTATCGATTGCAACTTTTAATTAATGGTAAACAGCTGGGGATTCTGAAAATTATAAATGGTTTCACCCTTCTTATATTCAATATCATATAAATATTTTAATAAATAATAAAATCCAATTCATGTAGATTAAAATCGGCAACTTATTTGGTTGCTTTAAAACATCGACGGTTGGCACGCAAAATCGATGATTCCAACAATGTTCAAAACATCGATATCCCCAAAAGTGCTATCGATGTTTCTCCACCTCTAATTGATACAGCTCTACCATGGAGTCCAATTTATTTTTAGTTTTTCTGTTGTCATTTTTTCTGTATAAAAATTCAAAAGGTGCGTTATTCTTGAATTTACGAGTGCAATACAACTTCTAATAATCAATAGAAGGATTTTGGTGAAAACTTAAGCAATTACCATTACCGCAAATTACGCTGAGAAAAAAAGATGCTAATGCCACTTACTATATTTTTTTGTTTGTATGTGTGTCTGATGGCTACAATTTGTTTTCATATGTTACTGTTCTGACCAATTGCGCCGCGTATGATGTGAAAATTGTGACAAAACTGCTTATTGGGCTATTAACAATAATGAAAACAGCGAGTTAACTTGCATCTTCTGATTATATAAACGCATTACAATTCCCTATGTGAGCGAGCCAAGCATAAAAAAGTGCATCTTATAATCAGTATACGCGCACACATACAGATGCGCTTTGTTTGTGCATGTATACACAAAAATGCCCATATGTGTACGTGCGTGTGTTTGCGTTGAGTGTATTTCTGTCGTATTTTACATGTGTATGTGTCTACTACTTCCTTTTTTCTGGTGTTGTTCTCTTAGCTGAAATCAGTGGACTGTTGCTAGATGATCAGCAGGAAGTAGACATGGAATTACCGCCAACCATAAATGGAAAAGTGATGCCAGCCATACCACAAAATTCTGTGCTAACACATCCCAGGTAATTTCTATCTAGGTCCCTGTTGTGCATTAAATCAATGATCAGCATTTAGATACTAAAAATAATTACATTCGGATTTCCTTTGATTCGCTCCAATATCGCTGTTACATAAATGCAATATTGCAGCGAGAACTTATTGCTATTGCCTTTCCACTCTTTCCCCCCTAACCCTATAACTGTTTATTACTACTTGCTCCCTTCCACATTTCACACGCTGCACTTGCACTTAGGAGACATGTTAAGAGTAAGCGACGCATGAAGAGAAGGTAACAGCGGCATTCAAGCATACAATATCGTCATGATTTAGATTATTATTTTTATTTATTTTATCATTAATGTATGCTTATAATATATATTATTTTGTTGTTTGCCTAGATTAAAATGTTACGCATGTGAGCCGCCTTGTCTCGATCGCAATGAACACGCCCACACATGCCAGAATGCCATACAGGTGAGCAATTAAATCATAATATTTTCAATAGATAATTGCAAATTCTTGGTATTCTCTGTATGACAGTGTTGGAAATCACGCACACGTGATGCCGTTGGCAAGGAGCAAGTGTCACGCGGTTGCACCACATCGCCGGATCAACTGCAATTGATTTGTAATCAAAATGCGCTGAACACCGAGAAATTCATCAATGTCGTTTGCTGTGGCAGCGATTATTGCAACGACGGCGATTTTCCCGAACTGCCGCCGTTCGTAAGCGAAAGTGGCGACGTGACCGTGATTACTGCTGATAGCAGCAACATTAGCAAAATGACAGCTGCGATTTTGGGCCCATTTCTGGTGATTACACTCGTCGGCGCCGTCGCCGTCTTCTTTATGCGTCGCAGCCATCGCAAGCGGCTGGCGGCAACGCGCACTAAACAGGATCCCGAATCGTATGTGGTCAACGATGGTCTGCTGCGTGCCACCAGCGCCGGTGATAGCACGTTACGCGAATACTTGCAGCACTCGGTTACCTCTGGGTCTGGCAGTGGTCTGCCGTTGCTGGTGCAACGCACATTGGCCAAGCAGGTGACACTTATCGAGTGCATCGGTCGTGGCAAATACGGGGAGGTGTGGCGTGGTCACTGGCATGGCGAGAGCATCGCGGTCAAGATATTCTTCAGTCGCGACGAGGAGTCCTGGAAACGCGAAACCGAAATCTACAGGTAACACTTTCAGTTTTGAACTCTGTATATGCTTTAATCAATTGTTCATATTTTAGCACTGTGCTGCTGCGGCACGAGAACATACTTGGTTTCATTGGGTCCGATATGACGTCGCGCAACTCTTGCACACAACTTTGGCTGATGACACACTACTATCCGCTGGGCTCGTTGTTTGATCACTTGAATCGTAATGCGCTGAGTCACAATGACATGATTTGGATTTGTTTGTCCATTGCCAACGGTTTGGTACATCTGCACACGGAAATCTTTGGCACCGAGGGCAAGCCTGCCATGGCACATCGCGATCTAAAGTCGAAAAATATATTGGTCACATCGAATGGCACTTGTGTTATAGCCGATTTTGGATTGGCCGTTACGCACTCGCATGTTACGGGCCGTCTCGACATGGGCAACAATCCGAAAGTGGGCACGAAACGCTATATGGCACCAGAAGTCTTGGATGAGAGGTAAATACAGGCGAATCTTGTGTTCATCCTTGAAGCAGTTTCAGTAATTATAAACTATTTTTTTGCAGCATTGATTTGGAATGCTTTGAGGCCTTGCGCCGCACAGACATCTATGCTTTCGGCTTGGTGCTGTGGGAGGTGTGCCGACGCACCATTTCTTGCGGCATTGCCGAGGAGTACAAGGTGCCCTTCTACGATGTGGTGCCCATGGATCCCAGCTTTGAGGATATGCGCAAAGTAGTCTGCATTGACAACTATCGTCCCTCAATACCCAATCGCTGGAGCTCAGATTCGGTGAGTACGCCTCTTTGTTAATTCGAATTTTAAGGGACTCATTGTTTTCTGTTTTGTGTAGCTACTGGCTGGCATGTCCAAGCTGATGAAGGAGTGCTGGCATCAGAATCCCAATGTGCGTCTGCCGGCGTTGCGTATTAAAAAGACTATACATAAATTAGCTTCCGCTGATGAGAAAATACGTTTAGACTTCGATGAGGTATGCGTTTAGTAGCTTTTAGTTGTAGTAGACAGTAGAAATCTTAAGTTAATATTAATTATATTTAAGTGACATTAGTTGAGGTTCATTTCGCTAGCAATTAAGTTTCCATCGATTGAACTTATTATATTATTATTAATTTTTTGTTCTTTCATTAGTCTTTAAGTGCATTTTACACACATAGAGAAGTGGATTTAGTTTTGTGCCTTTGAAATTGCCTTAAACGTAATTCGAACTTGACTATTGAATTATCAACTTTCCAAGTGTCTTTCACATCTACATTTTCATTATCTTCTATTATTTTTCAAGTGCCATTACAATTACGAATTGTAAAACATTATTACACACTACATTTAAGCTCACTTTTTACAAAAAACACCCAAAACTGATTCGGATCCATCGTCAACATCCACAAAGCTATTTAGCAGCTTTATAAAAAACATTCATATAGATTTCTTTTTCCTTATAAAGCTATGATAGAGTTATAGAGAATATAAGCAATTTTGCGACTCACATCTAGATAAGAGCATATTGAATGTACATGAATATAATAGTTTTCTCTATATCGAGATGTCTAGAAATATACGATACTTACTCGAGTATTTTTTGTATATTGTACAAATACGCGCTAATTAAGTTGTAAATGACTAAGATTACCAACAAGAAATAAAATACACTTTTTAATTGTTAAGCATAAACGATAAACAAATTTTTAATGCTGTAAATGCAAGGTATAACGATTTAAATACGTGATGTTAAGTGATATAAATTCATTGACTATCTGCTGTGAGCAGTCGGAAGCTCTCGCTCGGCTCGTCAAGGAAAAGTAGCTTGAAGATGTCGTTAAAGAAGTCTGGATAATAGTCGCAAGCACGCTTGCAATCTGGTGTCCAGTTAATCTCCAGCAGCTTTGGCTGCATGGTCTTTTCCTCCTCCTCTCCCGTCCAGTCCAGCATAACGTCTGCAGCGTAAAGCGCACGAGATTGGGCACACGGTGCCAGGCCACAAGGAGGCGGCGCTTTGCTGGCACATTGCAACACCTCGTACAGCATGCTGCAGATTTGCTGTTCCACGGAGCACCAGTTTTGTTTGGGATACTGCTGTTGCCAGAGCTCCAAAAAGTCATCGCACTTGATGTGATGCAGTTGCGCCTGCTCCTGATAGTTCATCACGGTGTAATGCTTCTCATAGTCGTCAAAATGATCTAGCGAATATGGTTGATTGGCAAAGCGCAAGAAGAACTTGCGATGCACATACGCCTCCAGTGGCTGTACACGCTTCAAAAGGATCACGTAGCGCACATCAAACTTCACCTGGGCATTGAGCTCAGAGCGATGGAACAACACCGGACGCTCGATGTACTTTTGGGCGATCTTTGGTCCCGTTGCAGGCAAACGAACAATTTGCTTGATGTTGTCTGTAATGTGTGTGTCCAGACCGCGTGCCAAATTCCAGGGTTTGATTATCCAATGATTGTCTAAACCTTTTGCAGCACGCTGTTGATAGTAGGCGACAAATTGAAGCAGTTCCGTAGACAGATTGTAGGTGGTAGGCAACCATGCTGGATACGTTTCCAGCGTTGCGGCATTGTGATGTTCTGGCGCTGCACGACGACCCACAATGCTCAGCAGATCTTTGATGGTGATGACATACTCGAAGGGAAACTGATTGATAAATTTGTGAGGTGTCTGCACAGCGAGTTCCGCAAAGTTTTTGTAGTGACATGTGAGCCAGAGAATATCTGCCTCCTCCTTGTTGTCGACGAGCACAAACTCCGGAGCAGTTAAATGCGCACGAACAACTTCATATTCGGCATATACCTTCAGAGGATCACAGCGAGCGGGCGCCTCATTGAGCGTTGCTTTGTCTGCCGTTGGATACGTTTCGGGTATGTGACCGCTAGTAAAGTAATCGGCGTCGGGTTCCACTTGAAGAAAGCTTTCCGCGCTCAGATCAGCCTCGCTCCACGGCAACAACAGAGCCGAACGCTGTGGCGCATCCTTGGACACATATTCGACAAAATCACGCGTCACTGCAGTACCTTGCTCGCAGTCCTGTATGGGGAATAGAAGGCTGTACGTAGTCTGGGTGTTCAGGTGCAACAGTGGCACCAAGCGGAAATTGGGTGTGTCCGAATGATTGACAGCGGAGCCTACTTCATCCATCACATACCAAATGGGCATACGCTCCTCATCCGATAGCCCTTCGGTGGAGAGGGAATAGGCATGACAATACTTCCACAGGCGACGCAGTATTTTGTCAATACGCTGTTCATGCTCCAAATCCACGCCAGTGATGGCAGACAAGCGATCCGTCAGTTGTGGATATTGCTCCAATTGTTGCCGAGCGCTGTTCAAGCGAAATGTCCAGGCATGATCTATTAAATAGATAGCCTGTGGATCACTTGCCTTAATACCTTGTTCGCGTGCCACCTGTAGTGCAAAGACTGGCCTCGCACTGGTGTCATCATCGGGATCTATCTCCTCATCCTCGTCCTCGTCGTAATCGATTAACAGTAGTTGCAGCGCCTCGCCGGCGTCAAAGCAATCCGTGGTCAGTTTGCGGTAGAGTGCTGGCCACAGATGCACCGGCACCGCTGAGGACTCCAGTTGAGGTTTGTGCAGCGCGACAAATTCATTGTACTTGTTAATGCCATCCATGTTGCGTGCCAGAAAGAACGACAAAGGAGGAGGGGAGGTGCAAATGCAGTGTCCCCCGGCAAGTTCACATGGTTGGTATTTTTAGGATGGCCGCAATTCAAATATACCAAAAAGCTTTGCGGCGTGTAACCCAACAATACCCTGCAAACAGAAAAAATATTGCTAATAAATAGTATTTAATTATGTTAAAATAACAAATATAATTTAAATTTAATTTACTTTCGAATTCAAATGCTTTGCGCTTCCAGACTGCTCCTCATCATGGTATATTCAAATAAGTGTGGCAGCTTTACTATGGTTTACAAGAATACCGAAAAGACTAAACATACAGATGTCAGGGCTGCGCGAGGGTCAAACAGCTGTTGCTCTATGCTGCCCAATCCATATAAATAAAATGACAACAATACACTATTTCACCATTAGAAACGATAACACACAATAGGCGGAAGGCACACGCAAACTATTGCTGCTGTTTAGCTTATAGCACAATATTCAAAGTCATCACAACTCGACAGGAATCGTGAAGGGTTGTTTAAGTTTATGCGACGCTGACGAAATACGGGCAAATGGTGCAAACGTTCTAGCAGTTCGCTAGTATTAATTATAAAATCTCTCACTCTCTAGGCAAACATTCAATAACAAAAAAAAAAAAAACATTAACTAAATGAGCGGCACTTTGTCATTGCCAAACGCTGATGGCGTTGTAAACGCTGTTGTAGAGCCACAGAGCATGGACATTGTTGAGGTAAGAAGATTGCCAATAGAGCAATTTAACCCTTTTTTTTTTTAAGTGCTAAATAGTAATAGAGAAATAGTCATGCTTCGCGACATCTATAATGATTTCGCTGCTGCGCAGTTTCGCTAGAAGGCATGAAGATCGCTTTTCATTAGATAATCCCTGCCCAACCGGAGACGCTTCCGGGTTTGTGCTCTAAAGTACAGCAATAACAAATGCATTGTGGTTATTATTGTAAACAAAATAGATATACGCCTGTTTGGTGTTAACAAGCGGTGCAAAGTGCGTTTTTCTCAGGTTGATTATTATCGTTTTGTTATCGAATCGACAGGATGTAATCGGAGAGAATTAAATAAATCGAGTTCAAATGAGGCATATCTGTATTATTAACTTATTTTAACTATGTCTTTATATGTCATGGTGTTGTTTTTAATATTTGTTTTAAATCCATTTGCAGGTTCCAAAAACTAACGGTTTCTGGCAATGCTTATTTAACTGGACATCCTCATCACCAACAATGCTGCGCGCAGTCGAAAAAAAGATTCTATCGTACTTAAAGTTGCCGTATCGCGGCTACTTTGTGGACATTGGACCGGCTGTTGGCGATACCGACAAAATCTGGACGGTCAGCATGAACACAGATTCCAAGGAAGTGCCACTCGTCATGCTGCATGGCCTCGGCGCCGGCGTGGCACTGTGGGTGATGAATCTGGATAGTTTTGCCAAAGATCGTCCCGTTCATGCTATGGATGTTCTCGGCTTTGGGCGCAGCTCTCGGCCAGCATTCGGCAAGGATGCGCTTGTCTGCGAGAAACAGTTTGTCAAGTCTGTGGAGGAATGGCGTCGCGAAATGAACATCAACGATATGATTCTTTTGGGCCATTCGATGGGAGGTTTCATTGCATCGAGCTATGCACTTAGCTATCCGGAACGCGTACGCCATTTGATACTCGCCGATCCCTGGGGCTTTCCCGAAAAGCCTCCCGACTCGACGACTACCAAACAGATTCCACTATGGTTGCGAGCGATAGCACGCGTCCTGACACCACTGAATCCGCTATGGGCTTTGCGTGCTGCTGGACCATTTGGCCAGTGGGTGGTGCAAAAGACACGGCCGGATATTATGCGTAAATTCCAAAGCACCATCGAGGAGGATATTAATTTGTTGCCGCAGTATATACATCAATGCAATGCCCAACAGCCTTCGGGTGAATCGGCATTCCACAGCATGATGCAATCCTTTGGCTGGGCCAAGCATCCGATGATACATCGCATCAAGGATGTGCGCAGCGATATACCCATCACATTCATCTATGGTTCACGCAGCTGGATTGATTCGTCGTCGGGCGAGAAGATCAAATCCCAGCGCGGCACAAACATGGTCGACATCAAAATTGTAACTGGTGCCGGGCATCATGTGTATGCCGATAAGCCGGATGTATTCAACCGCTATGTGAACGAGACCTGTGATATCTACAAAATCGGTGGCGCCAACTTGCCATCGCCAATGCCAGCGAGATCCTCACCAGCAGTGCAGATAATAAGAGAAGCTACGGAATCGGATGAGGAGCACGAGTTGCCCAATTTGAATACCGCGGAATCGGTGGAGATTAAAACAGATGCACCAGAAGGTGCGACGACAACGACAACGGTGCATCGCGACCCAGAGGAATCGCCAACAACTGCAGCGGTCCATCTGGCAGATGGCAAGAGAAAATGATTAGCAAAACGTTTATTTTAAACTGCACTCTAAATTATCTATATATATAGCACTAACTTTGTTTTGCCTAGTATTAAATGTTGTCTTTATCTATAATGTCTAGTTGAATTTTTTCCGATTGTGTTAGCACTCAATTACGAATGTTCTTGGCGGCGTGATTCAGAAATTGGAGTACAAAGTGCGACTTGATAAATTCAATTGTGCTACGTCATCTTCTGGACCATCACGCCTAATTGTACTGGCCAATGGCTCTAGTTGTGTTGTAGTCTGTTATATATTCGCCCTGATTCACTTGTCATCAGACCCGAGTGCTGACGTCTGTCGACCACACGCGGAAGTTATTGACCTAACCCAGTGGCCTGTAGGAATTATTGTTTTGATTCTAGTTCTAGCTTAGCTAATCACAATTAATCACACATAGCAAAAAATATGAATACGCGCAAAGAGTTGTTATTGTTCTTGGCAACGCTGTCAGTAGCAATTGCACACATACATATGTATAATATTTTTAATCAATCCCTTACATTCACTAAACATTTATTCATGTGGTGTAACTTTGTAGCAAAATCTGTTGTTCGGTGTATAAATAATACTATATTTTAAAAAGCTGCCTTTTTACTATCAACATATGGTACAATATGCAATGCACCCTCGATAAAGTAAACGACAAAATTAAAAAATGTTAATGTCAACAAATATATGTGCTTTTGATAATGGAACAATCGGATTAAAGTGTAAAGTTGAAAAGAGAGAACCAGTTAAATTATTTTTAGGCAAAATATGCTTTTATGTACAGCAATAATTTGGTTAATGTTAAATGTTAGTTATAAAATTATTTTATTGTTTAATATAATTTCAAATGTACCCAACTGTGCGAAATCATTTTATTTATCTAAATAAACTACAAAAAGTTTATCTATTCATTTATAAATACACTCAAATAAAAAACATTTCTGGGGATATGGAAAATAATTCCTCTTCACAAAATCGAGTATTCACTTTTTAAAGTGAACACTGTACTTGTTTTTAATATCAATTTCCAGATTGTTGGACACGCCAATGCGAGCAGAAACAGAGGTTGGCTGTAGTTCAGCTGATTATTGGTACACAAAGGAAAGCAGTGACCTTATCAGAGTTGCAAAAGTAAAAGCAAAATAAATTTTGTCCACTTGATAAACAAATGTCCGTGACTAACAATAACAAAGCCGAATACATATAGTCTACAATAATAATTGCTTTCATTTAATGCATAATTTGGAGAAGAAAAAAAGTCTATCGAATTGCAAATATTGTTCACATTTTTATATAATACATATAGTATTGTATGTGCTTAATATATAATATATACGTGTGTTTTTGGTTAATGCTCCTTTACTTGGCATTGGCGAATCCCACACGATCGTTGCCCATGTCGAACTCAGTGTAGTACTTTCCAATAAAGACATCTCCCAGAATCCAGAGCGGACCATTTGGTGCCGGAATATCCATGCCCATAAATCCAGAGAGACAAATTGTTTTGCCCATCTGAGCAACACGCAGAATGTAATCCTTGCCCTCCAGCTCAAAGGTCTTGCCGGCGAACACAAACTTGATCACTGGCAAATTGGGAATGAGATCACATGACACCACATACTGCAAAAAAAAAAAAAACAAGAACAAAGAAATCAGTTACTTAGTTCAGTATAAAAATATTTAATTCCACAGATCTCACCTGTCCGCCCACAATGGGTGTGCCACCAATGGCCTGATTGATGCTTGTCGCCTCAGAGACTGGCGCCGCAATCAGCGAAGTTCCAGTATCGGCAATCACCTGGCAGCCGCCTTGGCAGAACGCCTTGTCATTTAGCTGAGCCGAGTCCATTTTGATTTGCCAATATGTTTTGCGTGTGACCGGCAAGTAAGTGAAATCACCGGTAAAATGGTTGGGATCAGAGCCACCAAAAATGATTTCACCACCTTCTGGTGCCTTGGGATCGCGATTCAAGTAGAACGAGAAGACGGGCTGCGAGATCAGACCTTGCTCGTACATGGCATAGAACGGCGGCTTCACACCATCCACGGAAATGGAACTGTAGGCGAGTCCAAGAATGCCATCGAACTTGGCGGCCACAAAAACGAGACCAGGTTCGCTCAAAGCTTCGGCGAATGTTTGTTGCTTAATGTCGAGTCCAGCAATGTTCACGGTATCGGTGGACAGATAACCGGACAAGCTGCCCGAGCCATAGTGTATGGCAAATTCCGTGCCGTTCTTGGTGTAGGTCGATGACTTGCTGGCATCGTATTTGTTGTGCATGAGACAAGCAATGTTGGTCAGGTGACATTTCTTCGATGGTACCCACAAATTGGAGGAGCCCGTGTCAAACACTACCTTGAAGTTCTGTGGAGGCGAGCCAATAGATATCGGACCATAGTACTGGGCATCCAGATAATTGGATAACGGTTCAGGTGCCGGACCATCGGCGACGCCATATTTGATGCGCAATTGCTGCAGCTCGGTGCCGACATCAGCGAAATGCCGGCGAGCCGATTGGAACTTACTCAATGGCACTCGCAACAGTTGCGGCTGCGATTCTCTGGCCCATACCAAGGCCAGACAGAGGGCCAAGAAGATCAGAAGTGACTTCTGCATGTTCTACTCGAAATGTAATAATTTGTGAAATTAACAACTAAACTGTTTGATTGACTGCAACGGTTTGACTTAATTCAATATTAGTTCTGTGAAAATGATTCAGCAAACATAATAATGGACTAAATTTGCCATAGCTTGAGTCAGTGTTGGCAGTTTAGCGGTTTTAACGCCAGTTGTGCTTGTTTTCATAAGTTAGCGAATGCATTAAAAGTGTGAAAATCGCAATAAATGCAAAATTAAGCGTCATTACAGACGCTAGGTATATTTCTCCTCGCAATATTAATAATTTATTTAACCCGAAACACCAGTTTGTTTTATTTAGAGAAAATATTTCAATTATTGGCTACAAGTTGGCAGCACTGGCCATAATGATTTGTCTAGGGCTGTAGCGACAATAAAATTGCTTTCACCCAATAAAAGCTCGTTCCATGAACTGGTTCTTCATATATGCGTAGTATTTAATAAAAATAAAATAAATAAAAACAGCAGTTGTAAATTTATTACAAATTTAAATAGCTGTATAATGTAATCTAAGCTCAAAATTGGTACAATTTGATCAAAAAGGCTTGGGTAGTTGTATATTTCGCAAATCATTAAAATTAGGATTTTAGAATTAATATAATCAAAGAAAAAAAAGAACCATAGCATTCGACCTAATATTACTATTTTGAAAGTGTGCATAGTAATTTGATTTACAACAATTGTTTTCGTCATTAGAAGTAAGCAACCATCATGGCATCATTTCCAACATTAATAATTTCGTTTTATGATGAATGTATCATTTTCAAAAATGCATTTCAATTGCTTAGAGTACTCAGTAGTTCAAATTACAATTGTATTATGTTTGCTATGTTTCATTCAGTATTTATAACGATAGATAGCAACACCAGCAACGCCAATTAAAATGGAACCCATCAAGAAACCTAGTAGCTTTAGCTACAAAATATCAAAATAGTAATCATTAATTTTCAATCATTAATTTCAATTCTTACTGCGAAGATGTTTGCATACCTTGGAATTGTCAACTAGCGGCGTCTTTTGCCTAACAGCAGTCGTTTGTTCCATTTTCTTTGCTTGCCCTAGCATTTTTTGATACATTTCCTTTTCGTTGTGCTCCTCGCGCCGTGCCTTGATAAAGAGTCGTGCCAAATCGGATTGTACTGCGCGATTATCAGGCTCTAAGGTGGCCACCTTTTGCAATAGCTTTATGGCGCCCTGCGTGTCTGCCTTGCCCTCCAGGACCTAAAAGAGATTCCACGTGTTATTTAACAATTAAACTTAGTTTCAGAGATACTCACTCTGCCCTTGCGATATAAAGCCTTAGGATTGTTGGGTTGACATCGTAGCACATGTTCCACGGATTGCAGGGCAGCATCAAATGCGCCAATTTTGATTTGAGCCATCGCCAGATTATTATAGACAATCAATCGATCCTCCAACAGACTTTGCAAGTCACTGTTCGAAAGCTGTGAATTATATAAAATTTTGTAATTGCCAAAAATCATTGGTTATTCTCTTTATATTTTTTCAACTACCTCCAAGTCCTCCTTGCCAAACTCTGCATCCGGGTCACCATCGCGATTGTCCAAGTAATCCAAAGCACGCCTGTACAGATGAATAGCATTATTGTATTCCACACGCTTGTAAAAGTAATTCGCACGCTCCTTTTTCCTAGCACTGTACATGAATTTCATTAGTGAATCAAACTTAAAATTAGCTTCTCATGGAGCTTACCCATAGTTGCGCAGCACTTCGAATGTCTTCAGATCCGCAAAATCTTCGTACTTCACTTCCACGAGTTCCACATCATAAATGAGCTGGAAGAGGCAATCACCTGGTAAAATATCACTAGAATCAGGATTTATTTTCATTTACCTGTGTATTTGGAGCAACGATCACTTCAGCTGAATTCTCCTTCTTAAGACCTAGAGTGCCATAGCCGAAGCGTGGATCAACTGTTAGCTGCGCCTGTTCGCCCTCATGCATCATGGGCAGCACCATGTCCAGCCCCTGGATCACCTCGTAATCGCCTACGTGGCACTTGAAACGCTCCTCCTGCTCAACAACTGTGCCATCTTCTAGTTTTCCGGTGAATGTTATGGTAACTAAATCACCGCGATTCGGGCGCTTTGCACTTGATGGGGCCTTCTTAATTATGCGCTTCAACAGCTGCTTATTTCCCAAAATATCACACACGTCATCTTCGTTGTCGCCAGCTTCGACTTCATCGCCTGCGTCGTCATCTTCCACCACGTTAGCTGCTCGCGTCTTTGCCTTGTCATCGTTACCATCAACTTTGGATACCAATGATTGGGCTACACTTGCAGCGACCTGCGCTGCACGTATGTCTTTCGTGTCCTCGGCGTTGGTTAGATCCTCGAAAGAGCTGCTACTCGATTTTTCCACGTCCATAGTTGCCTGTGAGAAACGCGTGGAAATAGTTGAAACATGGAACAAAGGGCAACACAAATGAGGCGATACTTCGAGTTGCATTCGAGGCCACAGATTTTAATTGTATTTGTTGACTTACGTTTTCAAAGCGTTTGCCTGGTTACACGTTTGAAGCTCTAAAACGGCTGTGACACCGCTTTAATTTTATAATTTTTTTAGATTTAGGATACAAATAACTTATATTTGAACAAATAAAGTAAAATTAAGAGTACAAAATGAATACTTTCACAAGTACATTTGACATTTCACGGCCAGGGTTGTCAGGCAACGTAACCGCAAGTTGAATTTCTAAAATGTACAATTTTTTGACGTGAAATATACTAAAATACTAATTAAAGATATTTCTTTTTGTAGGAGGTATAGGACTACATAGAAAAAATATTCAACATGTGTTTAAAATTGTAGTATATGATAAATTCGTTACGCTGGCCACAAAATAAAAATTTATTTGAAATAAATGACAATTTTAATACAGCTTAGAAATCTAATACTGTAGAAGCATTTTCCAAATAGATACTTGTTGAAAAGCAAAATACATTGAACTTTTAAGTGCTGATAATGGTAAGTTTTGTTAAGGTGGCAACGCTCAACAGCTGTTTCCATGTAAGTATTGTTTCTGTTATTTTTGCAACAGTTCGCGCTAAATAATCAAACGCAATGGGCAAATGGAGGAATCAAAAATCCAGGAAGAGAGCAATAAGACGTAAAGTACGAAAACAGAATAAAAAGCGCTCAAATTCGCCGCGTAAATTGGTCAAAACGGTTGCTGTTAATACAATTGCAAACACGTGTCCACCCGCTGTGTCGAAAAAGTCGGTAACTTCAACGTCGTTAGTTTCTGCTGACATTTCGATTGCACCCACATCCAAATATGTAAGTATCAATGTGGAGACATGTGTATTGTCCGTTTTACTTTTGAGGAGGGACACGTAGGGGAGGAGGGTTGGTCGTTGGGGCTGCCAGTCGTAACTGCGCAGACGCCGAATTCCCCCAAAAAAGGTTGTGAAAATTTGTGACGAATTCCAGACACAAATTTCCAGCCAATCGAGTCATCGCGAATTCAGTTGCCAAAGAAGAAAAGTGTTACTTAAACCCACCTAAAAGTGTTAAATTATATATACAAAAAAAAGAATAAACAATGGAGCAAATCTGGAGAAATGTGTGCGCTCACTACGAGGTACCCGAGGATGTGACTAACGCTTGGTACGCTCGCATTGAGGAGCATCTGAGCGTCGACAGTCCGACGCGCGCTTATCACAACTGGCAGGAGATGATGCAGCGCAAGCATTCGCATCTCTCTGACTGTTCGCCCAGTATTGCGCTGGCCGCCTTCTTCCAGTATTATCACTTTGATGGTAATCGCAGCTGTGTCGAGGAGAACTGTGAGGTTTTCGAAGAATTTTGTCGGGACGCCAACATTGAGGATGTGAGTAGAAAACTATTAACTTTGTGATATATACAAAGAGTTTGAAATTGTTATGATAGGACCACGCCAAGTCGCTGGTCTGCAATTTATTGGGTCGAAAGTCGCCCGACAATGAACTTACATGGTCGAACGAGGACGAGGCAAATTTGTTACAGGATGTCGATCTGGTTGTTCTTGCGTATGTAATTACATAGACCACACATACTTGTTTTGAAATTTGGCAATTTTTATAATGTGCAGTGCACCGCCAGAGGAGTACAAGCATTACACAGAGCTGCTGAGACATGAGTATGCCAATCTGGATGATGACACCTACAAAATGATGCGCATCAAGGTGCTGGAGACGCTTTTGATTATACCATGCATATTCTCAACTTCGGAATATCATGAAAAGTATGAGGAATTGGCACGCACCAATATACGCAACGAGATTCAAGAGCTTAAGAAATAAATTATAATATGAATATGCGACAGATATTCCAATTCCAATACTAATCTCATAATTGGCTATTAATCCAAACATTTTATAAAAGCATTGATTCTGCATTCAATGTTGTAAGAAACAAACCGATTTACATATAGTATTTGATATTGATTGTATGGCATATTCCTTTTTTAATTTATGAGTGATCACATTATATATAATACAATGTGTGTTTTTGATTCGATGGACATCCTCTATAATCTGCTAATTAGTGATATACATAGAGAGATGACATTAGATAGCCAGAATAACAATCAAAACGCCATCGATCGGTTTAGTTAATTACCGTTTTTTAATTCAATTAAATGTCTAGCAATAGTGGAATTTTAGGTAAAACCAAATGTAATCGAAATTTCAAAACAGCTTTTATATAAGATATATACATATAAATATACGTAAGCTAATGGGCCTGTCAACACTGCAAATCAATATATACTAATAAAATCGATGTATATATACAAATAAACTAGAACATGATTGTTTTATTTGAATGACACTATAAAGTAACTTAAATATAATCTACAATCAACTCAGTAAGTACAAAAGGAATGTCATGTACTATTTTGTTTGCCTTTTTAACAATATATTTTTCTTATTGGGGTTTAGCCTGTACAAAACACAGTGAAAAATTCCACGATGGCGCAGCAACAACATCACTTCCAGAAGTTCAAGGATAATAACGTTAAGGCAAGTTCCTTTTTATCTTTCTTGTCTTGTATTTAAACTAATAATTGGTGCATTTCAGAAACCAATAAAGAGGTTAACTAATAAATTGAAGACTGAGAGGAAATTCAGTTATTCGCAGAAGTTGGCAAACTCTTTAAAACGTCGTGCCTTGAATTCAAAAAATGTCCCTCAACGCAACGGAATTAAACGAAAATTGGATTTTAAGAAATCACCAGGGATGTTGCCTAAAGCGGCTGCCAGGCAGCTACCAAAGCCAAAGTTTTACGTCAACAAGCAGGTAATATGTTAGTTATTTACATTTTTCACAATTCCACTCATTTATTCGCTCAACTGCAGCAGGCTGAAAGTTCCGGAGCGCGTTTGAACAAAACAATTGAAGAGGACGAAATTATTCAGGAGATTGAGAGTAGTGATGAGGATGACTGCATCGTAGTGAGTCCAACTGTAGATAAAACAGTAAATGCAGATATTCCAACATGCAGCAGTTTTGTCATCGATAAAACAGGCAACTACCAAAAACTGTTGATATCCAAATAATGGCTTATTGTATCCCGCAAACTACATGGATACTTCGTGTATTGCAATAGATGATAGCTTCGATTCAGAAAGCGGCGAAGATAGTCCAGTTAACATTGTGAATGATCGCGAATGCAATGCAGTAAAGACTGAGCCAAACACTTCCATAAATGAAAGTGTAATATTTGTTAAGGAGACGAAGGCTACGGAGGATTTTATACGGCTGCCAGCTGACCATAAATCGAGTCAAAAGCGTGTCAAAAAGCGTAAAACTACAAAAGTTGAGCCCACTCCTAGGGTTTTAAAGCGCATGAACGAAAGTCTATTTACATTAACTGAGCGCAAGAAGTTGGCCGATTACAATAGCAACACTTACAATCCGGGCACAAAAGTCAGCACTTCCGCTTCGAATAGGCGACCCATTATTATCGATGGTAGCAATGTGGCATTTGCGTGGGTGTTTTATATATTTTATTAATCAAAAATCGAAATTTTAATTATATTTTCCATTATCCCACAGTCATGGCTGCTCTAACATATTTTCTGCTGAGGGCATAAAGTATTGTATAGAGTATTTTCTGAAAATGGGACACGATGTAAAGGCTGTCATTCCACTGTTTCGCCGCAATCCTTACAAATCTTCAAATCCTCTGCTGCTTGACCAGCTGCATAAAGAAAATAAAATTGTGTTTACGCCGTGCAAAAGGTTACCCAATCAACAGAGCATTTCCTATGACGATCGGTAAGTTATTTGGAGTAATTTATAATTTATAATAATACTTTAAATTTTGTTAATGTACATTTACTTTTTGTAGTTTCATATTGCAGTTGGCCTATGAAAGGAATGCAGCGATCGTGTCGAATGATAATTATTCAGATCTGATTCATGAGAATCCGGCATTTAAGAAAATCATTGAGAATCGGGTAATTGGTTATTCGTGGTGTGATGATATTTTAATACTCCCAAAAGATCCGTATGGAAGATTTGGACCATATTTGGATGATATCTTACGTTGTTAGTTTGAGTTTAGAGTTACAAAATTTACGTTGTTTGTTACTATTAAGTTTAAAAGTTTATTTGTTTAATGTTTAGTTTAGAGAATGTGTAAGTGAAGATTATTGGGGAAAATAACTTGAATACCGTTTTGGCTAGATTCTGGGCAAAGGTGCGGGACCATTAACCACAACAGTTGTGGTTGTTGTTGTCGTTGTGGTGGCGCATGCCGCAGGTTCAACATATTCTGGCGGCGGCTCATTTAAAGCTGCCAGATTTGCATTACTGCATGCCAAATCAGTGGTTATGGTCAACGTTGAGGCGCCTAGACTGCATGGTTGTTTCACGTCATTGTTGTAGTTCAACTCATCGTAGCTGGGCGGTAAATCCATTCCCTTCGGCAAGATGGTCACGTCGTTTTCAGTCTCAATGCAAACGCTGCCATTGCCACCTCCAGGGTTTGTATTATTGTTAGCAACACTAATCTCCATTTGTCGACGGGCTGGTGAAGAATACACAAGAATGAAATAAATTAATTTTTCTACAGTTTATAGAATTTATAAGTATATTTCTACACTATTTTTATTACATACTGGATTCGAAATAAATTGAAGATGTAAATTAAATATTGAAAATGGGTCAATTTGCCAAATAATTTAAATGAAAAAATCCATTGTATTTTGAAAAATATTTTTATAAGAAGAAATATCCTGTAAATAATTACGTGAAATAAATTCAACAAAGAGACGTATTTTTTGTTCAAAATTTTTGGGTGAATATAAACTTCATATCAGCAGTAAGCTTCCGATAAAAAATACGCGATAAGATTGCAAGATATATTTGAAATATGGAATTTCATTATAGTCAGCAATTTAACTAAATACTAATTATATTTTTATAAATTTAAGCATACAAAATACAGACAAAATTTATAATTTCCATTTGTCATTTAAATTAAGACAGGTGTAAAGAAATTATCAAATCGATTAACTGTACAGCGTTAAGCTATCGATAACACTTATCGCTTCGCACATCACGAGCTGCATACGTGCCGCGAACAGCTGACTAAATACATTCAGTAGCGCGCGAGTGGCCGTTGACCACAGGTTTAAAGTTGTATTTATTAATTTAGTGTAAGTGTGCGCAGCAGCTATTACCAAAGCGCGCTCAAGTTAGTCTAGTCTTACACGCACAAATACATATATAGTATAAGTGAAATGTTTGGTTTTGAACCATTAAAGGCCAAGGGATGAATTGACATCAAGGTTTTTTTTATGTAATGAAAGTCAAAACACTGGTGACGTTGTTGCGCCCATGAATGGTGAAAGTGATGAACAAATGTAAACTGAATGAGACAATGCTGCCAATGCAACAGGTTTTGTGTCATTAGTCAATGCATTGGAATGAACTTGCACCGTTAATTCGTTTCTTCAAATTTTGCGACTAAGTTCAATTTTTGGCAAATTTGCTGAGTAGAGTGAAAGTTTGTTAACAAAGAGCCAAGCATAGTGTCGAAGTCTTCTTACGAGTCAGTACACGTACACACATGTGTGTATGTACATATATTAATTGTTTCCAACTACCTAAGCGATTTTAATGTAAATGGGGTTAAAGGTTAATGTACACTAAGTCAGTGTGACAACCTGTTGACTTAACGCTTCACTGCCTCAAACACAACGAAGTAAAACCGAAACTAATTTAGTTCACCTATCACATCTCACCCGAACAGTGCTCAACACCGCCATAGATGCTGAGACGCGTGCTTGCCTTTGGAGCTCTCGGAGCCGGCACTGTCAGCACTGCGCTGAGTCTCCACACCAACGACTATGAACTCAACTCTTTGGGTATTGTGCGCTTGTCGCGGTCCGCTTACGCTGTCGTCGACGTTGCGTTGACCTACAAACGAGAGCTGTACTACAAGGAGTGGGATAAGACAACGCCAGAGTACAAGGCGGAAAAGAGTCGAGTGCACAAGATTGCGGCCGAGAAGCTGCTGGGCTTGATATGCACCAACAAGGGTGTGTATATTAAGGTGGGCCAGCACATTGGCGCCTTGGAGTACCTGCTGCCTAAGGAGTTTGTGCAGACGATGAAGGTGCTGCACTCGGATGCGCCACAGAATCCTATTGAGGATCTGTACAAAGTGATTCGACAGGATCTGAAGCGTGATCCATCGGAATTGTTTGAAAGCTTTGACCCTGAACCGCTGGGCACAGCATCATTAGCCCAGGTGCACAAGGCGCGTCTGAAGACAGGCGAGGTGGTGGCTGTCAAAGTGCAGCATCCATATGTGTTGGGCAATTCGCGGGTGGACATGAAGACCATGGAGATGGCGGTCCGCGTTTTAGCGCGCATATTTCCCGACTTTAAGATACAATGGTTGGTCGAGGAGTCCAAGAAGGTGAGAAAGTAACACGTTTATGTTATTTAAATGCACATATAGTAGTCACGCTATTGCTTTCTTTGCTGCACAGAACTTGCCCATTGAACTGGACTTTTTGAACGAGGGCAAGAATGCCGAGAAGGTTGCTGGCCACTTCCAGAAGTACAGTTGGCTGCGTGTGCCCAAAATCTACTGGGAGCTGAGCACTCCGCGTGTGTTGGTCATGGAATATCTGGAGGGCGGTCATGTCACCGATTTGGATTACATTAAACGCCACAAAATCGACTCCTTTGAGGTGGCTAACAAAATAGGCAGACTCTACTCGGAGATGATCTTCTCCACGGGCTTTGTGCACAGCGATCCTCATCCTGGCAATATCCTCGTACGACAGACGCCCAAAAATGATTTGGAAATCGTATTGCTCGATCATGGGCTTTATGCCAATCTAAGCGACAAGTTCCGCTATGAATATTCCAAGCTCTGGCTGAGCATTATGAAGATTGACCGCAAGGCGATGCGCAAGCACAGCGAACAGTTGGGCATTACGGGTGATCTGTACGGTTTGTTTGTTTGCATGGTTACGGGGCGACCGTGGGAGACTTTGATGCAGGGCATCACTAAAGTGAAATATTCCAAAGAAGAGGTGAGTTCACAATCTCACAAAGCAGCATAATCCACATTTATCAATCGGGGCTTTGATATTACAGATGAATACGCTGCAGAGCAATACGTCGCAGGTGCTGCCGCATATTTCGGATGTGCTGGAGCAGGTGGATCGCCAGATGTTGCTCATACTGAAGACCAATGATTTGATACGTAGTATTGAATCAACGCTGCGTACCCAGAATCGCATGACTGCCTTCTGGGCCATGTCCAAGTGCTGTGTGCAATCCACCTACGCCGAGCAGCGGACACAACAGACAGCAACGTCGCGACGTTGGCGCTTGGAGCTGAGCGAGCGATGGGAGCTGTTCAAACTAAATGTCTACTACCTCTATTTGGGGCTGATTAATTTTAACCTGCTGGCTGCCTTCAAGCAGGTGCTCTAACTAGGTTGACGATTGTTGATGATGAACATTTATTAAAGTACAAATTTGTGGGAAAATTACCTCGTTGCCTCTGTTCAATTAGACGACGTGCCTGTTCCTGGCGCTTTCGTTGTACCCCGTTCTTTTTATGGTTTGGAAATAGATGAATCACACATTAGTTGTATGCAAATAATCGAGAGATTTGAGTGTCATATTACCATTATTACCAAAAATGGCAATATGACGATGATCAACACCAGGAGCACAATATAGAAAGCATATCCAGAATAGAAATAAACATACGGCTCGGGATCGCCCCAATTGGGATTATCATAATCATACGCTTGTGTGGTGGTAGTGTTATAACGGTAAGTGCTATTGGTAGAGCTCAGCCAGGTGGTGGCCACCGTGGTGGTTGTAACATTTAATAAACCAGTGGGAGCCATTTGTTGATGGGGGAAGGAGGCCAGCAATTCTCGAAAATATTACGAAATCGGTTAACGCGTCGAGACAAGTTTCGTTCAAAGTGTCTGCTCAAACTGAATTGAAGCCAACAAATTGATGAGGTCTGCGTCCAGTCATTCATGCACTCACCCAAGGCACAGCTCACATATTTGCTTTGTAATCATTAGCTGATAAAGCTGACAAAAACCACAGCACAGCCTGGGCTTAAGTTCCGTATCTACTTGGTTCTTCCTCCACATATCGGGTCAGAAGCAGGGGCAGGGTGTGCAACCAATTGACTTTTGCTAGCGCTGTCTTTATCTAATGTGTTTCTATGATAAATGTGTGCGAAATATCGTCCGAACTACAAACATACATATGTATATTTGCGCTTTTTTTGGTAAGTGATTTATGGCAAGTTTTCTATTCCGAATACGACACTTTTATGTTATCGTTCATTGGTTATAGAGATGGTCTTCCGCTTTTGAGGAGCTAGCATTTTAATGGTGTTTCAAAATGCATTTTAGTCATAGTCATAGTCAAAAATCATTTAGAAATCATTTTTGCATGCTTTTATTTATTCAATTCTATGAAAATTTAAATTTCAGTTTCTTTGTCGTTGGAAATTAGCAATATATATATATATTCCTTTCTTACATTGCGATTGGATGATTTTATAATATATTTCCAAACAGTTAGAATTTACCTATTGCGATATATCTTAGATTTTGTTTTTGCTTTCTATGCAATTGAAAATTAAGATATCAGTGAAGAATTTCTAGAGTTAATACTCATATTGTTTATTCAAATCTCTTTGAGATTACTTTCTATAACAGACATTTTCAATCAGATGTATCTAAATTCATTTCAAATAAGATAAGTAATTTGCAACTTTGTTTCATTCAGTAATTGCCATTAGCTTTTAAATCATTTCAATTATTATTTATGTATATTGATGGCAATCTTATCTTTGAACTGACCTTTTTAATGCATTGCTTCAATGCATAATAAAGATAATAAAGAGAAGATAGTTTATCTGATAATGTAATGATTATCGCGTTTGTCAAAGCTTTTCGCTTTGTGCTTTCAGATATAGAAAAAATCACAGCTAAAATGGCCATCTCTAGTCGAGTTGGTCAAGTATTAAAGAAACTAGTGTAAATATTTACGATTATGTTTGCTCACCTTGTTCGATGTGCACCGCCTCCTTGAGCTGTCTGAGCATAAAGAAGCGATAGGCTATCATAAGTGTCTGCAATCGAATGTCAAAGTATTAGCAACATATTTGTAAAACAAATATTGAAACACAAACAGATACAAAACTCACACGCAGAATGAAGAGGCAGAAGCATATTATGGCCAAGGCAATTAGCAGAGGGCCCGAATCCATTTTAAGCTCGTTTTGTTTATGTTTATTTTTACAATTATATAGTAGTTGTATGCAACTTATTTTCTTTTGGACTATGTAAATGTGTTTTGTATTTTCAGCTGCGATGATTCACATTAAGCCCTCGCGCATGTTCCGCGATAAGATATGAATATTGGATATTTTCGTAAATGTGTATGTTTATAATATTCAGCCAAAATGGTATTGATTACATTTTAATCGGGTAGCGAATTGCGCGGCCAACCATTTCACAATTTCTTTCTAAAATAAACGTTTTCTGACTTGTCGAGGCCCGAGCTAAAACAGCTCAATTGCGGAGGCAGAATGCGAATGGACCTCAATAACTCTGCGTATTATTATAGTCTCAACCCAACCGAGGGTGCTACATTCTGGGGTCTCATAACCTCATAGAAAGTCGTTTGTAACTGGCATACTTTTGTCATGTTCCTTATCTTTGCTTCAACATTTTGTTTATAACCTCCTTATCAACAGAGATACAACTTCAAAGCACAATCGTACCAAAACTAAAGCATGAATGAATTTTAACATCTCTTCTAATGGATTTGCGTCATTTGATCCATTTATTTGTAGTAATTTTGTATATTTTGCTGGCCTGCTAGAGTGTTAGCCAGTCGATATAAAATATCAGCTTTCAGCTATCGTGTTATCGCTGTTTGCTCCAGCTCACCACTTCAATAGCCAGATTGCATTTTAGTCGCTTGTTTATGGCTGCGCTTATCACTGTGCAAACCCGCCAGCAAGCGCGACATTCTGACTTGTTTGCCTCTCCTTTCCGCCAATAGATCGCCAGCGTAGGCTGCGTTGCTTTAACCTCCAGCACAGTGCCTGATGCAGTCGTTAACCGTTAATTAAAGTGAATGGCCGCTTGCCATTTTGGATGTCAGCCTGTTGAGACTGCGTTGAATTTTTGCTGTGCATCTTGACCCCATCCAAACACACACACACACACACACAGATGCAGACGCATCACACAAACTTTTGTTAATTTGCATAAAGTGAGCAACATAAATTATAAATTATGTCGAGCGAGGAGAATACAATAGAGTTTGACGTGTAAATCCTTTTGTTATTTTTGCACACACACACACACAGGGAGAGTCTCATGCAGTAATAGTCGCGATGTGGCTGATTTTCCATTTGTAAAATATTTTGTTGGCTTTGTGGTTGCTTTGTATGTCTAACAGCATGATATAATTAAAAGCAGCAGTTAATCTCGGCGCTGTTCTCCAATTGAAAATTGCTTTTACTATTTCGCTCATTACCTAAATTGCATGCATTTGTTTTTAGCAAATCAATTTGTGTTAAGTTGTATGAACCCCATTGGGGGTGTTCAGTTCAAACAATTGTTTTGGGGAACTTAACTTGGAAATTCCTTGTGATGTCTTCTAATTCACTGTGTCCTTATAAATACAATGTTGGCTTTAGCACTTCAATCAAGTTCGCTAAAACATGCGCATTATTCCATTGTTTCTTCAAGATTTGTTGCTGTTAAGTAATATTTGATATAGCTCGTTCTAATGATATGGAAATGTATCTGCTTGCATTTTTCAAAGGTGTCAAAGCAAGGTCAACATGTATATAGGTCAACTTGGAAGACAAATTTATATTGTGGGCGAAAATGCGTCTCTCTTGCATTTCGAAGGAGATGGCACTTTTTCCAACAAGAATGAGGACAAAGCATGTAGTTTCGTTTTCTCATATACCAGATAAATATGAGTAATAATAAATTCGCATCAAGTTCTAAGACATCCTATTTACCCATCAAAAGAAATTCCCTCAAGTGGAGGGCAATCAATAGAATCATGCACACAAGCATATCGATCTGCAGTAGCTCGTCAAATCAGGAAACGACTTGAGTCGCTCGTGAATTTCATCGCAGAGGACACTGATCTGAAATCTGAGTTTTTTCTCCTCATAAACTATGAGGTTCAGCAATTGAGTTTATGTTTGCAATTGTTTAGGTTTTAACTTTAAATCTGGCATTGTGAATAATTAAAAGGCATTTCCCTGGCGATATTAAAACACAGTTTTAGGTTTTCAAACATATATTTTTGATTTGAAATCAATTAAAATGAATTAAAAGCACCAGACACTAAATAAATTCTTAATTCCAATAAGTACAACAAATGGAAATGCTCACAATAAAGGTATTACTAACATCGAAATTGTTAATTACCATATCATTTGTATGTTTATGTATTTTTTATATTACACACTAAATTTTTGCTACTCAGTTTGTAACGTTTTAAACATTTCTATAAGTTTAATAAATTGGCACAGGCTTTGTGTTTATATTTTGTGTTTTTTTTGTTTTTGTTTGACATTGTTAAAATCAAAATGTTATTTTATAGGGGACGTATACGTTTTATTACGAGGGATGTTCAAACATGTTTAGTTTTTCTTCTTTTGATTGATTTCAATTTATGTATGACTTTCTTTGGCATACCCTTGCAGTGGTATGTATTATTTGAAATTCTTTTGTTTTCTATTTTTTATTAAATCTTGTTATATTAGTTAGGTTAAGCTACGGAAGGTTCTTTAATATCGAACAAATAGCATTTATTTTATTCAAAATATGTTAGTTTTATTTTCACATAGGGCAAGAGTCGAAAATCGGAGCATTAGGGTATGGAATCTTCGGTGTTGCAAAGCATATGGAACTTTTCTTGTTTTCATTTTTGCACACATTTGCCTATAAATTTATAAAGCTGCCTCATTCATACTCTGTTGCCTTTGGCCGTGTTGCAATTTAATTGAAATCGAAATGAAAAGTATACAATAGTGTGCGCGTTTACTGTTTGCACGCACTATTTGTATGGGTGTCCCATACAATTAACATGCTTTATTCAATTTAAATTTAATTAGCTGCGTTTTGTTTTGACATGTTGTTTACCATTGAAATATTCAGTTGATTTTCGACATGGTCCTCATCATCTGCAAATGTAAATGGAAAATAGGTTATTGTCTTTGCAATTATTCAATGTAATAGTGTGAACAAATCAGATGTATTCAAATTATTCACATTTTTTACTTCTTATGCTATATTGTCACACATCGTTTATTTAAATTTCATAATTTTCAATCGCTCTTTATCTGAAACAGTGTCAGAGCCAGACACAGGACACATGGATTGGCGACGGTTTTAAGCTCATAAAAAATTCATATGCCTTAAATCATGGCTGGCTGACTGCTTTTAGGCTAAAGAGCTTTTGCAGAAACATTTTTTGTTAGTTCCCAGCACTTGCATAATTTACGATCTAAGCCAGATAGACACATACGCCACATTTGCGCACATTATATTACTCATATTTCCATTTTGAAAGCATAATCAAATGTTTTAAGTTCCTCTCCACTTCACTTTTAAATGCGAGTGAATATTCTTTAATTTAAATTTTATTACAGATAAGTTAAAATTCGCACTTTGTTAGTAGGTGCTTTGAAGCTTGGTATGCCAGAATATAGACTAATTAAAGTAATGGTTTATTTGCTGACATCTAAAATCGAGTATAAGCATTCATTCGTATGTATAATAACATTTTAAAAACTTTGAATATCACTTAGTACAATTGATAATAAATATTCAACTACTTTCATTTAATTCTGATTTAAAATATTGTCATACTTTTATTTTTCGACAGCTGGCTGTCGAAATTAACAAACCCTTTATGCAGAGAAGGGTATATAAACGCAAATAAGCATGACGAAATTGTTGGTTTATAGTTTTGCCAAACAATCCAAGAACAACAATAATAAGTATAATAAAAGTTGCTATTTCGAGAATTTGCGCAGAGACGAAGAGAGAAAAACAGATGTGGCTAGAGAGCGGGAATTGCTTTTTGTTTGGCAAAAGATAAAGCCAAGTGACATTTTAATTAATTTAAATGCATATTTCTTGTTAATAGTTGCGTGTTGATTTTCCAGTTTACAATGTAAACTAAAATGTCAAACATATAAGACCTTTGTCAAATAAGCAAACACACGCACATAGACACACACTAGACACACACACAAACACAGAGACAAGCACATAAGCACAAAGTCGCAAGCTGGCAGCAAGATTTGTAAGGTAAACTGCAGGAATTGAAAGAGAAACACGAGACACAAATCAATTTGCATAAGGAAAGAAAACTTTGTAACTTGCCGCAACGAAACTTTGTTTTTCTTCTCCCTGTTGTCTGTGCCTGCAAGAGTGTGTGCCACAATGTCTGGTGTGTGTGTGAGAGTGTGTTGGGGTTTGTGGGGACTATTATTCAAGGTCTAGAGCTATGTGTGTTAAATTTGAAATTCAAATTTATGAAACTGCAGCACTCGTAGTTCGCAGATTTTGCCCAGATATGAGCACTCCCTGACACACATACTTCCATCGAGCAGAGGTCCTAGGTTTGTTGTACGCACAAATTTGTGGCATTCGCTTGATGCCTTAACAATTATATAGCATAATTTTTGGGGACTCCTCACACGACCAAAAACACACACACACACGCGCACACACTCATGTGCGGGCAACGTGTTAAGCAGACGTAATAAAAACCTTTTTTGGGTCCCGCTTTTATGTGGTGCAAATTTTTGGCCTGACTCGGAGACTTTGCGGCCAATCGCTCGTTGAAAGTCGTTCAGCTGGAATCAAGTTGTTAGCACAATTAGTGTGGGCGTGTCCTGCCCCATGCCCCATGCCCCATCCCCCTGCCCTTGCCGCTGTCACTGCTGTCCGCCTCCCTCATTCAGATTGCCTCACAGTGTGTCAGTTGTGGCATCGACTGTGTCTGGGCGTTGCTATTACGGCTGCGGCTTTCATTATCGGCTACGTGCCTCATTTTGTCCATGAATGTTAAGTAAAATTAATTGCGTAGCCGCTGGCGCAAAAGTGTGCGAATTGTTGCCGCTTTGTTTGCTTATTTTGATAACAGCAACAAAAACAACGACAGCAGCAACAGCAACAGCAGAAGCATCAGAAAAGTTTTTGAATAATTTCATTAATATGTATATCTGAGAAATTCGTTGGCGTGTAAGAAATGCAAGTAATTTTCACACACCGCACACTCACACACAACGCACACAAACACTCATACATATACATATACACATTGCGGCTGCTTATTAGAATTTATAATTAGCTTAAAAATGATTACAACAAAATCACTTTGTTTGTTCTTGCCACTGTTTACAAGTCATTCTGCGTACAGTCATCACCCACAAAGATGAAAGACAGGTTCGGATGCCAAAGGTTATTTTGATACCCAGAAAATTATAATTGTTATGTTACGCAGAACTGATTTCGTATTTGAACGCAAGATCATTTGATTAAAATTAAAGAAGAAATAAATATTATTAGATATATTTTTTAATATTATTACATATCATTTTGTAATTCATTGTAGTTATACTATATATACTATATTTAATTGAAATCAATTTATCACAACGGAACAGCAACTAAAAGAGACTTTTTCTTTCCTCTTAAATTATGTTCCTCATAGCTAAGTATTATAATAATTTAAAGCTTCGATGTTCGCCTTTAATTTCGTTGCTTGTCAGAGTACAGATGAAAATTTTTAATTATACTTTTAGGATATTGGTGAAAATAAAAAGTTTTCATTGGCGGTTTTTTTGTGTTGGGGGCTGCATGTTGGAGCGTTGGGTGGGGGCGAACCGTTCCAGTTGTGGCTAAAGCCCTAAAGCAGGTCAACGAAAATGGTGTACAATAAACTTTAATGAATTACAATTTGCCGTGGACAGGCGGACGCATGGACATGGCAAGAGATGTGATGGGAGCGGTGTGAGAGCGAGAAAGACAGAGAGAGTCTAGAGGCTGGTAAATCGTTGGACAAACAGGAACAGGGACAAAAAGAACGAAACGAATGTAAAAGGAAATGAAAATATGTCGACGGAAATGAGGATTGACGCCGTTCTCTGCTGCTCTGCTCTGTTGTTGCTGCTGTTGCTGCTGCTGGTCATTGCGAATTGAGAATTGCGGATTGCGGCATTGAAGATTGCAGAGCATCGGCATTGGGACTGGCTTCTGGTCCGGTCTGTCTGGTCAATGGTCTATGGCTGCTTGACTGCTCAGCGCTGATTTTACTTCAATTGGGCGTGGCGGGGCGATGGCTGGGGCATTAAGTTGCCGTTTCATCATTGTCAACAGTCGCAGTCACAAACAATAAATATTGTAAACAATTTGTTGTATGCCTTATGCTTGTGTGCGAGTGTGTTGAGTGTCGAAGCAATACTAGAAATGCCAGTGCAAATATTTGAGCAAGCTCGAGGAGTAGGAAATAAGGTTCGAATGCGAAATCCGCAAACCCTTCGGCCCATAAATTATCATCATCATCAGAACCAGTAAATGGTTGCTGGTTGCGGCTCTCAGCAGCGCAGCGTTTACAATTTCCAATTGCCGCGTTCCCCCAAACCTTTCGCTTCGTTCCGCCATCGCCCCCAAACCAATCAACAATCACAAGTGGCGTCCACGTGGCCAATGTGGCATTAATTAAATCAAGCATCATTAAGCGAATGTGCCACCGGCAGTGGCAGTGGCAGTCGCCGTTGCCGTAGCTGTGGCGAGGGCATCAGCTTTCACGGCGGACACTGTGTGTGGGCGTGCTTGCGCCTGTGCTCGTCACTGCATTATCTATATTTGCAGTCAAGTGCACACTGTGCACACTGTTGTAGTTCACTTGAGTCAGTTCCATTCGTTTCACTGCAAGCTTCGTTGGATTTTATCGTTAATCGATAACTTTACATGTGCCACTTTTGGTATATTATCGAAACGGTTTACATTTCCGATGATACATAAGAAATGTCATACGTATATTTGTATATTTGTATTCCTGCATATAAATGTACAAAATATGCAACAGTTTACATTTTCAGACAAAGAAACTTCTTAATGTATAAATCCTTTTTGTATTCACGACAGTTGCGGTCTCACTCACACGTCGCACTCATTGCTTTTTACTCACATTCTGCGCTTATTTCATTAGTCTCTTTTGTGCTTGATATCGATGTGCATTTTGAATGTTGTGGTTTCTGTAGTTGTGTGCCAGGTTCTAACGAATGTTATCCGCAAAAGGCAAAGTAACAATAATAATAAATAAAGCTTACATGCAAAATATCTGGCAACGACAAAGGATGCGTACCTTACGTGTGGGCAACGAATTTTGGAAAATAAAAATGTTGTACGAAAATTTAAATCGTATTTCAAGTTGTCGTATTACATTTCTATTTGGTCGTATCCAAATACTTTCGCCATAAAATTGTTAATAAACAAATATATGTAAAAATATAAATGATAATTTGGAAATTACAATATTCGATAGATTGGAAAAATATTTTTTGCTACCACAGTGCAATTGAGTAATTGAAATTCCCCCAATTGCCGGGTATTGCTGAGCGTTAAATTTCATTGGGTTAAGTGTAATTTTATCGCATTGCTTTTTGGTTTTGCTGGTATTCGTTTCTAACGGATACTCAAAGTGCGTGTTAAGTGCCCAATTGGCGTTTAAAAGCAAAACGGGTGCCATCATTATTCATGCTGTCTTGAACATCTGTTTAGATACGTATCTTTACTTTTAATTTAATTTCATTTATGCAATCGACAAACATGAGCTGTTACAATGTGCTGTGAACAACCGAAATCATATTACAGCACTGTTATCAGCTTGAAGATCTCAAGACGAATTGTGTAACCAGAAAGGACCGCTGTAACATTCATTCTGACCTTTTTAGTTGATAAAAGTTGGTAGCACAGCGAGTTCAAGCGTTTATTTTTTCTTGGTTTTTCTGGTGTGTCCGGGAGGCGTGCATTTTGGGGCGAAATAAAATGATAGTATAAGAAAAGAATTTGATTACATTCTTGCATTATGTGTTTTATACGCAAGTGCATTTTTCTTTTTCGGCAATTGCTTTGTCTCTCCGCTAGCTGCCGCCTGGCAGCAGGCCAAGTCCAGAAAACAAAAGTCGACCCCGACGAATGCAAGGACGAGCGAGGGTCCTTGCAGCAAGTGAAATGGAAGAGATGCGCCAGATGTGCTTGTTGGTTTAAACAACAGTAAATGCACTTCGACGAGCTCCACACACACACATACACACACACAGAAACGTAGACACACATATACATATATACTTGGTAACAGGAAAGGACTCACACATAGTGTGCATTGAGCCCCCTAGCATTTCTTGGGCTTAAATGGGCTTTGCGAACACAAGGTCTATTTATTGCCTCGTTTGTAGAGGCCATTTTTCACTAGCGAGGATTTGGCGCGAACGCTTGAAATTTCATTTGCTAAATGTAATTCGATTTAAGTTTAAGGCATTCGCCATTTGCTTTCTGTTACTTGCTATTTGCCATCGCCATTGCCATTGTGACGGCTATGAAGTTTGCACAGTTGCCCTCGGGATTTTGACTTAGGCGGGCATATTAATTAGATGCATATGAAAAATACGTGCACAATAAAGGCAAATTGTATAGCATATTTCATAGTCGGTTGCTGCCTTCAAATGTTTTCGTCTGTGTGCTTATTTTTATTCATTTCGCAGAGCACTTAGCTCCTTGGGAAGACCGCTGGGAAAAAACATAAATTTAAAATGCATTCTCGGTCTTTTTCATTTTATTGTGCAACTGCCTCATGCAACGTTGTTTTCATTTTTCGGGTGCTCTTGTTTCTTTTTGTACACTATATGTATGGATGTAAGTGCGAATCGCTGCATGTATTATGCATGCAGTTTAATAAAATAATTACAAATTCCATACAGAATTGAAACTACAGGCGACTTTAAAACAAGATTAAATGCAAATTTGTGGACACTGGCGTTTTATATTGCATTTAAGCATCAAGTGGATTTTGCATTGGATTGCATTTTATACAATATTTGACAGTGCTGTCAATTAAATGCTATTATTATAGCCGATTGTCAGCAAGTGATTGCAAGCGTTTGTCTAATAAATATCGTTTATCAATTTGACAGCACTTTGCAGCTTGAAGTGGCAATTAGTTTGTTTAATTTAAATTGAAATCTTTTTTTGATGTGACTCATAAAATTGAGTGTTATTTAATGATAGTATAGTTCAGTTGTTTAAATATATTTGTATTTGATTTAACTAAATTATGTGAATGGAATTTAGATTAATTACAATATTAAAAGCTTCTTATAAAATTAGACCAATCTCGACAATATTTATGAATTGATATAAATTCTTTAAATTATATGCAATCTATTTAAATAGTTAAATTATATGCAATAGTCGAATAAGACTGGAATGCAGTTTTAGATAGCGTCGAATACATTTCCTGATTGTTTCAATATTGTAATGAATTACAGATTCATTGAATTAAAGATTCTGTTTGCTATTCCCTGCGAGACTCTGATTTGGTTGCTCTCAATTAAATTGGAAATTCCAAAACGCTTTTTGGTAAAGTGCACAACACAACGGGGAAGCAGAGCTCGGCACTTGTGGCACTTGCAGCACTTGCGCCACAAACACAAATACACAAATACAAATACAGAAATTGTTTTGCATATTGCTTTGTGTGGGCCCCTCACAAATATGGAAATTGCACTTGTCTGTGCAACTGTAACTGTTGCAGTTGTAGTTGGGGACCGTGTAACTGTGAAAATCAAATTTGTTGGTCTCGTTACGACCCAAAAATGTTGCGCCAGCGCATTCGCATACAACAATTGTGTTGCATGCAACAATAACAATAATAACAGCAACGGGAAGAGAGCAAAGCACCACCACTTGGCCAAAAGCAATAAACTGGCCAAGTTGGGCAAGTGGTTGGGCATTGGCACTGTTGTGGCACTGCCACAAACCGCTGCCCCAGCCATTCGCCACCTCAACAGCCAATGTTGCTGCCACGCTGCCACAACGAGTGGAGAGGAGGGGTTGAGGGTGAGGAGTCATGGAAGAGAGACGAGAGCAAGATGAGCTTTGCCAACTCAGC